>JAQJZF010000005.1:92207462-92237462 GCA_028537955.1 Microtus californicus
TTCTCCGAAAAAGAAGATGTTGTTTGTAATATGTCAAAGTAGAGTTCTTTGTGTGAAGTGTTCCTGATCTCTGTAGAAGCTTAACTTTGAAAGATAATCACGTTCGTTTGAAAGTGTATGAATTTTATGAAATGCTTTTGTGAGAAACACAGACGTGTTTCGGTGAATAGAAGATTCGTTGTTTGGGATGTATCAAAGTATTGTTAGAATTAAGAACAGTGTTCATCTTTTCCTTAGAAGCTTTACATTGAAAGATAATCTCGTTCTTTTGAAAAGGTATGAATTTCATGAAATGCTTTTGAGAAACACAGACGTGTTTCTGTGAAAAGAAGATTCGTTGTGCGGGAGGTTTCACAGTATTGTGAGAATTGAGGACAGTGTTCCTCTTCCCCTTAGAAGCTTTACTTTGAAAGATAAACACGTTCGTTTGAAAGTGTATGAATTTGTTGAAATGCTTTTGTGAGGAACGCACATGCGTTTCTCCGAAAACAGAAGATGTTGTTTGTAATATCTCAAAGTACAGTTATTTGTGTGAAGTGTTCCTGATCTCTGTAGAAGCTTAACTTTGAAAGATAATCTCGTTCTTTTGAAAGTGTATGAATTTCATGAAATGCTTTTGTGAGAAACACAGATGTGTTTCTGTGAAAAGAAGATTCGTAGTTTGGGATGTATCAAAGTATTGTTAGAATTGAGAACAGTGTTCCTCTTCCCCTTAGAAGCTTTACTTTGAAAGATATTCACATTCATCTGAAAGTGTATGGATTTCAGGAAATGCTTTTGAAAGAAACGTAGACGTGATTGTGTGAAAAGAAGATTCGTTGTGTGTGACTTATCTCAGTATTTTTAGAACTGAGAACAGTGTTCCACTTACGTTTTGAAGCTTTCATTTGAACAATAATCACGTTCATTTGAAAGTGTATGAATTTCATGAAATGCTTTTCTGTGAAACACGTACGTGTTTCTCTGTAAAGAAGATTCATTATTTGGGATGTATCAAAGTATTGTTAGAATTGAGAACAGTGTTCCTCTTCCGTTTAGAAGCTTTACTTTGAAAAATACTCACATTCGTCTGAAAGTGTATGAATTTCGTGAAATGCTTTTGTAAGTAACGTAGACGTGATTGTGTGAAAAGAAGATTCTTTGTGTGGGATGTTTCATAGTATTTGTTAGAATTGAGAACAGTGTTCCCCTTCCCCTTAGAAGCTTTACTTTGAAAGATAATCTCGTTCTTTTGAAAGTGTATGAATTTCATGAAATGCTTTTGTGAGAATCTCCCATGTGTTTCTCTGAAAAGAAGATTCATTGTTTGGGATATATTAAAGTATTGTTAGAAGTGAGACCAGTGTTCCTCTTCTCTGTAGAAGCTTTACTTTGAAAGATAATCACGTTCGTTTGAAAGTGTATGAATTTGTTGAAATGCTTTTGTGAGGAACGCACATGTATTTCTCCGAAAACAGAAGATGTTGTTTGTAATATGTCAAAGTAGAGTTATTTGTGTGAAGTGTTGCTGATCTCTGTAGAAGCTTAACTTTGAAAAATAATCACGTTCGTTTGAAAGTGTATGAATTTCATGAAATGCTTTTGTGAGAAACACAGACGTGTTTCGGTGAATAGAAGATTCGTTGTTTGGGATGTATCAAAGTATTGTTAGAATTGAGAACAGTGTTCCTCTTTTCCTTAGAAGTTTTACTTTGAAAGATAATGTCGTTCTTTTGAAAGTGTATGAATTTCATGAAATGCTTTTGTGAGAAACAGACGTGTTTCTATGAAAAGAAGATTCGTTGTTTGGGATGTATCAAAGTATTGTTAGAATTGAGAACAGTGTTCCTCTTCCCCTTAGAAGCTCTACTTTGAAAGATATTCACATTCTTCTGAAAGTGTATGAATTTCATGAAATGCTTTTGTAAGGAACGTAGACGTGATTGTATGAAAAGAAGATTCGTTGTGTGGGATGTTTCACAATATTTTTAGAATTGAGAACAGTGTTCCTCTTACGTTTTGAAGCTTTTCTTTGAAAGATAATCACGTTCATTTGAAAGAATATGAATTACATGAAGTGCTTTTTGTGAGAAACACAGACGTGTATCTGTGAAAAGAAGATTCGTTCTTTTGGATGTATCAAAGTATTGTTAGAATTGAGTACAGTGTTCCTCTTCCCCTTAGAAGCTTTACTTTGAAAGATTCACATTCATCTGAAAGTGTATGAATTTCATGAAATGATTTTGTTACAAACGTAGACGTGATTGAGTGAAAAGAAGATTCGTTGTGTGGGATGTTTCACAGTATTGTTAGATTTGAGAACAGTGTTCCTCTTCCCCTTAGAAGCTTTACTTTGAAAGATAATCTCGTTCTTTTGAAAGTGTATGAATTTCATGAAATGCTTTTGTGAGAATCTCCCATGTGTTTCTCTGAAAAGAAGATTCATTGTTTGGGATATATTAAAGTATTGTTAGAAGTGAGACCAGTGTTCCCCTTCTCTGTAGATGCTTTACTTTGAAAGATAATCACGTTCGTTATAAAGTGTAGGAATTTGTTGAAATGCTTTTGTGAGTAACGCACATGCGTTTCTCCGAAAAGATATGTTGTTTGTAATATGTCAAAGTATAGTTATTTGGGTGAACAGTGTTTCTGATCTTTGTAGAAGCTTAATTTTGAAAGATAATCACGTTCGTTAGAAAGTGTATGAATTTCATGAAATGCTTTTGTGAGAAACACAGACGTGTTCTGTGAAAAGAAGATTCGTTGTTTGGGATGTATAAAAGTATTGTAAGAATTGAGAACAGTGTTCCTCTTCAGTTTAGAAGCTTACTTTGAAAGATATTCACATTCATCTGAAAGTGTATGGATTTCATGAAATGCTTTTGTAAGAAACGTAGACGTGATTGTGTGAAAAGAACATTCGTTGTGTGGGATGTTTCGCAGTATTGTTAGAATTGCGAACAGTGTTCCTCTTACGTTTTGAAGCTTTACTTTGAAAGAAAATCACGTTCATTTGAAAGTGTATGAATTTCATGAGATGCTTTCGTGAGAATCTCCCATGTGTTTCTCTGAAAAGAAGATTCGTTGTGTGGGATGTATCTCAGTATTTTTAGAACTTACGTTTTGAAACTTTCCATTGAATGATAATCATGTTCATTTGAAAGTGTATATATTTCATGAAATGCTTTTCTGTGAAACAAATACGTGTTTCTGTGTAAAGAAGATTCGTTGTTTGGGATATATCAAAGTATTGTTAGAATTTAGAACAGCGTTTATGGTTAGGGTTGGGGTTAGGGTTAGGGTTTGGGTTAGGGGTAGGGTTAGGGTTAGAGTTAGGGTTTGTGTTAGGGTTAGGGTTAGGGTTAGGGTTAAAATAGGGTTAGGGTTAGGATTAGTGGTTAGGGTTAGGGTTAGGGTTTGGGTTAGGGTTAGGGTTAGGGTTAGGGTTAGGGTAAGTGTTAGGGTTAGGGTTAGTGTTAGGGTTAGTGTTGGGGTTTGCGTTAGGATTAGGGTTAGGATTAGGGTTAGGGTTAGGGTTAGGGTTAGGGTAGGGTTAGGGTTATGGGTTATGGTTAGGGTTAGGGTTAGGGTTTGGGTTAGGGTTAGGGTTAGGGTTATGGTTAGGGTTAGGGTTAGGGTTAGGGTTAGTGTTAGGGTTAGGGTTAGGGTTAGGGTTATGGTTATGGTTATGATTAGGGTTAGGGTTAGGGTTAGTGTTAGGGTTTGCGTTAGGGTTAGGGTTCGGTTTAGGGTTAGGGTTAGGGTTAGGGTTAGGGATAGGGTTTGTGTAGGGTTAGGGTTAGGATTAGGGGTTAGGGTTAGGGTTAGGGTTAGCGTTAGGGTTAGGGTTAGTGTTAGTGTTAGGGTTAGTGTTAGGGTTAGTGTTAGGGTTAGGATTAGTGTTAGGGTTTGAGTTAGGGTTAGGGTTAGTGTTACGGTTAGGGTTAGGGTTAGTTTTAGGGTTAGGGTTGGTGTTAGGGTTAGGTTTAGCGTTAGGGTAGAGTTAGGGTTAGGGTTAGGGTTAGTGTTACGGTTAGGCTTAGGGTTAGGGTTTGCGTTAGGGATAGGGTTAGGGTTAGCGTTAGGGTTAGAATAGGGTTAGGGTTAGGATTAGGGGTTAGCGTTAGGGTTAGGGTTAGGGTTAGGGTTAGGGATAGGGTTAGAGTTAGGGTTTGCGTGAGGTTTAGGGTTAGGGTTAGGGTTAGGGTTAGGCTTAGGGTTAGGGTTTGCAATAGAGTTCGGGTTAGGGTTAGGGTTAGGGTTAGGGTTAGGGTTTGGGTTAGGGTTAGGGTTAGGTTTAGGGTTAGGTTTAGGGTTAGGGTTAGGGTTAGGTTTAGGGTTAGGGTTCGGGTTTGGGTTAAGGTTAGGGTTAGGTTTAGGTTTAGGATTAGGGTTAGGGTTAGGGTTAGGTTTAGGGTTAGGGTTAGGGTTAGGGTTAGGGTTAGGATTAGGGTTTGGGTTAGGTTTAGGGTTAGCGTTAGGTTGGCGTTTGGGTTAGGTTTAGGGTTAGGTTTAGAGTTTGGGTTAGGTTTAGGGTAAGGGTTAGTGTTAGGGTTAGGGTTAAGATTAAAAAAAAGAATTTAGAACCTTGTTACTCTTCCCCTTAGAAGCTTTAATTTGAAAGATAATCTCGTTCTTTTGAAATTGTTTGAATTTCATGAAATGCTTTTGTGAGAAACACAGACGTGTTTCTGTGAAAAGAAGATTCGTTGTTTGGGATGTATCAAAGTATTGTTAGAATTGAGAACAGTGTTCTTCTTTTCCTTAAAAGCTGTACTTTGAAAGATAATCTCGGTCTTTTGAAAGAGTATGAATTTCATGAAATGCTTTTGTGAGAATCTCCCATGTGTTTCTCTGAAAAGAAGATTCATTGTTTGGGATATATTAAAGTATTGTTAGAAGTGAGACCAGTGTTCCCCTTCTCTGTAGATGCTTTACTTTGAAAGATAATCACGTTCGTTATAAAGTGTAGGAATTTGTTGAAATGCTTTTGTGAGTAACGCACATGCGTTTCTCCGAAAAGATATGTTGTTTGTAATATGTCAAAGTATAGTTATTTGGGTGAACAGTGTTTCTGATCTTTGTAGAAGCTTAATTTTGAAAGATAATCACGTTCGTTAGAAAGTGTATGAATTTCATGAAATGCTTTTGTGAGAAACACAGACGTGTTCTGTGAAAAGAAGATTCGTTGTTTGGGATGTATAAAAGTATTGTAAGAATTGAGAACAGTGTTCCTCTTCAGTTTAGAAGCTTACTTTGAAAGATATTCACATTCATCTGAAAGTGTATGGATTTCATGAAATGCTTTTGTAAGAAACGTAGACGTGATTGTGTGAAAAGAACATTCGTTGTGTGGGATGTTTCGCAGTATTGTTAGAATTGCGAACAGTGTTCCTCTTACGTTTTGAAGCTTTACTTTGAAAGAAAATCACGTTCATTTGAAAGTGTATGAATTTCATGAGATGCTTTCGTGAGAATCTCCCATGTGTTTCTCTGAAAAGAAGATTCGTTGTGTGGGATGTATCTCAGTATTTTTAGAACTTACGTTTTGAAACTTTCCATTGAACGATAATCATGTTCATTTGAAAGTGTATATATTTCATGAAATGCTTTTCTGTGAAACAAATACGTGTTTCTGTGTAAAGAAGATTCGTTGTTTGGGATATATCAAAGTATTGTTAGAATTTAGAACAGCGTTTATGGTTAGGGTTGGGGTTAGGGTTAGGGTTTGGGTTAGGGTTAGGGTTAGGGTTAGAGATAGGGTTTGTGTTAGGGTTAGGGTTAGGGTTAGGGTTAAAATAGGGTTAGGGTTAGGATTAGTGGTTAGGGTTAGGGTTAGGGTTTGGGTTAGGGTTAGGGTTAGGGTTAGGGTTAGGGTAAGTGTTAGGGTTAGGGTTAGTGTTAGGGTTAGTGTTGGGGTTTGCGTTAGGATTAGGGTTAGGATTAGGGTTAGGGTTAGGGTTAGGGTTAGGGTAGGGTTAGGGTTATGGGTTATGGTTAGGGTTAGGGTTAGGGTTTGGGTTAGGGTTAGGGTTAGGGTTATGGTTAGTGTTAGGGTTAGGGTTAGGGTTAGGGTTAGTGTTAGGGTTAGGGTTAGGGTTAGGGTTATGGTTATGGTTATGATTAGGGTTAGGGTTAGGGTTAGTGTTAGGGTTTGCGTTAGGGTTAGGGTTCGGTTTAGGGTTAGGGTTAGGGTTAGGGTTAGGGATAGGGTTTGGGTAGGGTTAGGGTTAGGATTAGGGGTTAGGGTTAGGGTTAGCGTTAGGGTTAGGGTTAGGGTTAGTGTTAGTGTTAGGGTTAGTGTTAGGGTTAGTGTTAGGGTTAGGATTAGTGTTAGGGTTTGAGTTAGGGTTAGGGTTAGTGTTACGGTTAGGGTTAGGGTTAGGGTTAGGGTTAGTTTTAGGGTTAGGGTTGGTGTTAGGGTTAGGTTTAGCGTTAGGGTAGAGTTAGGGTTAGGGTTAGTGTTACGGTTAGGCTTAGGGTTAGGGTTTGCGTTAGGGATAGGGTTAGGGTTAGCGTTAGGGTTAGAATAGGGTTAGGGTTAGGATTAGGGGTTAGTGTTAGGGTTAGGGTTAGGGTTAGGGTTAGGGATAGGGTTAGAGTTAGGGTTTGCGTGAGGTTTAGGGTTAGGATTAGGGTTAGGGTTAGGCTTAGGGTTAGGGTTTGCAATAGAGTTCGGGTTAGGGTTAGGGTTAGGGTTAGGGTTAGGGTTAGGGTTTGGGTTAGGGTTAGGGTTAGGTTTAGGGTTAGGTTTAGGGTTAGGGTTAGGGTTAGGTTTAGGGTTAGGGTTCGGGTTTGGGTTAAGGTTAGGGTTAGGTTTAGGTTTAGGATTAGGGTTAGGGTTAGGGTTAGGTTTAGGGTTAGGGTTAGGGTTAGGGTTAGGGTTAGGGTTAGGATTAGGGTTTGGGTTAGGTTTAGGGTTAGGGTTAGGTTGGCGTTTGGGTTAGGTTTAGGGTTAGGTTTAGAGTTTGGGTTAGGTTTAGGGTAAGGGTTAGTGTTAGGGTTAGGGTTAAGATTAAAAAAAAGAATTTAGAACCTTGTTACTCTTCCCCTTAGAAGCTTTAATTTGAAAGATAATCTCGTTCTTTTGAAATTGTTTGAATTTCATGAAATGCTTTTGTGAGAAACACAGACGTGTTTCTGTGAAAAGAAGATTCGTTGTTTGGGATGTATCAAAGTATTGTTCGAATTGAGAACAGTGTTCTTCTTTTCCTTAAAAGCTGTACTTTGAAAGATAATCTCATTCTTTTGAAAGAGTATGAATTTCATGAAATGCTTTTGTGAGAATCTCCCATGTGTTTCTCTGAAAAGAAGATTCATTGTTTGGGATATATTAAAGTATTGTTAGAAGTGAGACCAGTGTTCCCCTTCTCTGTAGATGCTTTACTTTGAAAGATAATCACGTTCGTTATAAAGTGTAGGAATTTGTTGAAATGCTTTTGTGAGTAACGCACATGCGTTTCTCCGAAAAGATATGTTGTTTGTAATATGTCAAAGTATAGTTATTTGGGTGAACAGTGTTTCTGATCTTTGTAGAAGCTTAATTTTGAAAGATAATCACGTTCGTTAGAAAGTGTATGAATTTCATGAAATGCTTTTGTGAGAAACACAGACGTGTTCTGTGAAAAGAAGATTCGTTGTTTGGGATGTATAAAAGTATTGTAAGAATTGAGAACAGTGTTCCTCTTCAGTTTAGAAGCTTACTTTTAAAGATATTCACATTCATCTGAAAGTGTATGGATTTCATGAAATGCTTTTGTAAGAAACGTAGACGTGATTGTGTGAAAAGAACATTCGTTGTGTGGGATGTTTCGCAGTATTGTTAGAATTGCGAACAGTGTTCCTCTTACGTTTTGAAGCTTTACTTTGAAAGAAAATCACGTTCATTTGAAAGTGTATGAATTTCATGAGATGCTTTCGTGAGAATCTCCCATGTGTTTCTCTGAAAAGAAGATTCGTTGTGTGGGATGTATCTCAGTATTTTTAGAACTTACGTTTTGAAACTTTCCATTGAACGATAATCATGTTCATTTGAAAGTGTATGAATTTCATGAAATGCTTTTCTGTGAAACAAATACGTGTTTCTGTGTAAAGAAGATTCGTTGTTTGGGATATATCAAAGTATTGTTAGAATTTAGAACAGCGTTTATGGTTAGGGTTGGGGTTAGGGTTAGGGTTTGGGTTAGGGTTAGGGTTAGGGTTAGAGTTAGGGTTTGTGTTAGGGTTAGGGTTAGGGTTAGGGTTAAAATAGGGTTAGGGTTAGGATTAGTGGTTAGGGTTAGGGTTAGGGTTTGGGTTAGGGTTAGGGTTAGGGTTAGGGTAAGTGTTAGGGTTAGGGTTAGTGTTAGGGTTAGTGTTGGGGTTTGCGTTAGGATTAGGGTTAGGATTAGGGTTAGGGTTAGGGTTAGGGTTAGGGTAGGGTTAGGGTTATGGGTTAGGGTTAGGGTTAGGGTTAGGGTTTGGGTTAGGGTTAGGGTTAGGGTTATGGTTAGGGTTAGGGTTAGGGTTAGGGTTAGGGTTAGTGTTAGGGTTAGGGTTAGGGTTAGGGTTATGGTTATGGTTATGATTAGGGTTAGGGTTAGGGATAGTGTTAGGGTTTGCGTTAGGGTTAGGGTTCGGTTTAGGGTTAGGGTTAGGGTTAGGGTTAGGGATAGGGTTTGGGTAGGGTTAGGGTTAGGATTAGGGGTTAGGGTTAGGGTTAGGGTTAGCGTTAGGGTTAGGGTTAGGGTTAGTGTTAGTGTTAGGGTTAGTGTTAGGGTTAGTGTTAGGGTTAGGATTAGTGTTAGGGTTTGAGTTAGGGTTAGGGTTAGTGTTACGGTTAGGGTTAGGGTTAGGGTTAGGGTTAGTTTTAGGGTTAGGGTTGGTGTTAGGGTTAGGTTTAGCGTTAGGGTAGAGTTAGGGTTAGGGTTAGTGTTACGGTTAGGCTTAGGGTTAGGGTTTGCGTTAGGGATAGGGTTAGGGTTAGCGTTAGGGTTAGAATAGGGTTAGGGTTAGGATTAGGGGTTAGTGTTAGGGTTAGGGTTAGGGTTAGGGTTATGGATAGGGTTAGAGTTAGGGTTTGCGTGAGGTTTAGGGTTAGGATTAGGGTTAGGGTTAGGCTTAGGGTTAGGGTTTGCAATAGAGTTCGGGTTAGGGTTAGGGTTAGGGTTAGGGTTAGGGTTAGGGTTTGGGTTAGGGTTAGGGTTAGGTTTAGGGTTAGGTTTAGGGTTAGGGTTAGGGTTAGGTTTAGGGTTAGGGTTCGGGTTTGGGTTAAGGTTAGGGTTAGGTTTAGGTTTAGGATTAGGGTTAGGGTTAGGGTTAGGTTTAGGGTTAGGGTTAGGGTTAGGGTTAGGGTTAGGATTAGGGTTTGGGTTAGGTTTAGGGTTAGGGTTAGGTTGGCGTTTGGGTTAGGTTTAGGGTTAGGTTTAGAGTTTGGGTTAGGTTTAGGGTAAGGGTTAGTGTTAGGGTTAGGGTTAAGATTAAAAAAAAGAATTTAGAACCTTGTTACTCTTCCCCTTAGAAGCTTTAATTTGAAAGATAATCTCGTTCTTTTGAAATTGTTTGAATTTCATGAAATGCTTTTGTGAGAAACACAGACGTGTTTCTGTGAAAAGAAGATTCGTTGTTTGGGATGTATCAAAGTATTGTTCGAATTGAGAACAGTGTTCTTCTTTTCCTTAAAAGCTGTACTTTGAAAGATAATCTCGTTCTTTTGAAAGAGTATGAATTTCATGAAATGCTTTTGTGAGAATCTCCCATGTGTTTCTCTGAAAAGAAGATTCATTGTTTGGGATATATTAAAGTATTGTTAGAAGTGAGACCAGTGTTCCCCTTCTCTGTAGATGCTTTACTTTGAAAGATAATCACGTTCGTTATAAAGTGTAGGAATTTGTTGAAATGCTTTTGTGAGTAACGCACATGCGTTTCTCCGAAAAGATATGTTGTTTGTAATATGTCAAAGTATAGTTATTTGGGTGAACAGTGTTTCTGATCTTTGTAGAAGCTTAATTTTGAAAGATAATCACGTTCGTTAGAAAGTGTATGAATTTCATGAAATGCTTTTGTGAGAAACACAGACGTGTTCTGTGAAAAGAAGATTCGTTGTTTGGGATGTATAAAAGTATTGTAAGAATTGAGAACAGTGTTCCTCTTCAGTTTAGAAGCTTACTTTGAAAGATATTCACATTCATCTGAAAGTGTATGGATTTCATGAAATGCTTTTGTAAGAAACGTAGACGTGATTGTGTGAAAAGAACATTCGTTGTGTGGGATGTTTCGCAGTATTGTTAGAATTGCGAACAGTGTTCCTCTTACGTTTTGAAGCTTTACTTTGAAAGAAAATCACGTTCATTTGAAAGTGTATGAATTTCATGAGATGCTTTCGTGAGAATCTCCCATGTGTTTCTCTGAAAAGAAGATTCGTTGTGTGGGATGTATCTCAGTATTTTTAGAACTTACGTTTTGAAACTTTCCATTGAACGATAATCATGTTCATTTGAAAGTGTATGAATTTCATGAAATGCTTTTCTGTGAAACAAATACGTGTTTCTGTGTAAAGAAGATTCGTTGTTTGGGATATATCAAAGTATTGTTAGAATTTAGAACAGCGTTTATGGTTAGGGTTGGGGTTAGGGTTAGGGTTTGGGTTAGGGTTAGGGTTAGGGTTAGGGTTAGAGTTAGGGTTTGTGTTAGGGTTAGGGTTAGGGTTAGGGTTAAAATAGGGTTAGGGTTAGGATTAGTGGTTAGGGTTAGGGTTAGGGTTTGGTTTAGGGTTAGGGTTAGGGTTAGGGTTAGGGTAAGTGTTAGGGTTAGGGTTAGTGTTAGGGTTAGTGTTGGGGTTTGCGTTAGGATTAGGGTTAGGATTAGGGTTAGGGTTAGGGTTAGGGTTAGGGTAGGGTTAGGGTTATGGGTTATGGTTAGGGTTAGGGTTAGGGTTTGGGTTAGGGTTAGGGTTAGGGTTATGGTTAGGGTTAGGGTTAGGGTTAGGGTTAGGGTTAGTGTTAGGGTTAGGGTTAGGGTTAGGGTTATGGTTATGGTTATGATTAGGGTTAGGGTTAGGGTTAGTGTTAGGGTTTGCGTTAGGGTTAGGGTTCGGTTTAGGGTTAGGGTTAGGGTTAGGGTTAGGGATAGGGTTTGGGTAGGGTTAGGGTTAGGATTAGGGGTTAGGGTTAGGGTTAGGGTTAGCGTTAGGGTTAGGGTTAGGGTTAGTGTTAGTGTTAGGGTTAGTGTTAGGGTTAGTGTTAGGGTTAGGATTAGTGTTAGGGTTTGAGTTAGGGTTAGGGTTAGTGTTACGGTTAGGGTTAGGGTTAGGGTTAGGGTTAGTTTTAGGGTTAGGGTTGGTGTTAGGGTTAGGTTTAGCGTTAGGGTAGAGTTAGGGTTAGGGTTAGGGTTAGTGTTACAGTTAGGCTTAGGGTTAGGGTTTGCGTTAGGGATAGGGTTAGGGTTAGGGTTAGGGTTAGAATAGGGTTAGGGTTAGGATTAGGGGTTAGTGTTAGGGTTAGGGTTAGGGTTAGGGTTAGGGATAGGGTTAGAGTTAGGGTTTGCGTGAGGTTTAGGGTTAGGGTTAGGGTTAGGGTTAGGGTTAGGGTTAGGCTTAGGGTTAGGGTTTGCAATAGAGTTCGGGTTAGGGTTAGGGTTAGGGTTAGGGTTAGGGTTAGGGTTTGGGTTAGGTTGGCGTTTGGGTTAGGTTTAGGGTTAGGTTTAGAGTTTGGGTTAGGTTTAGGGTAAGGGTTAGTGTTAGGGTTAGGGTTAAGATTAAAAAAAAGAATTTAGAACCTTGTTACTCTTCCCCTTAGAAGCTTTAATTTGAAAGATAATCTCGTTCTTTTGAAATTGTTTGAATTTCATGAAATGCTTTTGTGAGAAACACAGACGTGTTTCTGTGAAAAGAAGATTCGTTGTTTGGGATGTATCAAAGTATTGTTCGAATTGAGAACAGTGTTCTTCTTTTCCTTAAAAGCTGTACTTTGAAAGATAATCTCGTTCTTTTGAAAGAGTATGAATTTCATGAAATGCTTTTGTGAGAATCTCCCATGTGTTTCTCTGAAAAGAAGATTCATTGTTTGGGATATATTAAAGTATTGTTAGAAGTGAGACCAGTGTTCCCCTTCTCTGTAGATGCTTTACTTTGAAAGATAATCACGTTCGTTATAAAGTGTAGGAATTTGTTGAAATGCTTTTGTGAGTAACGCACATGCGTTTCTCCGAAAAGATATGTTGTTTGTAATATGTCAAAGTATAGTTATTTGGGTGAACAGTGTTTCTGATCTTTGTAGAAGCTTAATTTTGAAAGATAATCACGTTCGTTAGAAAGTGTATGAATTTCATGAAATGCTTTTGTGAGAAACACAGACGTGTTCTGTGAAAAGAAGATTCGTTGTTTGGGATGTATAAAAGTATTGTAAGAATTGAGAACAGTGTTCCTCTTCAGTTTAGAAGCTTACTTTTAAAGATATTCACATTCATCTGAAAGTGTATGGATTTCATGAAATGCTTTTGTAAGAAACGTAGACGTGATTGTGTGAAAAGAACATTCGTTGTGTGGGATGTTTCGCAGTATTGTTAGAATTGCGAACAGTGTTCCTCTTACGTTTTGAAGCTTTACTTTGAAAGAAAATCACGTTCATTTGAAAGTGTATGAATTTCATGAGATGCTTTCGTGAGAATCTCCCATGTGTTTCTCTGAAAAGAAGATTCGTTGTGTGGGATGTATCTCAGTATTTTTAGAACTTACGTTTTGAAACTTTCCATTGAACGATAATCATGTTCATTTGAAAGTGTATGAATTTCATGAAATGCTTTTCTGTGAAACAAATACGTGTTTCTGTGTAAAGAAGATTCGTTGTTTGGGATATATCAAAGTATTGTTAGAATTTAGAACAGCGTTTATGGTTAGGGTTGGGGTTAGGGTTAGGGTTTGGGTTAGGGTTAGGGTTAGGGTTAGAGTTAGGGTTTGTGTTAGGGTTAGGGTTAGGGTTAGGGTTAAAATAGGGTTAGGGTTAGGATTAGTGGTTAGGGTTAGGGTTAGGGTTTGGGTTAGGGTTAGGGTTAGGGTTAGGGTAAGTGTTAGGGTTAGGGTTAGTGTTAGGGTTAGTGTTGGGGTTTGCGTTAGGATTAGGGTTAGGATTAGGGTTAGGGTTAGGGTTAGGGTTAGGGTAGGGTTAGGGTTATGGGTTAGGGTTAGGGTTAGGGTTAGGGTTTGGGTTAGGGTTAGGGTTAGGGTTATGGTTAGGGTTAGGGTTAGGGTTAGGGTTAGGGTTAGTGTTAGGGTTAGGGTTAGGGTTAGGGTTATGGTTATGGTTATGATTAGGGTTAGGGTTAGGGATAGTGTTAGGGTTTGCGTTAGGGTTAGGGTTCGGTTTAGGGTTAGGGTTAGGGTTAGGGTTAGGGATAGGGTTTGGGTAGGGTTAGGGTTAGGATTAGGGGTTAGGGTTAGGGTTAGGGTTAGCGTTAGGGTTAGGGTTAGGGTTAGTGTTAGTGTTAGGGTTAGTGTTAGGGTTAGTGTTAGGGTTAGGATTAGTGTTAGGGTTTGAGTTAGGGTTAGGGTTAGTGTTACGGTTAGGGTTAGGGTTAGGGTTAGGGTTAGTTTTAGGGTTAGGGTTGGTGTTAGGGTTAGGTTTAGCGTTAGGGTAGAGTTAGGGTTAGGGTTAGTGTTACGGTTAGGCTTAGGGTTAGGGTTTGCGTTAGGGATAGGGTTAGGGTTAGCGTTAGGGTTAGAATAGGGTTAGGGTTAGGATTAGGGGTTAGTGTTAGGGTTAGGGTTAGGGTTAGGGTTATGGATAGGGTTAGAGTTAGGGTTTGCGTGAGGTTTAGGGTTAGGATTAGGGTTAGGGTTAGGCTTAGGGTTAGGGTTTGCA
Source organism: Microtus californicus (assembly GCA_028537955.1). Lineage (NCBI taxonomy): Eukaryota > Metazoa > Chordata > Mammalia > Rodentia > Cricetidae > Microtus > Microtus californicus. The sequence goes on from JAQJZF010000005.1 coordinate 92,221,277, forward strand.
ATAGAGTTCGGGTTAGGGTTAGGGTTAGGGTTAGGGTTAGGGTTAGGGTTTGGGTTAGGGTTAGGGTTAGGTTTAGGGTTAGGTTTAGGGTTAGGGTTAGGGTTAGGTTTAGGGTTAGGGTTCGGGTTTGGGTTAAGGTTAGGGTTAGGTTTAGGTTTAGGATTAGGGTTAGGGTTAGGGTTAGGTTTAGGGTTAGGGTTAGGGTTAGGGTTAGGGTTAGGATTAGGGTTTGGGTTAGGTTTAGGGTTAGGGTTAGGTTGGCGTTTGGGTTAGGTTTAGGGTTAGGTTTAGAGTTTGGGTTAGGTTTAGGGTAAGGGTTAGTGTTAGGGTTAGGGTTAAGATTAAAAAAAAGAATTTAGAACCTTGTTACTCTTCCCCTTAGAAGCTTTAATTTGAAAGATAATCTCGTTCTTTTGAAATTGTTTGAATTTCATGAAATGCTTTTGTGAGAAACACAGACGTGTTTCTGTGAAAAGAAGATTCGTTGTTTGGGATGTATCAAAGTATTGTTAGAATTGAGAACAGTGTTCTTCTTTTCCTTAAAAGCTGTACTTTGAAAGATAATCTCGTTCTTTTGAAAGAGTATGAATTTCATGAAATGCTTTTGAGAAACACAAACGTGTTTCTGTCAAAAGAAGATTTGTTGTTTGGAATGTATCAAAGTATTTTTAGAATTGAGAACAGTGTTCCTCTTCCCCTTTGAACCTTTACTTTGAAAGATAATCTCGTTCGTTTGAAAGTGTATGAATTTGTTGAAATGCTTTTGTGAGGAACGCACATGTGTTTCTCCGAAAACAGAATATGTTGTTTATAATATGTCAAAGTAGAGTTATTTGTGTGAAGTGTTCCTGATCTCTGTAGAAGCTTAACTTTGAAAGATAATCACGTTCGTTTGAAAGTGTATGAATTTCATGAAATGCTTTGTAGGAAACAGACGTGTTTCGGTGAATAGAAGATTCATTGTTTGGGATGTATCAAAGTATTGTTAGAATTGAGAACAGTGTTCCTCTTTTCCTTAGAAGCTTTATTTTGAAAGATAATCTCGTTCTTTTGAAAGAGTATGAATTTCATGAAATGCTTTTGTTAGAAACGTAGACGTGATTGAGAGAAAAGAAGATTCGTTGTGTGGGATGTTTCACAGTATTGTTAGAATTGAGAACAGTGTTCCTCTTCCCCTTATTAGCTTTACTTTGAAAGATAATCTCGTTCTTTTGAAAGTGTATGAATTTCATGAAATGCTTTTGTGAGAATCTCCCATGTGTTTCTCTGAAAAGAAGATTCATTGTTTGGGATATATTAAAGTATTGTTAGAAGTGAGACCAGTGTTCCTCTTCTCTGTAGAAGCTTTACTTTGAAAGATAATCACGTTCGTTATAAAGTGTAGGAATTTGTTGAAATGCTTTTGTGAGTAACGCACATGCGTTTCTCCGAAAAGATATGTTGTTTGTAATATGTCAAAGTATAGTTATTTGGGTGAACAGTGTTTCTGATCTTTGTAGAAGCTTAATTTTGAAAGATAATCACGTTCGTTAGAAAGTGTATGAATTTCATGAAATGCTTTTGTGAGAAACACAGACGTGTTTCTGTGAAAAGAAGATTCGTTGTTTGGGATGTATCAAAATATTGTGAGAATTGAGAACAGTGTTCCTCTTCAGTTTAGAAGCTTTACTTTGAAAGATATTCACATTCTTCTGAAAGTGTATGGATTTCATGAAATGCTTTTCTGTGAAACACGTACGTGTTTCTCTGTAAAGAAGATTCATTATTTGGGATGTATCAAAGTATTGTTAGAATTGAGAACAGTGTTCCTCTTCCGTTTAGAATCTTTACTTTGAAAAATACTCACATTCATCTGAAAGTGTATGAATTTCATGAAATGCTTTTGTAAGAAACATAGACGTGATTGTGTGAAAAGAACATTCTTTGTGTGGGATGTTTCACAGTATTTGTTAGAATTGAGAACAGTGTTCCTCTTACGTTTTGAAGCTTTACTTTGAAAGATAATCTCGTTCTTTTGAAATTGTTTGAATTTCATGAAATGCTATTTTGTGAAACACAGACGTGTTTCTGTGAAAAGAAGATTCGTTGTTTGGGATGTATCAAAGTATTGTTAGAATTGAGAACAGTGTTCCTCTTTCCCTTAGAAGCTTTACTTTGAAAGATAAACCCGTTCTTTTGAAAGTGTATGAATTTGTTGAAATGCTTTTGTGAGGAACGCACATGCGTTTCTCTGAAAACAGAAGATGTTGTTTGTAATATGTCAAAGTGGAGTTATTTGTGTGAAGTGTTGCTGATCTCTGTAGAAGCTTAACTTTGAAAGATAATCACGTTCGTTTGAAAGTGTATGAATTTCATGAAATGCTTTTGTGAAAAACACAGACGTGTATCTGTGGAAAGAAGATTCGTTCTTTTGGATGTATCAAAGTATTGTTAGAATTGAGAACAGTGTTCCTCTTCCCCTTAGAAGCTTTAGTTTGAAAGATATTCACATTCTTCTGAAAGTGTATGAATTTCATGAAATGCTTTTGTAAGAAACGTAGACGTGATTGTGTGAAAAGAAGATTCGTTGTGTGGGATGTTTCACAGTATTTTTAGAATTGAGAACAGTGTTCCTCTTCCCCTTAGAAGCTTTACTTTGAAAGATATTCACATTCATCTGTAAGTGTATGATTCAGGAAATGCTTTTTTGATAATCTCGCATGTGTTTTTCTGAAAAGAAGATTCATTGTTTGAGATATATCAAGGTATTAGAATTGAGAACAGTGTACCTCTTCCGTTTAGAAGCTTTACTTCGAAGTTATTCACATTCCTTTGAAAGTGTATGAATTTCATGAAATGCTTTTGAAAGAAACCTAGACGTGATTGTGTGAAAAGATGCGTTGTGTATGATTTATCTCACTATTTTTAGAACTAAGAACAGTGTTCCTCTTTCGTTTTGAAGCTTTTCTTTGAAAGATAATCACGTTCATTTGAAAGTATATGAATTACATGAAATGCTTTTGTGGGAAACACAGACGTATTTCTGTGAAAAGAAGATTCGTTGTTTGGTATGTATCAAAGTATTGTTAGAATTTAGAACAGCGTTTAGGGTTAGGGTTGGGGTTAGGGTTAGTGTTAGGTTTAGGATTAGGGTTAGGGTTAGAGTTTGGTTTTGCGTTAGGGTTAGGGTTAGTGTTAGGGTTAGTGTTACTGTTAGGGTTAGGGTTAGGGTTAGGGTTAGTGTTAGGGTTAGGGTTATTGTTAGGGTTAGTGTTAGGTTTTGCGTTAGGGTTAGGGTTAGGGTTATGGTTAGGGTTAGGGTTAGGGTAGGGTTAGGGTTAGTTTATGGGTTAGGGTTATGGTTAGGTTTAGGGTTTGGGTTAGGGTTAGGATTAGTGTTAGGGTTAGGGTTAGGGTTAGAGTTAGGGTTTGCGTTAGGGTTATGGTTAGGGTTAGGGTTAGGGTTAGGGTTAGGTTTAGGATTAGGGTTAGGGTTAGGGTTAGGGTTAGGGTAGGGTTAGGGTTAGGGTTAGGGTTAGGGTTAGGGTTTGGGTTAGGGTTAGGGTTCGGGTTAGGGTTAGGGTTTGCGTTAGGGTTAGGGTTGGGTTAAGGTTAGGGTTAGGGTTAGGGTTAGGTTTAGGGTTAGGGTTAGGGTTTGCATTAGGGTTAGGGTTAGGGTTAGGGTTTTGGTTAGGGTTAGGGTTAGGGTTAGGGATTGGGTTAGGGTTATTTTTCGGGTTTGGGTTAGGGTTAGGGTTTGGGTTAGGGTTAGGGTTAGGGTTAGGGTTATTGTTAGGGTTAGTGTTAGGGTTAGGGTTAGAGTTAGAGTTAGGGTTAGGGGTAGGGTTAGTGTTAAGTTTAGGGTTAGGGTTAAGGTTAGGGTTAGGGTTAGGGTTTGCGTTAGGTTTAGGTTTAGGGTTAGGGTTAGGGTTAGGGTTAGGGTTAGGGTAGGGTTAGGGTTAGGATTAGGGGTTAGGGTTAGGGTTAGGGTTAGGGTAGGGATAGGGTTAGGATTAGGGGATAGGGTTAGGGTTAGGGTTAGGGTTAGGTTTAGGGGATGGTTACGGTTAGGGTTAGGGTTAGGGTTAGGGTTAGGGTTTTGGTTAGGGTTAGGGTTAGGGTTAGGGTTAGGGTTTGTGTTAGCGTTAGGGTTTGGATTAGGGTTAGGGTTTTGGTTAGGGTTAGGGTTAGGTTTAGGGTTAGGGTTAGGGTTAGGATTAGGGGTTAGGTTTAGGGTTAGGGTTAAGGTTAGGGTTTGGGTTAGGTTTAGGGTTAGGTTTAGGGTTTGTGTTAGGGTTATGGTAAGGGTTTTGGTTAGGGTTAGGGTTAGGGTTAAAGTTAGGTTTTGGGTTAGGTTTAGGGTTCAGGTTAGGGTTAGGGTTAGGGTTTGGGTTAGGGTTAGGGTTAGGGTTAGGTTTAGGGTTAGGGTTAGGGTTAGGATTAGGGTTAGAGTTAGTGTTATGGTTAGGGTTTGCATTAGGGTTAGGGTTAGGGTTAGGTTTAGGGTTAGTGTTAGGGATAGAGTTATGGTAGGGTTAGGGTTAGGATTAGGGGTTAAGGTTAGGGTTAGGCTAGGGTTAGGGTTAGGATTAGGGGTTAGGTTTAGGGTTAGGGTTAGGGTTAGGGTTAGTGTTAGGTTTAGGGTGAGTGTTAGGATTAGTGTTAGTGTTTGCCTTAGTGTTAGGGTTAGGGTTAGGATTAGGGGTTATGGTTAGGGTTTGGGTTAGGGTTAGGGTTTGGGTTAGGGTTAGGGTTAGGGTAGGGTTAGGGTTATGGTTTAGGGTTAGTGTTATGGCTAGGGTTAGGGTTTGGGTTAGGGTTAAGGTTAGTGTCAGGTTTAGGGTTAGTGTTAGGGTTAGGGTTAGGGTTGTGTTAGGGTTAGGGTTAGGGTTAGGGTTAGGGTTAGGGATTGGGTTAGGGTTAGGGTAAGGGTTATTGTTAGGGTTATGGTTAGGATTAGGGTTAGTGTTAGGGTTAGGGTTAGTGTTAGGGTTACTCTTTCCCTTAGAAGCTTTAATTTGAAAGATAATCTCGTTCTTTTGAAATTGTTTGAATTTCATGAAATGCTTTTGTGAGAAACACAGACGTGTTTCTGTGAAACTAAGATTCGTTGTTTGGGATGTATCAAAGTATTGTTAGAATTGAGAAAAGTGTTCCTCTTCCCCTTAGAAGCTTTACTTTGAAAGATAATGTCGTTCTTTTGAAAGTGTATGAATTTCATGAAATGCTTTTGTGAGAAACACAGACGTGTATCTGTGAAAAGAAGATTCGTTCTTTTGGATGTATCAAAGTATTGTTAGATTTGAGAACAGTGTTCCTCTTCCCTTTAGAAGCATTACTTTGAAAGATATTCACATTCTTCTGAAAGTGTATGAATTTCATGAAATGCTTTTGAAAGAAACGTAGACATGATTGTGTGAAAAGAAGATTCGTTGTGTGGGATGTTTCACAGTATTGTTAGAATTGAGAACAGTGTTCCTCTTCCCCTTAGAAGCTTTACTTTGAAAGATAATCTCGTTCTTTTGAAAGTGTATGAATTTCATGAAATACTTTTGTGTGAATCTCCCATGTGTTTCTCTGAAAAGAAGATTTATTGTTTGTGATATATTAAAGTATTATTAGAAGTGAGACCAGTGTTCCTCTTCTCTGTAGAAGCTTTACTTTGAAAGATAATCACGTTCGTTTGAAAGTGTATGAATTTGTTGAAATGCTTTTGTGAGGAACGCACATGCGTTTCTCTGAAAAGAGAAGATTTTGTTTGCAATATGTCAAAGTATAGTTATTTGGGTGAACAGTGTTTCTGATCTTTGTAGAAGCTTAACTTTGAAAGATAATCACGTTCGTTTGAAAGTGTATGAATTTCATGAAATGCTTTTGTGAGAAACACAGACGTGTTTCTGTGAAAAGAAGATTCGTTGTTTGTGATGTATCAAAATATTGTTAGAATTGAGAACAGTGTTCCTCTTCAGTTTAGAAGCTTTACTTTGAAAGATATTCACATTCATCTGAAAGTGTATGGATTTCATGAAATGCTTTTGTAAGAAACGTAGACATGATTGTGTGAAAAGAATATTCGTTGTGTGGGATGTTTCGCAGTATTGTTAGAATTGCGAACAGTGTTCCTCTTACGTTTTGAAGCTTTACTTTGAAAGAAAATCACGTTCATTTAAAGTGTATGAATTTCATGAGATGCTTCCGTGAGAATCTCCCATGTGTTTCTCTGAAAAGAAGATTCGTTGTTTGAGATGAATCAAAGTATTGTTAGAATTGAGAACAGAGTTCCTGTTCCCCTTAGAAGCTTTACTTTGAAAGATAATGTCGTTCTTTTGAAAGTGTATGAATTTCATGAAATGCTTTTGTGAGAAACACAGACGTGTTTCTGTGAAAAGATGATTCGTTGTTTGGGATTTATCAAAGTATTCTTAGAATTTAGAACAGCGTTTAGGGTTAGGGTTGGGTTTAGGGTTAGGGTTAGGGTTAGGGTTAGGTTTAGGGTTAGGGTTAGAGTTAGGGTTTGCATTAGGGTTAGGGTTAGTGTTAGTGTTAGTGTTACGCTTAGGGTTAGGGTTAGTGTTAGGGTTAGGGTTAGTGTTTGGGTTAAGGTTAGGGTTAGGGTTAGGGTTTGGGTAATGGTTAGGGTTCGGGTTAGGGTTAGGGTTAGGGTTTGTGTTAGGGTTAGGGTTAGGGTTAGGGTTAGGGTTAGTGTTAGGGTTAGGATTAGGGTTAGGGATAGGGTTAGGGTAGGGTTAGGGTTTGGATTAGGGGTTAGGGTTAGGGTTAGGGTAGGGTTAGGCTTAGGATTAGGGGTTAGGTTTAGGGTTAGGGTTAGGGTTAGGGTTTGGGTTAGGGTTAGGGTTAGGGTTAGGGTTTGTGTTAGGGTTAGGGTTAGGGTTTTGGTTAGGGTTAAAGTTAGGGTTAGGGTTTGGGTTAGGGTTAGGTTTCGGGTTAGGGTTATGGTTAGGGTTAGGGTTAGGTTTACGGTTAGGGTTAGTGTTAGTGTTAGTGTTTGGGTTAGGGTTAGGGTTAGGGGTAGGGTTAGTGTTAGGGTTAGGGTTAGGATTAGAATTATGGGTTAGGGTTAGGGTTTGGGTTAAGGTTAGAGTTAGGGTTAGGGTTAGGATTAAGATTAGTGGTTAGGGTTAGGGTTAGGGTTTGGGTTAGGGTTAGGGTTAGGGTTAGGGTAGGGTTAGGGTTAGGGTTATAGGTTAGGGTTAGTGTTAGGGCTGGGTTAGGGTTTGTGTTAGGGTTAGGGTTACTGTTAGGGTCAGGTTTAGGGTTAGGGTTAGGGTTAGGTTAGGGTTTGGGTTAGGGTTACGGGTAGGATTAGGGTTAGTGTTAGTGTTATGGTTAGGGTTAGTATTAAAAAAAGAATTACTCTTCCCCTTAGAAGCTTTAATTTGAAAGATAATCTCGTTCTTTTGAAATTGTTTGAATTTCATAAAATGCTTTTGTGAGAAACACAGACGTGTTTCTGTGAAACTAAGATTCGTTGTTTGGGATGTATCAAAGTATTGTTAGTATTGAGAACAGTGTTCCTATTCCGTTTAGAAGCTTTACTTTGAAAGATATTCACATTCATCTGAAAGTGTATGGATTTCATGAAATGCTTTTGTGAAATCACAGACAATTATCGGTGAAAAGATGATTCGTTCTTTGGGTTGTATTCAAAGTACTGTTAGAATTGAGAACAGTGTTCCTCTTCCCCTTAGAAGCTTTACTTTGAAATATATTCACATTCTTCTGAAAGTGTATGAATGTCATGGAATGCTTTTGAAAGAAACGTAGACGTGATTGTGTGAAAAGAAGATTCTTTGTGTGGGATGTTTCAAAGTATTGTTAGAATTGAGAATAGTGTTCCCCTTCCCCTTAGAAGCTTTACTTTGAGAGATAATCTCGTTCTTTTGAAAGTGTATGAATTTCATGAAATGCTTTTGTGAGAAACACAGACGTTTTTCTGTGAAAAGAAGATTCGTTGTTTGGAATGTATCAAAGTATTGTTAGAATTGAGAACAGTGTTCTACTTTTCCTTAGAAGCTGTACTTTGAAAGATAATCTCGTTCTTTTGAAAGAGTATGAATTTCATGAAATACTTTTGAGAAACACAAACGTGTTTCTGTTAAAAGAAGATTAGTTGTTTGGAATGTATCAAAGTATTGTTAGAATTGAGAACAGTGTTCCTCTTCCCCTTAGAACATTTACTTTGAAAGATAATCACGTTCGTTTGAAAGTGTATGAATTTGTTGAAATGCTTTTGTGAGGAACGCACATGCGTTTCTCCGTCCTGATCTCTGTAGAAGCTTAACTTTGAAAGATAATCACGTTCGTTTGAAAGTGTATGAATTTCATGAAATGCTTTTGTGAAAACACAGACATTTATCTGTGAAAAGAAGATTCGTTCTTTGGGATGTATTCAAAGTACTGTTAGAATTGAGAACAGTGTTCCTCTTCCCCTTAGAAGCTTTACTTTGAAATATATTCACATTCTTCTGAAAGTGTATGAATTTCATGAAATGCTTTTGTAAGAAACGTAGACGTGATTGTATGAAAAGAAGATTAGTTGTGTTGGATGTATCTCAGTATTTTTAGAACTTACGTTTTGAAACTTTCCATTGAACGATAATCACGTTCATTTGAAAGTGTATGAATTTCATGAAATCTTTTGTGAGGAACTCACATGCGTTTCTAAGAAAACAGAAGATGTTGTTTGTAATATGTCAAAGTAGAGTTATTTGTGTGAAGTGTTCCTAATCTCTGTAGAAGCTTAACTTTGAAAGATAATCACGTTCGTTAGAATGTGTATGAATTTCATGAAATACTTTTGAAAGAAACGTAGACGTGATAGTGTGAAAAGAAGATTCGTTGTGTGGGATGTTTCACAGTATTTTTAGAACTGAGAACTGTGTTCCTCTTACGTTTTGAAGCTATTCTTTGAAAGATAATCACGTTCATTTGAAAGTATATGAATTTCATGAAATGCTTTTGTGAGAAACACAGACGTGTATCTGTGAAAAGAAGATTCGTTCTTTTGGATGTATCAAAGTATTGTTACAATTGAGAACAGTGTTCCTCTTCCCCTTAGAAGCATTACTTTGAAAGATATTCACATTCTTCTGAAAGTGTATGAATTTCATGAAATGCTTTTGAAAGAAACGTAGACATGATTGTGTGAAAAGAAGATTCGTTGTGTGGGATGTTTCACAGTATTGTAAGAATTGAGAACAGTGTTCCTCTTTTCCTTAGAAGCTTTACGTTGAAAGATAATCTCGTTCTTTTGAAAGTGTATGAATTTCATGAAATACTTTTGTGTGAACCTCCCATGTGTTTCTCTGAAAAGAAGATTCATTGTTTGTGATATATTAAAGTATTGTTAGAAGTGAGACCAGTGTTCCTCTTCTCTATAGAAGCTTTACTTTGAAAGATAATCAAGTTCGCTGGAAAGTGTATGAATTTGCTGAAATGCTTTTGTGAGGAACGCACATGCGTTTCTCCGAAAAGAGAAGATTTTGTTTGCAATATGTAAAGTATAGTTATTTGGGTGAACAGTGTTTCTGATCTTTGTAGAAGCTTAACTTTGAATGATAATCACGTTCGTTTGAAAGTGTATGAATTTCATGAAATGCTTTTGTGAGAAACACAGACGTGTTTCTGTGAAAAGAAGATTCGTTGTTTGGGATGTATCAGAGTATTGTTAGAATTGAGAACAGTGTTCCTCTTCAGTTTATAAGCTTTACTTTGAAAGATATTCACATTCATCTGAAAGTGTATGGATTTCATGAAATGCTTTTGTAAGAAACGTAGACGTAATTGTGTGAAAAGAACATTCGTTGTGTGGGATGTTTCGCAGTATTGTTAGAATTGCGAACAGTGTTCCTCTTACGTTTTGAAGCTTTACTTTGAAAGAAAATCACGTTCATTTAAAGTGTATGAATTTCATGAGATGCTTTCGTAAGAATCTCCCATGTGTTTCTCTGAAAAAAAGATTCGTTGTTTGGGATGCATCAAAGTATTGTTAGAATTTAGAACAGTGTTCCTCTTCCCCTTAGAAGCTTTACTTTGAAAGATAATGTCGTTCTTTTGAAAGTGTATGAATTTCATGAAATGCTTTTGTGAGAAACACAGACGTGTTTCTGTGAAAAGAAGATTCGTTGTTTGGGATTTATCAAAGTATTGTTGGAATTTAGAACAGCGTTTAGGGTTAGGGTTGGGGTTAGGGTTAGGGTTAGGGTTAGGATTAGGGTTAGGGTTAGAGTTAGGGTTTGCATTAGGGTTAGGGTTAGTGTTAGGGATAGTGTGACGGTTAGGGTTAGGGTTAGGGTTAGGGTTAGTGTTAGGGTTAGTGTTAGGGTTTGCGTTAGGGTTAGGGTTAGGGTTAGGGTTAGGGTTAGGGTTAGGGTAGGATTAGGGTTAGGGTTATGGGTTAGGTTTAGGGTTAGGGTTAGGGTTTGGGTTAGGGTTAGGGTTTGGGTTAGGGTTACAGTTAGGGTTTGCGTTAGGGTTAGGGTTAGGGTTAGGTTTAGGGTTAGGGTTAGGGTTAGGGTTATGGTAGGGTTAGGGTTAGGATTAGGGGTTAGGTTTAGGGTTAGGGTTAGGGTTAGGGTTTGGGTTATGGTTAGGATTAGGGTTAGGGTTAGGGTTAGGGTTTGTGTTAGGGTTATGGTTAGGGTTTTGGTTAGGGTTAGGGTTAGGTTTAGGGTTAGGGTTTGGGTTAGGGTTAGGGTTCAGGTTAGGGTTAGGGTTAGGGTTTGGGTTAGGATTAGGGTTAGGGTTAGGGTTACGGTTAGTGTTAGGGTTAGTGTTAGGGTTAGGGTTAGGGTTAGAATTAGGGTTAGGGTTAGGGTGAGGGTTAGGGTTTGCATTAGGGTTATGGTTAGGGTTAGGGTTAGGGTAAGGGTTAGGGATAAGGTTAGGGTTAGGGTTAGGGTTAGAATTAGGGTTAGGGTTAGGGTGAGGGTTAGGGTTTGCATTAGGGTTAGGGTTAGGGTTAGGGTTAGGGTTAGGGTTAGGGATAAGGTTAGGGTTAGGGATAGGGTTAGGGTAGGGTTAGGGTTAGGATTAGGGGTTAGGGTTAGGGTTAGGGTAGGGTTAGGGTTAGGGTTAGGGGTTAGGGTTAGGGTTAGGGTTAGGGTTAGGGTTAGGGTTAGGGTTAGGGTTAGGGTTAGGGTTTGGGTTAGGGTTAGGGTAAGGGTTAGGGTTAGGGTTAGGGTTAGGGTTTGTGTTAGGGTTAGGGTTAGGGTTTTGGTTAGGGTTAGGGTTAGAGTTAGGGTTTGGGTTAGGGTTAAGTTTCGGGTTAGGGTTAGGGTTAGGGTTATGGTTAGGGATAGGGTTAGTGTTAGGGTTAGTGTTTGGGATAGGGTTAGGTTTAGGGGTAGGGTTAGTGTTAGGATTAGGGTTAGGGTTAGGGTTAGGGTTTGCGTTAGGGTTAGGGTTAGGATTAGGTTTAGGGTAGGGTTAGGGTTAGGATTAGGGGTTAGGGTTAGGGTTAGGGTAGGGTTAGGGTTAGGATTAGGGGTTACGGTTAGGGTTAGGGTTAGGGTTAGGGTTTGTGTTAGGGTTAGGGTTAGGGTTAGGGTTTGGGTTAGGGGTAGGGTTAGTGTTAGGGTTAGTGTTAGGGTTAGGGTTAGGGTTTGCGTTAGGATTAGGGTTAGAGTTAGTGTTAGGGTAGGCTTAGGGTTAGGATTAGGGGTTAGGGTTAGGGTTAGGGTTAGGGTAGGGTTAGGGTTAGGTTTAGGTGTTAGGGTTAGGGTTAGGGTTAGTGTTAGGGTTAGGGTTAGGATAGGGTTAGGGTTTGGGTTAGGGTTAGGGTTAGTGTTAGTGCTAGGGTTAGGGTTTGGGTTAGGGTTAGGGTTAGGGTCAGGTTTAGGGTTAAGGTTAGGGTTTGGTTAGGGTTTGGGTTAGGGTGAGGGTTAGGGTTAGGGTTAGGGTTAGGGCTTGTGTTAGGGTTAGGTTAAGGGTTAGTATAGGGTTATGGTTAGGGTTAGTATTAAAAAAAAGAATTACTCTTCCCCTTAGAAGCTTTAATTTGAAAGATAATCTCGTTCTTTTGAAATTGTTTGAATTTCATGAAATGCTTTTGTGAGAAACACAGACGTGTTTCTGTGAAACTAAGATTCGTTATTTGGGATGTATCAAAGTATTGTTAGAATTGAGAACAGTGTTCCTCTTCCCCTTAGAAACTTTACTTTGAAAGATATTCACATTCTTCTGAAAGTGTATGAATTTCATGAAATGCTTTTGTAAGAAACGTAGACGTGATTGTATGAAAAGAAGATTCGTTGTGTTGGATGTATCTCAGTATTTTTAGAACTTACGTTTTGAAACATTCCATTGAACGATAATCACGTTCATTTGAAAGTGTATGAATTTCATGAAATGCTTTTGTGAGAAACACAAACGTGATTGTGTGAAAAGAAGATTCTTTGTGTGGGATGTTTCAAAGTATTGTTAGAATTGAGAATAGTGTTCCCCATCCCCTTATAAGCTTTACTTTGAAAGATAATCTCGTTCTATTGTAAGTGTATGAATTTCATGAAATGCTTTTGTGAGAAACACAGACGTGTTTCTGTGAAAAGAAGATTCGTTGTTTGGGATGTATCAAAGTATTCTTAGAATTGAGAACAGTGTTCTTCTTTTCCTTAGAAGCTGTACTTTGAAAGATAATCTCGTTCTTTTGATAGAGTATGAATTTCATGAAATGCTTTTGAGAAACACAAACGTGTTTCTGTGAAAAGAAGATTCGTAGTGTGGGATGTTTCACAGTATTTTTAGAACTGACAACAGTGTTCTTCTTACGTTTTGAAGCTTTTCTTTGAAAGATAATCACGTTCATTTGAAAGTATATGAATTTCATGAAATGCTTTTGTGAGAAACACAGACGTGTATCTGTGAAAAGAAGATTCGTTCTTTTGGATGTATCAAAGTATTTTTAGAATTGAGAACAGTGTTCCTCTTTCCCTTAGAAGCATTACTTTGAAAGATATTCACATTCTTCTGAAAGTGTATGAATTTCATGAAGTGCTTTTGAAAGAAACGTAGACGTGATTGTGTGAAAAGAAGATTCGTTGTGTGGGATGTATCACAGTATTTTTAGAACTGACAACAGTGTTCCTCTTACGTTTTGAAGCTTTTCTTTGAAAGATAATCACGTTCATTTGAAAGTATATGAATTTCATGAAATGCTTTTGTGTGAATCTCCCATGTGTTTCTCTGAAAAGAAGATTTATTTTTTGGGATATATTAAAGTATTGTTAGAAGTGAGACCCGTGTTCCTCTTCTCTGTAGAAGCTTTACTTTGAAAGATAATCACGTTCGTTTGAAAGTGTATGAATTTGTTGAAATGCTTTTGTGAGGAATGCACATGCGTTTCTCCGAAAAGAGATGATGTTGTTTGCAATATGTCAAAGTATAGTTATTTGGGTGAACAGTGTTTCTGATCTTTGTAGAAGCTTAACTTTGAAAGATAATCACGTTCGTTTCAAAGTGTATGAATTTCATGAAATGCTTTTGTGAGAAACACAGACGTGTTTCTGTCAAAAGAAGATTCGTTGTTTGGGATGTATCAAAGTATTGTTAGAATTGAGAAAAGTGTTCCTCTTCCCCTTAGAAGCTTTACTTTGAAAGATAATGTCGTTCTTTTGAAAGTGTATGAATTTCATGAAATGCTTTTGTGAGAAACACAGACGTGTTTCTGTGAAAAGAAGATTCGTTGTTTGGGATATATCAAAGTATTGTTAGAATTGAGAACAGTGTTCCTCTTCCGTTTAGAAGCTTTACTTTGAAAGATATTCACATTCTTCTGACAGTGTATGAATTTCATGAAATGCTTTTGTAAGGAACGTAGACGTGATTGTATGAAAAGAAGATTCGTTGTGTTGGATGTATCTCAGTATTTTTAGAACTTACGTTTTGAAACTTTCCATTGAACGATAATCACGTTTATTTGAAAGTGTATGAATTTCATGAAATGCTTTTGTGAGGAACGCACATGCGTTTCTCCGAAAACAGAAGATGTTGTTTGTAATATGTCAAAGTAGAGTTATTTGTGTGAAGTGTTCCTAATCTCTGTAGAAGCTTAACTTTGAAAGATAATCACGTTCGTTTGAAAGTGTATGAATTTCATGAAATGCTTTTGTGAGAAACACAGAAGTGTATCTGTGAAAAGAAGATTCGTTCTTTTGGATGTATCAAAGTATTGTTAGAATTGAGAACAGTGTTCCTCTTCCCCTTAGAAGCTTTACTTTGAAAGATAATGTCGTTCTTTTGAAAGTGTATGAATTTCATGAAATGCTTTTGTGAGAAACACAGACGTGATTGTGTGAAAAGAAGATTCGTTGTGTGGGACGTATTTCTGTATTTTTAGAACTGAGAACAGTGTTTCACTTACGTTTTGAAGCTTTCATTTGAACGATAATCACGTTCATTTGAAAGTGTATGAATTTCATGAAATGCTTTTCTGTGAAACACATACGTGTTTCTCTGTAAAGAAGATTCATTATTTGGGATGTATCAAAGTATTGTTAGAATTGAGAAGAGTGTTCCTCTTCCGTTTAGAAGCTTTACTTTGAAAAATATTCACATTCATCTGAAAGTGTATGTATTTCATGAAATGGTTTTGTAAGAAACATAGACGTGATTGTGTGAAAAGAAGATTCTTTGTGTGGGATGTTTCACAGTATTTGTTAGAATTGAGAACAGTGTTCTTCTTACGTTTTGAAGCTTTACTTGGAAAGATAAACTCGTTCTTTTGAAATTGTTTGAATTTCATGAAATGCTTTTGTGAGAAACACAGACGTGTTTCTGTGAAAATAAGATTCGTTGTTTGGGATGTATCAAAGTATTGGTAGAATTGAGAACAGTGTTCTTCTTTTCCTTAGAAGCTGTACTTTGAAAGATAATCTCGTTCTTTTGAAAGAGTATGAATTTCATGAAATGCTTTTGAGAAACACAGACGTGTTTCTTTAATAAGAAGATTCGTTGTTTGGGATATATAAAAGTATTGTTAGAATTGAGAACAGTGTTCCTCTTCCGTTTAGAAGCTTTACTTTGAAAGATAAACACGTTCGTTTGAAAGTGTATGAATTTGTTGAAATGCTTTTGTGAGGAACGCACATGCATTTCTCCGAAAACAGAAGATGTTGTTTGTAATATGTCAAATTAGAGTTATTTGTGAGAAGTGTTCCTGATCTCTGTAGAAGCTTAACTTTGAAAGTTAATCACGTTCGTTTGAAAGTTTATGAATTTCATGAAATGCTTTTGTGAAAACACAGACATTTATCTGTGAAAAGAAGATTCGTTCTTTGGGATATATCAAAGTACTGTTAGAATTGAGAACAGTGTTCCTCTACCCCTTAGAAGCTTTACTTTGAAATATATTCACATTCTACTGAAAGTGTATGAATTTCATGAAATGCTTTTGTAAGAAACGTAGACGTGATTGTATGAAAAGAAGATTCGTTGTGTTGGATGTATCTCAGTATTTTTAGAACTTACGTTTTGAAACTTTCCATTGAACGATAATCACGTTCATTTGAAATTGTTTGAATTTCATGAAATGCTTTTGTGAGAAACACAGACGTGTTTCTGTGAAAAGAAGATTCGTTGTTTGGGATGTATCAAAGTATTGTTAGAATTGAGAACAGTGTTCTTCTTTTCCTTAGAAGCTGTACTTTGAAAGATAATCTCGTTCTTTTGAAAGAGTATGAATTTCATGAAATGCTTTTGAGAAACACAGACGTGTTTCTTTAATAAGAAGATTCGTTGTTTGGGATATATAAAAGTATTGTTAGAATTGAGAACAGTGTTCCTCTTTCCCTTAGAAGCTTTACTTTGAAAGATAAACACGTTCGTTTGAAAGTGTATGAATTTGTTGAAATGCTGTTGTGAGGAACGCACATGCATTTCTCCGAAAACAGAAGATGTTGTTTGTAATATGTCAAATTAGAGTTATTTGTGAGAAGTGTTCCTAATCTCTGTAGAAGCTTAACTTTGAAAGATAATCACGTTCATTTGAAAGTGTATGAATTTCATTAAATGCTTTTCTGTGAAACACATACGTGTTTCTGTGTAAAAAAGATTCGTTGTTTGGGACGTATTAAAGTA
Organism: Microtus californicus; assembly: GCA_028537955.1. Taxonomy (NCBI): domain Eukaryota; kingdom Metazoa; phylum Chordata; class Mammalia; order Rodentia; family Cricetidae; genus Microtus; species Microtus californicus. Next base: position 92,237,351 of record JAQJZF010000005.1, read on the forward strand.
TTGTTAGAATTGAGAAGAGTGTTCCTCTTCCCCTTAGAAGCTTTACTTTGAAAGATATCACATTCTTCTGAAAGTGTATGAATTTCATGAAATGCTTTTGTAAGAAACGTAG
>JAQJZF010000005.1:92252462-92257462 GCA_028537955.1 Microtus californicus
ACACAGACGTGTTTCTGTGAAAAGAAGATTCGTTCTTTTGGATGTATCAAAGTATTGTTTAGAATTGAGAACAGTGTTCCTCTTCCCCTTAGAAGCATTACTTTGAAAGATATTCACATTCTTCTGAAAGTGTATGAATTTCATGAAATGCTTTTGAAAGAAACGTAGACGTGATTGTGTGAAAAGAAGATTCGTTGTGTGGGATGTTTCACAGTATTGTTGGAATAGAGAACAGTGTTCCTCTTCCCCTTAGAAGCTTTACTTTGAAAGATAATCTCGTTCTTTTGAAAGTGTATGAATTTCATGAAATGCTTTTGTGAGAATCTCCCATGTGTTTCTCTGAAAAGAAGATTCATTGTTTGTGATATATTAAAGTATTGTTAGAAGTGAGACCAGTGTTCCTCTTCTCTGTAGAAGCTTTACTTTGAAAGATAATCACGTTCGTTAGAAAGTGTATGAATTTGTTGAAATGCTTTTGTGAGGAACGCACATGCGTTTCTCCGAAAAGAGAAGATGTTGTTTGCAATATGTCAAAGTATAGTTATTTGGGTGAACAGTGTTTCTGATCTTTGTAGAAGCTTAACTTTGATAGATAATCACGTTCGTTTTAAAGTGTATGAATTTCATGAAATGCTTTTGTGAGAAACACAGACGTGTTTCTGTGAAAAGAAGATTCGTTGTTTGGGATGTATCAAAGTATTGTTAGAATTGAGAACAGTGTTCCTCTTCAGTTTAGAAGCTTTACTTTGAAAGATATTCACATTCATCTGAAAGTGTATGGATTTCATGAAATGCTTTTGTAAGAAACGTAGACGTGATTGTGTGAAAAGAACATTCGTTGTGTGGGATGTTTCGCAGTATTGTTAGAATTGCGAACAGTGTTCCTCTTACGGTTTGAAGCTTTACTTTGAAAGAAAATCACGTTCATTTGAAAGTGTATGAATTTCATGAGATGCTTTCGTGAAATCTCACATGTGTTTCTCGGAAAAGAAGATTCGTTGTGTGGGATGTATCTCAGTATTTTTAGAACTTACGTTTTGAAACTTTCCATTGAACGATAATCACGTTCATTTTAAAGTGTATGAATTTCATGAAATGCTTTTCTGTGAAAGAAATACGTGTTTCTGTGTAAAGAAGATTCGTTGTTTGGGATGTATCAAAGTATTGTTAGAATTTAGAACAGCGTTTAGGGTGAAGGTTGGGGTTAGGGTTAGGGTTTGGGTTAGGGTTAGGGTTAGGGTTAGGGTTAGAGTTAGGGTTTGCGTTATGGTTAGGGTTAGGGTTAGGGTTAGGGTTAGGGTTAGAATAGGGTTAGGGTTAGGATTAGGGGTTAGGGTTAGGGTTAGGGTTAGGGTTTGGGTTAGGGTTAGGGTTAGGCTTAGGGTTAGGGTTTGTGTTAGGGTTAGTGTTAGGGTTAGTATTACGGTTAGAGTTAGGGTTAGAGTAAATGTTAGGGTAAGGGTTAGTGTTAGTGTTAGTGTTAGGGTTTGTGTTTGGGTTAGGATTAGGGTTAGGGTTAGGCTTAAGATTAGGGTAGGGTTAGGGTTAGGGTTATGTGTTAAGGTTAGGGTTAGGGTTAGGGTTTGGGTTAGGGTTAGGGTTAGGGTTAGGGTTAGGGTTATGTTTAGGGTTAGGTTTAGGGTTAGGTTTAGGGTTAGGGTTAGGGTTAGGGTTAGGGTTTGTGTTAGGGTTAGGGTTAGGGTTAGGGTTAGTGTTAGGATTAGGGTTAGTGTTAGGGTTTTGGTTAGGTTTAGGGTTAGGGTTAGTGTTAGGGTTAGAGTTAGTGTTAGGGTTAGGATTAGGGTTAGGGTAGAGTTAGGGTTAGGGTTAGGGTTAGGGTTACGGTTAGGGTTAGGGTTAAGGTTTGCGTTAGGGATAGGGTTAGGTTTAGGGTTAGGGTTAGAATAGGGTTAGGGTTAGGATTAGGGGTTAGGGTTAGGGTTGGGGTTAGGGATAGGGTTAGAGTTAGGTTTTGCGTGAGGTTTAGAATTAGGGTTAGGGTTAGGGTTAGGGTTAGAATAGGGTTAGGGTTAGGATTAGGGGTTAGGGTTAGGGTTAGGGTTAGGATTAGGGTTTGGGTTAGGGTTAGGGTTAGGTTAGTGTTAGGGTTTAGTGTTAGGGTTAGGGTTAGGGTTAGGGTAAGTGTTAGGGTTAGGGTTAGGGTTTGGGTTAGGGTTAGGGTTAGGGTAAGTGTTAGGTTAAGGGTTAGTGTTAGGGTTAGTTTTAGGGTTTGTGTTAGGGTTAGGGTTAGGATTAGGGTTAGGGTTAGTGTAGGATTAGGGTTAGGGTTATGAGTTATGGTTAGGGTTAGGGTTAGGGTTTGTGTTAGTGTTAGGGTTAGGGTTAGGGTTATGGTTAGGGTTAGGTTTAGGGATAGGGTTAAGGTAAGTGTTAGGGTTAGGGTTAGGGTTAGGTTTAGGGTTATGGTTATGGTTAGGGTTAGGTTTAGCGTTAGGGTTAGTGTTAGGGTTTGCGTTAGGGTTAGTGTTAGGGTTAGGGTTAGTGTTAGGGTTAGGGTTAGGGTTAGGGTTAGGGATAGGGTTTGGGTAGGGTTAGGGTTAGGATTAGGGGTTAGGGTTAGGGTTAGGGCTAGGGTTAGGGTTAGGTTTAGGGTTTGTGTTAGGGTTAGTGTTAGGGTTAGAGTTAAGGTTAGGTTTAGGGTTAGTGTTAGGGTTTGAGTTAGGGTTAGGGTTAGGTTTAGTGTTAGGGTTAGGGTTAGTGTTAGGGTTAGGATTAGTGTTAGGGTAGAGTTAGGGTTATGGTTAGGGTTAGTGTTACGGTTAGGGTTAGGGTTAGGGTTTGCGTTAGGGATAGGGTTAAGGTTAGGGTTAGGGTTAGGGTTAGGATTAGGGGTTAGGGTTAGGGTTAGGGTTAGGGTTAGGGATAGGGTTAGAGTTATGGTTTGCGTGAGGTTTAGCGTTAGGGTTAGGGTTAGGGTTAGAATAGGGTTAGGGTTAGGATTAGGGGTTACGGTTAGGGTTAGGGTTAGGGTTAGGGTTAGGGTTTTGGATTAGGGTTAGGGTTAGGGTTAGGGTTAGGATTTGTGTTAGGGTTAGTGTTAGTGTTAGTGTTACGATTAGGGTTAGGGTTAGGATTAGTGTTAGTGTTAGGTTTAGGGTTGGGTTAGGGTTAGGGTTAGCGTTAGGGTTAGGTTTAGGGTAGAGTTAGGGTTAGGGTTATGGGTTAGGGTTAGTGTTAGGGTTAGGGTTAGGGTTTGGGTTAGGGTTAGGGTTAGGGTTAAGGTTAGGGTTAGGGTTAGGGTTAGGGTTATTGTTAGGGTTAGAGTTAGGTTTAGGGTTAGAGTTAGGGTTAGCGTTAGGGTTGGGTTAGGATTAGGGTTGGGGTTAGGATTAGGTTTAGGTTTAGGGTTAGGGTAAGGGTTAAGGTTAGGGTTAGGATTAGGGTTAGGGTTAGGGTTAGGGTTAGTGTTAGGGTTTGAGTTAGGGTTAGGGTTAAGGTTAGTGTTAGGTTTAGGGTTAGTGTTAGGGTTAGGATGAGGGTTAGGGTTAGGGTTAGGGTTATTGTAGGGTTAGGGTTAGGGTTAGGGTTAGTGTTAGGGTTTAGTGTTAGGGTTAGGGTTAGGGTTAGGGTAAGTGTTAGGGTAAGGGTTAGTGTTAGGGTTAGTGTTAGGGTTTGTTTTAGGGTTAGGATGAGGGTTAGGGTTAGGGTTAGGGTTAGGGTAGGGTTAGGGTTAGGGTTATGGGTTATGTTAAGGGTTAGGATTAGGGTTTGCGTTAGGGTTAGGGTTAGGGTTAGGGTTAGGGTTAGTGTTATGGTTAGGGTTAGGTTTAGGGATAGGGTTAGGGTTAGTGTTAGGGTTAGGGTTAGGGTAAGGGTTAGGGTTATGGTTATGGTTAGGGTTAGGGTTAGGGTTAGGGTTAGTGTTAGGGTTTGCGTTAGGGTTAGGGTTAGGGGTAGGGTTAGGGTTAGTGTTAGGGTTAGGGTTAGGTTTAGGGATAGGGTTTGGGGAGGGTTAGGGTTAGGATTAGGGGTTAGGGTTAGGGTTAGGGTTAGGGGTTAGGTTTAGGGTTAGGATTAGGGTTTGTGTTAGGGTTAGGGTTAGGGTTAGTGTTAGGGTTAGGGTTAGTGTTAGCGTTTGAGTTAGGGTTAGGGTTAGGGTTAGTGTTAGGTTTAGGGTTAGGGTTAGGGTTAGTGTTACGGTTAGGGTTAGGGTTAGGGTTTGCGTTAGGGATAGGGTTAGGGTTAGGGTTAGGGTTAGGGTTTGGTTAGGGTTTGGGTTAGGGTTAGGGTTAGGGTTAGGGTTAAGGTTAGGGTTAGGGTTAGGGTTAGGGTTAGGGTTAGAGTTAGGGTTAGGGTTAGAGGTAGGGTTTGCGTTAGGGTTAGGGTTAGGATTAGGGTTAGGGTTAGGGTTAGGTTTAGGTTTAGGGTTAGGGTAAGGGTTAAGTTTAGGATTAGGGTAGGGTTAGGGTTAGGATTAGGGGTTAGGTTTAGTGTTACGGTTAGGGTTAGGGTTTGGGTTAGGGTTAGGGTTAGGGTTAGAGTAAGGGTTTGTGTTAGGGTTAGGGTTAGGGTGTTGGTTAGGGTTAGGGTTAGGGTTAGGCTTAGGGTTTTGTTTAGGGTTAGGGTTCGGGTTAGGGTTAGGGTTAGGGTTTGGGTTAGGGTTAGGGTTAGGATTAGGGTTAGGGTTAGGGTTAGGGTTAGGGTTTGCGATAGGTTTCGGGTTAGGGTTAGGGTTAGGGTTAGGGTTAGAATAGGGTTAGGGTTAGGATTAGGGGTTAGGTTTAGGGTTAGGGTTAGTGTTTGGGTTAGGGTTAGGGTTAGGGTTAGGTTTAGGGTTTAGTGTTAGGTTTAGGGTTAGGGTTAGGGTAAGTGTTAGGGTAAGGGTTAGTGTTAGGGTTAGTGTTAGGGTTTGTGTTAGGGTTAGGGTTAGGGTTAGGGTTAGGTTTAGTTTTAGGGTTAGGGTAAGGGTTAAGGTTAGGGTTAGGGTTAGGGTTAGGGTTAGGGTTGGGGTTAGGGTTAGTGTTAGGGTTTGAGTTAAT
>JAQJZF010000005.1:92259962-92287462 GCA_028537955.1 Microtus californicus
ATTGTTAGAATTGAGAACAGTGTTCCTCTTCCGTTTAGAAGCTTTACTTTGAAAGATATTCACATTCATCTGAAAGTGTATGGATTACATGTAATGCTTTTGTAAGAAACGTAGACGTGATTGTGTGAAAAGAAGATTCTTTGTGTGGGATGTTTCAAAGTATTGCTAGAATTGAGAATAGTGTTCCCCTTCCCCTTAGAAGCTTTACTTTGAAAGATAATCTCGTTCTTTTGAAAGTGTAAGAATTTCATGAAATGCTTTTGTGAGAAACACAGACGAGTTTCAGTGAAAAGAAGATTCATTGTTTGGGATAATTCAAGGTATTGTTAGAATTGAGAACAGTGTTCCTCTTCCCCTTAGACGCTTTACTTTGAAAGATAATCTCGATCTTTTGAAAGTGTATGAATTTCATGAAATGCTTTTGTGAGAAACACAGATGTGTTTCTTTGAAAAGAAGATTCGTAGTTTTGGATGTATCAAAGTATTGTTAGAATTGAGAACAGTGTTCCGCTTCCCCTTAGAAGCTTTACTTTGAAAGATATTCACATTCATCTGAAAGTGTATGAATTTCAGAAAATGCTTTTGAAAGAAACGTAGACGTGATTGTGTGAAAAGAAGATTCGTTGTGTGGGACATATCTCAGTATTTTTAGAACTGAGAACAGTGTTCCACTTACGTTTTGAAGCTTTCATTTGAACGATAATCATGTTCATTTGAAAGTGTATGAATTTCATGAAATGCTTTTCTGTGAAACACATACGTGTTTCTCTGTAAAGAAGATTCATTATTTGGGATGTATCAAAGTATTGTTAGAATTGAGAACAGTGTTCCTCTTTCGTTTAGAAGCTTTACTTTGAAAAATACTCACATTCATCTGAAAGTGTATGAATTTCATGAAATGCTTTTGTGAGAAACACAGACGTGTTTCTGTGAAAAGAAGATTCGTTGTTTGGGATGTATCAAAGTATTGTTAGAATTGAGAACAGTGTTCCTCTTCCCCTTAGAACATTTACTTTGAAAGATAATCACGTTCGTTTGAAAGTGTATGAATTTGTTGAAATGCTTTTGTGAGGAACGCACATGCGTTTCTCCGAAAACAGAAGATGTTGTTTGTAATATGTCAAAGTAGAGTTATTTGTGTGAATTGTTCCTGATCTCTGTAGAAGCTTAACTTTGAAAGATAATCACGTTCCTTTGAAAGTGTATGAAATTCATGAAATGCTTTTGTGAGAAACACAGACGTGTTTCGGTGAATAGAAGATTCGTTGTTTGGGATGTATCAAAGTATTGCTAGAATTGAGAACAGTGTTCCTCTTCCCCTTAGAAGCTTTAATTTGAAAGATAATCTCGTTCTTTGAAAGTGTTTGAATTTCATGAAATGCTTTTGTGAGAAACACAGACGTGTTTCTGTGAAAAGAAGATTCGTTCTTTTGGATGTATCAAAGTATTGTTTAGAATTGAGAACAGTGTTCCTCTTCCCCTTAGAAGCATTACTTTGAAAGATATTCACATTCTTCTGAAAGTGTATGAATTTCATGAAATGCTTTTGAAAGAAACGTAGACGTGATTGTGTGAAAAGAAGATTCGTTGTGTGGGATGTTTCACAGTATTGTTGGAATAGAGAACAGTGTTCCTCTTCCCCTTAGAAGCTTTACTTTGAAAGATAATCTCGTTCTTTTGAAAGTGTATGAATTTCATGAAATGCTTTTGTGAGAATCTCCCATGTGTTTCTCTGAAAAGAAGATTCATTGTTTGTGATATATTAAAGTATTGTTAGAAGTGAGAAAAGTGTTCCTCTTCTCTGTAGAAGCTTTACTTTGAAAGATAATCACGTTCGTTAGAAAGTGTATGAATTTGTTGAAATGCTTTTGTGAGGAACGCACATGCGTTTCTCCGAAAAGAGAAGATGTTGTTTGCAATATGTCAAAGTATAGTTATTTGGGTGAACAGTGTTTCTGATCTTTGTAGAAGCTTAACTTTGATAGATAATCACGTTCGTTTTAAAGTGTATGAATTTCATGAAATGCTTTTGTGAGAAACACAGACGTGTTTCTGTGAAAAGAAGATTCGTTGTTTGGGATGTATCAAAGTATTGTTAGAATTGAGAACAGTGTTCCTCTTCAGTTTAGAAGCTTTACTTTGAAAGATATTCACATTCATCTGAAAGTGTATGGATTTCATGAAATGCTTTTGTAAGAAACGTAGACGTGATTGTGTGAAAAGAACATTCGTTGTGTGGGATGTTTCGCAGTATTGTTAGAATTGCGAACAGTGTTCCTCTTACGGTTTGAAGCTTTACTTTGAAAGAAAATCACGTTCATTTGAAAGTGTATGAATTTCATGAGATGCTTTCGTGAAATCTCACATGTGTTTCTCGGAAAAGAAGATTCGTTGTGTGGGATGTATCTCAGTATTTTTAGAACTTACGTTTTGAAACTTTCCATTGAACGATAATCACGTTCATTTTAAAGTGTATGAATTTCATGAAATGCTTTTCTGTGAAAGAAATACGTGTTTCTGTGTAAAGAAGATTCGTTGTTTGGGATGTATCAAAGTATTGTTAGAATTTAGAACAGCGTTTAGGGTGAAGGTTGGGGTTAGGGTTAGGGTTTGGGTTAGGGTTAGGGTTAGGGTTAGGGTTAGAGTTAGGGTTTGCGTTATGGTTAGGGTTAGGGTTAGGGTTAGGGTTAGGGTTAGAATAGGGTTAGGGTTAGGATTAGGGGTTAGGGTTAGGGTTAGGGTTAGGGTTTGGGTTAGGGTTAGGGTTAGGCTTAGGGTTAGGGTTTGTGTTAGGGTTAGTGTTAGGGTTAGTATTACGGTTAGAGTTAGGGTTAGAGTAAATGTTAGGGTAAGGGTTAGTGTTAGTGTTAGTGTTAGGGTTTGTGTTTGGGTTAGGATTAGGGTTAGGGTTAGGCTTAAGATTAGGGTAGGGTTAGGGTTAGGGTTATGTGTTAAGGTTAGGGTTAGGGTTAGGGTTTGGGTTAGGGTTAGGGTTAGGGTTAGGGTTAGGGTTATGTTTAGGGTTAGGTTTAGGGTTAGGTTTAGGGTTAGGGTTAGGGTTAGGGTTAGGGTTTGTGTTAGGGTTAGGGTTAGGGTTAGGGTTAGTGTTAGGATTAGGGTTAGTGTTAGGGTTTTGGTTAGGTTTAGGGTTAGGGTTAGTGTTAGGGTTAGAGTTAGTGTTAGGGTTAGGATTAGGGTTAGGGTAGAGTTAGGGTTAGGGTTAGGGTTAGGGTTACGGTTAGGGTTAGGGTTAAGGTTTGCGTTAGGGATAGGGTTAGGTTTAGGGTTAGGGTTAGAATAGGGTTAGGGTTAGGATTAGGGGTTAGGGTTAGGGTTGGGGTTAGGGATAGGGTTAGAGTTAGGTTTTGCGTGAGGTTTAGAATTAGGGTTAGGGTTAGGGTTAGGGTTAGAATAGGGTTAGGGTTAGGATTAGGGGTTAGGGTTAGGGTTAGGGTTAGGATTAGGGTTTGGGTTAGGGTTAGGGTTAGGTTAGTGTTAGGGTTTAGTGTTAGGGTTAGGGTTAGGGTTAGGGTAAGTGTTAGGGTTAGGGTTAGGGTTTGGGTTAGGGTTAGGGTTAGGGTAAGTGTTAGGTTAAGGGTTAGTGTTAGGGTTAGTTTTAGGGTTTGTGTTAGGGTTAGGGTTAGGATTAGGGTTAGGGTTAGTGTAGGATTAGGGTTAGGGTTATGAGTTATGGTTAGGGTTAGGGTTAGGGTTTGTGTTAGGGTTAGGGTTAGGGTTAGGGTTATGGTTAGGGTTAGGTTTAGGGATAGGGTTAAGGTAAGTGTTAGGGTTAGGGTTAGGGTTAGGTTTAGGGTTATGGTTATGGTTAGGGTTAGGTTTAGCGTTAGGGTTAGTGTTAGGGTTTGCGTTAGGGTTAGTGTTAGGGTTAGGGTTAGTGTTAGGGTTAGGGTTAGGGTTAGGGTTAGGGATAGGGTTTGGGTAGGGTTAGGGTTAGGATTAGGGTTTAGGGTTAGGGTTAGGGCTAGGGTTAGGGTTAGGTTTAGGGTTTGTGTTAGGGTTAGTGTTAGGGTTAGAGTTAAGGTTAGGTTTAGGGTTAGTGTTAGGGTTTGAGTTAGGGTTAGGGTTAGGTTTAGTGTTAGGGTTAGGGTTAGTGTTAGGGTTAGGATTAGTGTTAGGGTAGAGTTAGGGTTATGGTTAGGGTTAGTGTTACGGTTAGGGTTAGGGTTAGGGTTTGCGTTAGGGATAGGGTTAAGGTTAGGGTTAGGGTTAGGGTGAGGATTAGGGGTTAGGGTTAGGGTTAGGGTTAGGGTTAGGGATAGGGTTAGAGTTATGGTTTGCGTGAGGTTTAGCGTTAGGGTTAGGGTTAGGGTTAGAATAGGGTTAGGGTTAGGATTAGGGGTTACGGTTAGGGTTAGGGTTAGGGTTAGGGTTAGGGTTTTGGATTAGGGTTAGGGTTAGGGTTAGGGTTAGGATTTGTGTTAGGGTTAGTGTTAGTGTTAGTGTTACGATTAGGGTTAGGGTTAGGATTAGTGTTAGTGTTAGGTTTAGGGTTGGGTTAGGGTTAGGGTTAGCGTTAGGGTTAGGTTTAGGGTAGAGTTAGGGTTAGGGTTATGGGTTAGGGTTAGTGTTAGGGTTAGGGTTAGGGTTTGGGTTAGGGTTAGGGTTAGGGTTAAGGTTAGGTTTAGGGTTAGGGTTAGGGTTATTGTTAGGGTTAGAGTTAGGTTTAGGGTTAGAGTTAGGGTTAGCGTTAGGGTTGGGTTAGGATTAGGGTTGGGGTTAGGATTAGGTTTAGGTTTAGGGTTAGGGTAAGGGTTAAGGTTAGGGTTAGGATTAGGGTTAGGGTTAGGGTTAGGGTTAGGGTTAGTGTTAGGGTTTGAGTTAGGGTTAGGGTTAAGGTTAGTGTTAGGTTTAGGGTTAGTGTTAGGGTTAGGATGAGGGTTAGGGTTAGGGTTAGGGTTATTGTAGGGTTAGGGTTAGGGTTAGGGTTAGTGTTAGGGTTTAGTGTTAGGGTTAGGGTTAGGGTTAGGGTTAGGGTTAGTGTTAGGGTTTGTGTTAGGGTTAGGGTTAGGGGTAGGGTTAGGGTTAGTGTTAGGGTTAGGGTTAGGTTTAGGGATAGGGTTTGGGGAGGGTTAGGGTTAGGATTAGGGGTTAGGGTTAGGGTTAGGGTTAGGGGTTAGGTTTAGGGTTAGGATTAGGGTTTGTGTTAGGGTTAGGGTTAGGGTTAGTGTTAGGGTTAGGGTTAGTGTTAGCGTTTGAGTTAGGGTTAGGGTTAGGGTTAGTGTTAGGTTTAGGGTTAGGGTTAGGTTTAGTGTTACGGTTAGGGTTAGGGTTAGGGTTTGCGTTAGGGATAGGGTTAGGGTTAGGGTTAGGGTTAGGGTTTGGTTAGGGTTTGGGTTAGGGTTAGGGTTAGGGTTAGGGTTAAGGTTAGGGTTAGGGTTAGGGTTAGGGTTAGGGTTAGAGTTAGGGTTAGGGTTAGAGGTAGGGTTTGCGTTAGGGTTAGGGTTAGGATTAGGGTTAGGGTTAGGGTTAGGTTTAGGTTTAGGGTTAGGGTAAGGGTTAAGGTTAGGGTTAGGGTTAGGGTTAGGGTTAGGGTTGGGGTTAGGGTTAGTGTTAGGGTTTGAGTTAATGTTAGGGTTAGGGTTTTTATTAGGGTTAGGGTTAGTGTTAGGGTTAGGATGAGGGTTAGGGTTAGGGTTAGGGTTAGGGTAGGGTTAGGGTTATGGTTAGGGTTAGTGTTAGCGTTTAGTGTTAGGGTTAGTGTTAGGGTTAGGGTAAGTGTTAGGGTAAGGGTTAGTGTTAGGGTTAGTGTTAGGGTTTGTGTTAGGGTTAGGGTTAGGATGAGGGTTAGGGTTAGGGTTAGGGTTAGGCTTGGGTTAGGGTTAGGGTTATGGGTTATGTTTAGGGTTAGGATTAGGGTTTGCGTTAGGGTTAGGGTTAGGGTTAGGGTTAGTGTTATGGTTAGGGTTAGGTTTAGGGATAGGGTTAGGGTTAGTGTTAGGGTTAGGGTTAGGGTAAGGGTTAGGGTTATGGTTATGGTTATGGTTAGGGTTAGGGTTAGGGTTAGTTTTAGGGTTTTTTGTTAGGGTTAGGGTTAGGGTTAGGGTTAGTGTTAGGGTTAGGGTTAGGGTTAGGGTTAGGGATAGGGTTTGGGTAGGGTTAGGGTTACGATTAGGGGTTAGGGTTAGGGTTAGGGTTAGGGGTTAGGGTTAGGGTTAGGGTTAGGGTTTGTGTTAGGGTTAGGGTTAGGGTTAGGGTTAGTGTTAGTGTTAGGGTTAGTGTTAGGGTTTGAGTTAGGGTTAGGGTTAGGGTTAGTGTTAGGGTTAGGGTTAGGGTTAGGGTTAGTGTTACGGTTAGGGTTAGGGTTAGGGTTTGCGTTAGGGATAGGGTTAGGGTTAGGGTTAGAGTTTGGGTTAGGGTTAGGGTTATGGATAGGGTTAGATTAGGGTTTGCGTGAGGTTTAGGGTTAGGGTTAGGGTTAGGGTTAGGGTTAGAATAGGGTTAGGGTTAGGAATAGGGGTTAGGGTTAGGGTTAGGGTTAGGATTAGGGTTAGGGTTAGGGTTAGGGTTAGGTTTAGGGATAGGGTTAGTGTTAGTGTTAGGGTTAGGGGTAGGGTAAGGGTTAGGGTTAGGGTTAGGGTTAGGGTTAGGTTGTTGGTTAGGGTTAGGGTTAGGGTTAGGCTTAGGGTTTGGGTTAGGGTTAGGGTTCGGGTTAGTGTTAGGGTTAGGGTTTGGGTTAGGGTTAGGGTTAGGATTAGGGTTAGGGTTAGGGTTAGGGTTAGTGTTAGGGTTTGAGTTAGGGTTAGGGTTAGGGTTAGTGTTAGGGTTAGGGTTAGGGTTAGGGTTAGTGTTACGGTTAGGGTTAGGGTTAGGGTTTGCGTTAGGGATAGGGTTAGGGTTAGGGTTAGGGTTAGGGTTTGGGTTAGGGTTAGGGTTAGGGTTAGGGTTAGGGTTAGGGTTAAGGTTAGGGTTAGGGTTAGGGTTAGGGTTAGAGTTAGGGTTAGGGTTTGCGTTAGCGTTAGGGTTAGGATTAGGGTTAGGGTTAGGGTTAGGTTTAGGTTTAGGGTTAGGGTAAGGGTTAAGTTTAGGATTAGGGTAGGGTTAGGGTTAGGATTAGGGGTTAGGTTTAGTGTTAGGGTTAGGGTTAGGCTTAGGGTTTTGGTTAGGGTTAGGGTTCGGGTTAGGGTTAGGGTTAGGGTTTGGGTTAGGGTTAGGGTTAGGATTAGGGTTAGGGTTAGGGTTAGGGTTAGGGTTTGCGATAGGGTTCGGGTTAGGGTTAGGGTTAGGGTTAGGGTTAGGGTTAGGTTTAGGGTTAGAATAGGGTTAGGGTTAGGATTAGGGGTTAGGGTTAGGGTTAGGGTTAGGGTTAGGGTTTGGGTTAGGGTTAGGGTTAGGGTTAGGTTTAGGTTTTAGTGTTAGGGTTAGGGTTAGGGTTAGGGTAAGTGTTAGGGTAAGGGTTAGTGTTAGGGTTAGTGTAAGGGTTTGTGTTAGGGTTAGGGTTAGGGTTAGGTTTAGGTTTAGGGTTAGGGTAAGGGTTAAGGTTAGGGTTAGGGTAGGGCTAGTGTTAGGATTAGGGGTTAGGTTTAGTGTTAGGGTTAGGGTTAGGGTTAGGGTTTGGGTTAGGGTTAGGGTTAGTGTTAGGGTTAGGGTTAGAATAAGGGTTTGTGTTAGGGTTAGGGTTAGGGTGTTGGTTAGGGTTAGGTTTATGCTTAGGCTTAGGGTTTGGGTTAGGGTTCGGGTTATGGTTAGGGTTAGGGTTTGGGTTAGGGTTAGGGTTAGGATTAGGGTTAGGGTTAGGGTAGGGTTAGGGTTAGGATTAGGGGTTAGGGTTAGGGTTAGGGTTAGGGTTAGGTTTAGGGTTAGGGTTAGGGTTAGGGTTAGGGTTTCAGTTAGGGTTAGGGTTAGGGTTAGGTTAGGGTTTGGGTTAGGGTTAGGGTTAGGGTTTGGGTTTGGTTTAGGTTTAGGGTAAGGGTTAGTGTTATGGTTAGGGTTAGGGTTAGGGTTAGGATTAAAAAAAAGAATTTAGAACCGTGTTACTCTTCCTTTTAGAAGCTTTAATTTGAAAGATAATCTCGTTCTTTTGAAATTGTTTGATTTTCATGAAATGCTTTTGTGAGAAACACAGACGTGTTTCTGTGAAACTAAGATTCGTTGTTTGGGATGTATCAAAGTATTGTTAGAATTGAGAACAGTGTTCCTCTTCCGTTTAGAAGCTTTACTTTGAAAGATATTCACATTCATCTGAAAGTGTATGGATTTCATGAAATGCTTTTGTAAGAAACGTAGACGTGATTGTGTGAAAAGTAGATTCTTTGTGTGGGATGTTTCAAAGTATTGCTAGAATTGAGAATAGTGTTCCCCTTTCCCTTAGAAGCTTTACTTTGAAAGATAATCTCGTTCTTTTGAAAGTGTATGAATTTCATGAAATGCTTTTGTGAGAAACACAGACGAGTTTCAGTGAAAAGAAGATTCGTTGTTTGGGATATATCAAAGTATTGTTAGAATTGAGAACAGTGTTCCTCTTCCCCTTAGACGCTTTACTTTGAAAGATAATCTCGATCTTTTGAAAGTGTATGAATTTCATGAAATGCTTTTGTGAGAAACACAGATGTGTTTCTTTGAAAAGAAGATTCGTAGTTTTGGATGTATCAAAGTATTGTTAGAATTGAGAACAGTGTTCCTCTTCCCCTTAGAAGCTTTACTTTGAAAGATATTCACATTCATCTGAAAGTGTATGAATTTCAGGAAATGCTTTTGAAAGAAACGTAGACGTGATTGTGTGAAAAGAAGATTCGTTATGTGGGACATATCTCAGTATTTTTAGAACTGAGAACAGTGTTCCACTTACGTTTTGAAGCTTTCATTTGAACGATAATCATGTTCATTTGAAAGTGTATGAATTTCATGAAATGCTTTTCTGTGAAACACGTACGTGTTTCTCTGTAAAGAAGATTCATTATTTTGGATGAATCAAAGTATTGTTAGAATTGAGAACAGTGTTCCTCTTCCGTTTAGAAGCTTTACTTTGAAAAATACTCACATTCATCTGAAAGTGTATGAATTTCATGAAATGCTTTTGTAAGAAACGTAGACGTGATTGTGTGAAAAGAAGATTCTCTGTGTGGTATGTTTCACAGTATTTGTTAGAATTGAGAACAGTGTTCCTCTTACGTTTTGAAGCTTTACTTTGAAAGATAATCTCGTTCTTTTGAAATTGTTAACTTCATGAAATGCTTTTGTGAGAAACACAGACGTGTTTCTGTGAAAAGAAGATTCGTTGTTTGGGATTTATCAAAGTATTGTTAGAATTTAGAACAGCGTTTAGGGTTAGGGTTGGGGTTAGGGTTAGGGTTAGGGTTAGGATTAGGGTTAGGGTTAGAGTTAGGGTTTGCATTAGGGTTAGGGTTAGTGTTAGGGATAGTATGACGGTTAGGGTTAGGGTTAGGGTTAGGGTTAGGGTTAGGGTTAGTGTTAGGGTTAGTGTTAGGGTTTGCGTTAGGGTTAGGGTTAGGGTTAGGGTTAGGGTTAGGGTAGGATTAGGGTTAGGGTTATGGGTTAGGTTTAGGGTTACGGTTAGGGTTTGGGTTAGGGTTAGGGTTAGGGTTACAGTTAGGGTTTGCGTTAGGGTTAGGGTTAGGGTTAGGTTTAGGGTTATGGTTAGGGTTAGGGTTATGGTAGGGTTAGGGTTAGGATTAGGGGTTAGGTTTAGGGTTAGGGTTAGGGTTTGGGTTATGGTTAGGGTTAGGGTTAGGGTTAGGGTTTGTGTTAGGGTTATGGTTAGGGTTTTGGTTAGGGTTAGGGTTAGGTTTAGGGTTAGGGTTTGGGTTAGGGTTAGGGTTCAGTTTAGGGTTAGGGTTAGGGTTTGGGTTAGGATTAGGGTTAGGGTTAGGGTTACGGTTAGTGTTAGGGTTAGTGTTAGGGTTAGGGTTAGGGTTAGAATTAGGGTTAGGGTTAGGGTGAGGGTTAGGGTTTGCATTAGGGTTATGGTTAGGGTTAGGGTTAGGGTTAGGGTTAGGGATAAGGTTAGGGTTAGGGTTAGAATTAGGGTTAGGGTTAGGGTGAGGGTTAGGGTTTGCATTAGGGTTAGGGTTAGGGTTAGGGTTAGGTTTAGGGATAAGGTTAGGGTTAGGGATAGGGTTAGGGTAGGGTTAGGGTTAGGATTAGGGGTTAGGGTTAGGGTTAGGGTAGGGTTAGGGTTAGGGTTAGGGGTTAGGGTTAGGGTTAGGATTAGGGTTAGGGTTAGGGTTAGGTTATGGTTATGGTTAGGGTTAGGGTTAGGGTTAGGGTTAGGGTTTGGGTTAGGGTTAGGGTAAGGGTTAGGGTTAGGGTTAGGGTTTGTGTTAGGGTTAGGGTTAGGGTTTTGGTTAGGGTTAGGGTTAGGGTTATGGTTTGCGTTAGGGTTAGGTTTCGGGTTAGGGTTAGGGTTAGGGTTAGGGTTAGGGATAGGGTTAGTGTTAGGGTTAGTGTTTGGGATAGGGTTAGGGTTAGGGGTAGGGTTAGTGTTAGGGTTAGGGTTAGGGTTAGGGTTAGGGTTTGCGTTAGGGTTAGGGTTAAGATTAGGTTTAGGGTAGGGTTAGGGTTAGGATTAGGGGTTAGGGTTAGGGTTAGGGTAGGGTTAGGGTTAGGATTAGGGGTTACGGTTAGGGTTAGGGTTAGGGTTAGGGTTTGTGTTAGGGTTAGGGTTAGGGTTAGGGTTTGGGTTAGGGGTAGGGTTAGTGTTAGGGTTAGTGTTAGGGTTAGGGTTAGGGTTTGCGTTAGGGCTAGGGTTAGAGTTAGTGTTAGGGTAGGCTTAGGGTTAGGATTAGGGGTTAGGGTTAGGGTTAGGGTTAGGGTAGGGTTAGGGTTAGGTTTAGGTGTTAGGGTTAGGGTTAGTGTTAGGGTTAGGGTTAGGGATAGGGTTAGAGTTAGGTTTTGCGTGAGGTTTAGGGTTAGGGTTAGGGTTTGCGTTAGGGATAGGGTTAGGGTTAGGGTTAGGGTTTGGGTTAGGGATAGGGTTAGGGTTAGGGTTAGGGTTAGGGTTTGGGTTAGGGTTAGGGTTAGGGTTAGGGTTAGGGTTAAGGTTAGGGTTAGGGTTAGGGTTAGGGTTAGAGTTAGGGTTAGGGTTTGCGTTAGCGTTAGGGTTAGGATTAGGGTTAGGGTTAGGGTTAGGTTTAGGTTTAGGGTTAGGGTAAGGGTTAAGTTTAGGATTAGGGTAGGGTTAGGGTTAGGATTAGGGGTTAGGTTTAGTGTTAGGGTTAGGGTTAGGCTTAGGGTTTTGGTTAGGGTTAGGGTTCGGGTTAGGGTTAGGGTTAGGGTTTGGGTTAGGGTTAGGGTTAGGATTAGGGTTAGGGTTAGGGTTAGGGTTAGGGTTTGCGATAGGGTTCGGGTTAGGGTTAGGGTTAGGGTTAGGGTTAGGGTTAGGTTTAGGGTTAGAATAGGGTTAGGGTTAGGATTAGGGGTTAGGGTTAGGGTTAGGGTTAGGGTTAGGGTTTGGGTTAGGGTTAGGGTTAGGGTTAGGTTTAGGTTTTAGTGTTAGGGTTAGGGTTAGGGTTAGGGTAAGTGTTAGGGTAAGGGTTAGTGTTAGGGTTAGTGTAAGGGTTTGTGTTAGGGTTAGGGTTAGGGTTAGGTTTAGGTTTAGGGTTAGGGTAAGGGTTAAGGTTAGGGTTAGGGTAGGGCTAGTGTTAGGATTAGGGGTTAGGTTTAGTGTTAGGGTTAGGGTTAGGGTTAGGGTTTGGGTTAGGGTTAGGGTTAGTGTTAGGGTTAGGGTTAGAATAAGGGTTTGTGTTAGGGTTAGGGTTAGGGTGTTGGTTAGGGTTAGGTTTATGCTTAGGCTTAGGGTTTGGGTTAGGGTTCGGGTTATGGTTAGGGTTAGGGTTTGGGTTAGGGTTAGGGTTAGGATTAGGGTTAGGGTTAGGGTAGGGTTAGGGTTAGGATTAGGGGTTAGGGTTAGTTTTAGGGTTAGGGATAGGGTTAGAGTTAGGTTTTGCGTGAGGTTTAGGGTTAGGGTTAGGGTTAGGGTTAGAATAGGGTTAGGGTTAGGATTAGGGGTTAGGGTTAGGGTTAGGGTAGGGTTAGGGTTTGGATTAGGGGTTACGGTTAGGGTTAGGGTTAGGGTTAGGGTTAGGTTTAGGGTTAGGGTTAGGGTTAGGGTTTCAGTTAGGGTTAGGGTTAGGGTTAGGTTAGGGTTTGGGTTAGGGTTAGGGTTAGGGTTTGGGTTTGGGTTAGGTTTAGGGTAAGGGTTAGTGTTATTGTTAGGGTTAGGGTTAGGATTAAAAAAAAGAATTTAGAACCGTGTTACTCTTCCCCTTAGAAGCTTTAATTTGAAAGATAATCTCGTTCTTTTGAAATTGTTTGATTTTCATGAAATGCTTTTGTGAGAAACACAGAAGTGTTTCTGTGAAACTAAGATTCGTTGTTTGGGATGTATCAAAGTATTGTTAGAATTGAGAACAGTGTTCCTCTTCCGTTTAGAAGCTTTACTTTGAAAGATATTCACATTCATCTGAAAGTGTATGGATTACATGTAATGCTTTTGTAAGAAACGTAGACGTGATTGTGTGAAAAGAAGATTCTTTGTGTGGGATGTTTCAAAGTATTGCTAGAATTGAGAATAGTGTTCCCCTTCCCCTTAGAAGCTTTACTTTGAAAGATAATCTCGTTCTTTTGAAAGTGTAAGAATTTCATGAAATGCTTTTGTGAGAAACACAGACGAGTTTCAGTGAAAAGAAGATTCATTGTTTGGGATAATTCAAGGTATTGTTAGAATTGAGAACAGTGTTCCTCTTCCCCTTAGACGCTTTACTTTGAAAGATAATCTCGATCTTTTGAAAGTGTATGAATTTCATGAAATGCTTTTGTGAGAAACACAGATGTGTTTCTTTGAAAAGAAGATTCGTAGTTTTGGATGTATCAAAGTATTGTTAGAATTGAGAACAGTGTTCCGCTTCCCCTTAGAAGCTTTACTTTGAAAGATATTCACATTCATCTGAAAGTGTATGAATTTCAGAAAATGCTTTTGAAAGAAACGTAGACGTGATTGTGTGAAAAGAAGATTCGTTGTGTGGGACATATCTCAGTATTTTTAGAACTGAGAACAGTGTTCCACTTACGTTTTGAAGCTTTCATTTGAACGATAATCATGTTCATTTGAAAGTGTATGAATTTCATGAAATGCTTTTCTGTGAAACACATACGTGTTTCTCTGTAAAGAAGATTCATTATTTGGGATGTATCAAAGTATTGTTAGAATTGAGAACAGTGTTCCTCTTTCGTTTAGAAGCTTTACTTTGAAAAATACTCACATTCATCTGAAAGTGTATGAATTTCATGAAATGCTTTTGTGAGAAACACAGACGTGTTTCTGTGAAAAGAAGATTCGTTGTTTGGGATGTATCAAAGTATTGTTAGAATTGAGAACAGTGTTCCTCTTCCCCTTAGAACATTTACTTTGAAAGATAATCACGTTCGTTTGAAAGTGTATGAATTTGTTGAAATGCTTTTGTGAGGAACGCACATGCGTTTCTCCGAAAACAGAAGATGTTGTTTGTAATATGTCAAAGTAGAGTTATTTGTGTGAATTGTTCCTGATCTCTGTAGAAGCTTAACTTTGAAAGATAATCACGTTCCTTTGAAAGTGTATGAAATTCATGAAATGCTTTTGTGAGAAACACAGACGTGTTTCGGTGAATAGAAGATTCGTTGTTTGGGATGTATCAAAGTATTGCTAGAATTGAGAACAGTGTTCCTCTTCCCCTTAGAAGCTTTAATTTGAAAGATAATCTCGTTCTTTGAAAGTGTTTGAATTTCATGAAATGCTTTTGTGAGAAACACAGACGTGTTTCTGTGAAAAGAAGATTCGTTCTTTTGGATGTATCAAAGTATTGTTTAGAATTGAGAACAGTGTTCCTCTTCCCCTTAGAAGCATTACTTTGAAAGATATTCACATTCTTCTGAAAGTGTATGAATTTCATGAAATGCTTTTGAAAGAAACGTAGACGTGATTGTGTGAAAAGAAGATTCGTTGTGTGGGATGTTTCACAGTATTGTTGGAATAGAGAACAGTGTTCCTCTTCCCCTTAGAAGCTTTACTTTGAAAGATAATCTCGTTCTTTTGAAAGTGTATGAATTTCATGAAATGCTTTTGTGAGAATCTCCCATGTGTTTCTCTGAAAAGAAGATTCATTGTTTGTGATATATTAAAGTATTGTTAGAAGTGAGAAAAGTGTTCCTCTTCTCTGTAGAAGCTTTACTTTGAAAGATAATCACGTTCGTTAGAAAGTGTATGAATTTGTTGAAATGCTTTTGTGAGGAACGCACATGCGTTTCTCCGAAAAGAGAAGATGTTGTTTGCAATATGTCAAAGTATAGTTATTTGGGTGAACAGTGTTTCTGATCTTTGTAGAAGCTTAACTTTGATAGATAATCACGTTCGTTTTAAAGTGTATGAATTTCATGAAATGCTTTTGTGAGAAACACAGACGTGTTTCTGTGAAAAGAAGATTCGTTGTTTGGGATGTATCAAAGTATTGTTAGAATTGAGAACAGTGTTCCTCTTCAGTTTAGAAGCTTTACTTTGAAAGATATTCACATTCATCTGAAAGTGTATGGATTTCATGAAATGCTTTTGTAAGAAACGTAGACGTGATTGTGTGAAAAGAACATTCGTTGTGTGGGATGTTTCGCAGTATTGTTAGAATTGCGAACAGTGTTCCTCTTACGGTTTGAAGCTTTACTTTGAAAGAAAATCACGTTCATTTGAAAGTGTATGAATTTCATGAGATGCTTTCGTGAAATCTCACATGTGTTTCTCGGAAAAGAAGATTCGTTGTGTGGGATGTATCTCAGTATTTTTAGAACTTACGTTTTGAAACTTTCCATTGAACGATAATCACGTTCATTTTAAAGTGTATGAATTTCATGAAATGCTTTTCTGTGAAAGAAATACGTGTTTCTGTGTAAAGAAGATTCGTTGTTTGGGATGTATCAAAGTATTGTTAGAATTTAGAACAGCGTTTAGGGTGAAGGTTGGGGTTAGGGTTAGGGTTTGGGTTAGGGTTAGGGTTAGGGTTAGGGTTAGAGTTAGGGTTTGCGTTATGGTTAGGGTTAGGGTTAGGGTTAGGGTTAGGGTTAGAATAGGGTTAGGGTTAGGATTAGGGGTTAGGGTTAGGGTTAGGGTTAGGGTTTGGGTTAGGGTTAGGGTTAGGCTTAGGGTTAGGGTTTGTGTTAGGGTTAGTGTTAGGGTTAGTATTACGGTTAGAGTTAGGGTTAGAGTAAATGTTAGGGTAAGGGTTAGTGTTAGTGTTAGTGTTAGGGTTTGTGTTTGGGTTAGGATTAGGGTTAGGGTTAGGCTTAAGATTAGGGTAGGGTTAGGGTTAGGGTTATGTGTTAAGGTTAGGGTTAGGGTTAGGGTTTGGGTTAGGGTTAGGGTTAGGGTTAGGGTTAGGGTTATGTTTAGGGTTAGGTTTAGGGTTAGGTTTAGGGTTAGGGTTAGGGTTAGGGTTAGGGTTTGTGTTAGGGTTAGGGTTAGGGTTAGGGTTAGTGTTAGGATTAGGGTTAGTGTTAGGGTTTTGGTTAGGTTTAGGGTTAGGGTTAGTGTTAGGGTTAGAGTTAGTGTTAGGGTTAGGATTAGGGTTAGGGTAGAGTTAGGGTTAGGGTTAGGGTTAGGGTTACGGTTAGGGTTAGGGTTAAGGTTTGCGTTAGGGATAGGGTTAGGTTTAGGGTTAGGGTTAGAATAGGGTTAGGGTTAGGATTAGGGGTTAGGGTTAGGGTTGGGGTTAGGGATAGGGTTAGAGTTAGGTTTTGCGTGAGGTTTAGAATTAGGGTTAGGGTTAGGGTTAGGGTTAGAATAGGGTTAGGGTTAGGATTAGGGGTTAGGGTTAGGGTTAGGGTTAGGATTAGGGTTTGGGTTAGGGTTAGGGTTAGGTTAGTGTTAGGGTTTAGTGTTAGGGTTAGGGTTAGGGTTAGGGTAAGTGTTAGGGTTAGGGTTAGGGTTTGGGTTAGGGTTAGGGTTAGGGTAAGTGTTAGGTTAAGGGTTAGTGTTAGGGTTAGTTTTAGGGTTTGTGTTAGGGTTAGGGTTAGGATTAGGGTTAGGGTTAGTGTAGGATTAGGGTTAGGGTTATGAGTTATGGTTAGGGTTAGGGTTAGGGTTTGTGTTAGGGTTAGGGTTAGGGTTAGGGTTATGGTTAGGGTTAGGTTTAGGGATAGGGTTAAGGTAAGTGTTAGGGTTAGGGTTAGGGTTAGGTTTAGGGTTATGGTTATGGTTAGGGTTAGGTTTAGCGTTAGGGTTAGTGTTAGGGTTTGCGTTAGGGTTAGTGTTAGGGTTAGGGTTAGTGTTAGGGTTAGGGTTAGGGTTAGGGTTAGGGATAGGGTTTGGGTAGGGTTAGGGTTAGGATTAGGGTTTAGGGTTAGGGTTAGGGCTAGGGTTAGGGTTAGGTTTAGGGTTTGTGTTAGGGTTAGTGTTAGGGTTAGAGTTAAGGTTAGGTTTAGGGTTAGTGTTAGGGTTTGAGTTAGGGTTAGGGTTAGGTTTAGTGTTAGGGTTAGGGTTAGTGTTAGGGTTAGGATTAGTGTTAGGGTAGAGTTAGGGTTATGGTTAGGGTTAGTGTTACGGTTAGGGTTAGGGTTAGGGTTTGCGTTAGGGATAGGGTTAAGGTTAGGGTTAGGGTTAGGGTGAGGATTAGGGGTTAGGGTTAGGGTTAGGGTTAGGGTTAGGGATAGGGTTAGAGTTATGGTTTGCGTGAGGTTTAGCGTTAGGGTTAGGGTTAGGGTTAGAATAGGGTTAGGGTTAGGATTAGGGGTTACGGTTAGGGTTAGGGTTAGGGTTAGGGTTAGGGTTTTGGATTAGGGTTAGGGTTAGGGTTAGGGTTAGGATTTGTGTTAGGGTTAGTGTTAGTGTTAGTGTTACGATTAGGGTTAGGGTTAGGATTAGTGTTAGTGTTAGGTTTAGGGTTGGGTTAGGGTTAGGGTTAGCGTTAGGGTTAGGTTTAGGGTAGAGTTAGGGTTAGGGTTATGGGTTAGGGTTAGTGTTAGGGTTAGGGTTAGGGTTTGGGTTAGGGTTAGGGTTAGGGTTAAGGTTAGGTTTAGGGTTAGGGTTAGGGTTATTGTTAGGGTTAGAGTTAGGTTTAGGGTTAGAGTTAGGGTTAGCGTTAGGGTTGGGTTAGGATTAGGGTTGGGGTTAGGATTAGGTTTAGGTTTAGGGTTAGGGTAAGGGTTAAGGTTAGGGTTAGGATTAGGGTTAGGGTTAGGGTTAGGGTTAGGGTTAGTGTTAGGGTTTGAGTTAGGGTTAGGGTTAAGGTTAGTGTTAGGTTTAGGGTTAGTGTTAGGGTTAGGATGAGGGTTAGGGTTAGGGTTAGGGTTATTGTAGGGTTAGGGTTAGGGTTAGGGTTAGTGTTAGGGTTTAGTGTTAGGGTTAGGGTTAGGGTTAGGGTTAGGGTTAGTGTTAGGGTTTGTGTTAGGGTTAGGGTTAGGGGTAGGGTTAGGGTTAGTGTTAGGGTTAGGGTTAGGTTTAGGGATAGGGTTTGGGGAGGGTTAGGGTTAGGATTAGGGGTTAGGGTTAGGGTTAGGGTTAGGGGTTAGGTTTAGGGTTAGGATTAGGGTTTGTGTTAGGGTTAGGGTTAGGGTTAGTGTTAGGGTTAGGGTTAGTGTTAGCGTTTGAGTTAGGGTTAGGGTTAGGGTTAGTGTTAGGTTTAGGGTTAGGGTTAGGTTTAGTGTTACGGTTAGGGTTAGGGTTAGGGTTTGCGTTAGGGATAGGGTTAGGGTTAGGGTTAGGGTTAGGGTTTGGTTAGGGTTTGGGTTAGGGTTAGGGTTAGGGTTAGGGTTAAGGTTAGGGTTAGGGTTAGGGTTAGGGTTAGGGTTAGAGTTAGGGTTAGGGTTAGAGGTAGGGTTTGCGTTAGGGTTAGGGTTAGGATTAGGGTTAGGGTTAGGGTTAGGTTTAGGTTTAGGGTTAGGGTAAGGGTTAAGGTTAGGGTTAGGGTTATGGTTAGGGTTAGGGTTGGGGTTAGGGTTAGTGTTAGGGTTTGAGTTAATGTTAGGGTTAGGGTTTTTATTAGGGTTAGGGTTAGTGTTAGGGTTAGGATGAGGGTTAGGGTTAGGGTTAGGGTTAGGGTAGGGTTAGGGTTATGGTTAGGGTTAGTGTTAGCGTTTAGTGTTAGGGTTAGTGTTAGGGTTAGGGTAAGTGTTAGGGTAAGGGTTAGTGTTAGGGTTAGTGTTAGGGTTTGTGTTAGGGTTAGGGTTAGGATGAGGGTTAGGGTTAGGGTTAGGGTTAGGCTTGGGTTAGGGTTAGGGTTATGGGTTATGTTTAGGGTTAGGATTAGGGTTTGCGTTAGGGTTAGGGTTAGGGTTAGGGTTAGTGTTATGGTTAGGGTTAGGTTTAGGGATAGGGTTAGGGTTAGTGTTAGGGTTAGGGTTAGGGTAAGGGTTAGGGTTATGGTTATGGTTATGGTTAGGGTTAGGGTTAGGGTTAGTTTTAGGGTTTTTTGTTAGGGTTAGGGTTAGGGTTAGGGTTAGTGTTAGGGTTAGGGTTAGGGTTAGGGTTAGGGATAGGGTTTGGGTAGGGTTAGGGTTACGATTAGGGGTTAGGGTTAGGGTTAGGGTTAGGGGTTAGGGTTAGGGTTAGGGTTAGGGTTTGTGTTAGGGTTAGGGTTAGGGTTAGGGTTAGTGTTAGTGTTAGGGTTAGTGTTAGGGTTTGAGTTAGGGTTAGGGTTAGGGTTAGTGTTAGGGTTAGGGTTAGGGTTAGGGTTAGTGTTACGGTTAGGGTTAGGGTTAGGGTTTGCGTTAGGGATAGGGTTAGGGTTAGGGTTAGAGTTTGGGTTAGGGTTAGGGTTATGGATAGGGTTAGATTAGGGTTTGCGTGAGGTTTAGGGTTAGGGTTAGGGTTAGGGTTAGGGTTAGAATAGGGTTAGGGTTAGGAATAGGGGTTAGGGTTAGGGTTAGGGTTAGGATTAGGGTTAGGGTTAGGGTTAGGGTTAGGTTTAGGGATAGGGTTAGTGTTAGTGTTAGGGTTAGGGGTAGGGTAAGGGTTAGGGTTAGGGTTAGGGTTAGGGTTAGGTTGTTGGTTAGGGTTAGGGTTAGGGTTAGGCTTAGGGTTTGGGTTAGGGTTAGGGTTCGGGTTAGTGTTAGGGTTAGGGTTTGGGTTAGGGTTAGGGTTAGGATTAGGGTTAGGGTTAGGGTTAGGGTTAGTGTTAGGGTTTGAGTTAGGGTTAGGGTTAGGGTTAGTGTTAGGGTTAGGGTTAGGGTTAGGGTTAGTGTTACGGTTAGGGTTAGGGTTAGGGTTTGCGTTAGGGATAGGGTTAGGGTTAGGGTTAGGGTTAGGGTTTGGGTTAGGGTTAGGGTTAGGGTTAGGGTTAGGGTTAAGGTTAGGGTTAGGGTTAGGGTTAGGGTTAGAGTTAGGGTTAGGGTTTGCGTTAGCGTTAGGGTTAGGATTAGGGTTAGGGTTAGGGTTAGGTTTAGGTTTAGGGTTAGGGTAAGGGTTAAGTTTAGGATTAGGGTAGGGTTAGGGTTAGGATTAGGGGTTAGGTTTAGTGTTAGGGTTAGGGTTAGGCTTAGGGTTTTGGTTAGGGTTAGGGTTCGGGTTAGGGTTAGGGTTAGGGTTTGGGTTAGGGTTAGGGTTAGGATTAGGGTTAGGGTTAGGGTTAGGGTTAGGGTTTGCGATAGGGTTCGGGTTAGGGTTAGGGTTAGGGTTAGGGTTAGGGTTAGGTTTAGGGTTAGAATAGGGTTAGGGTTAGGATTAGGGGTTAGGGTTAGGGTTAGGGTTAGGGTTAGGGTTTGGGTTAGGGTTAGGGTTAGGGTTAGGTTTAGGTTTTAGTGTTAGGGTTAGGGTTAGGGTTAGGGTAAGTGTTAGGGTAAGGGTTAGTGTTAGGGTTAGTGTAAGGGTTTGTGTTAGGGTTAGGGTTAGGGTTAGGTTTAGGTTTAGGGTTAGGGTAAGGGTTAAGGTTAGGGTTAGGGTAGGGCTAGTGTTAGGATTAGGGGTTAGGTTTAGTGTTAGGGTTAGGGTTAGGGTTAGGGTTTGGGTTAGGGTTAGGGTTAGTGTTAGGGTTAGGGTTAGAATAAGGGTTTGTGTTAGGGTTAGGGTTAGGGTGTTGGTTAGGGTTAGGTTTATGCTTAGGCTTAGGGTTTGGGTTAGGGTTCGGGTTATGGTTAGGGTTAGGGTTTGGGTTAGGGTTAGGGTTAGGATTAGGGTTAGGGTTAGGGTAGGGTTAGGGTTAGGATTAGGGGTTAGGGTTAGGGTTAGGGTTAGGGTTAGGTTTAGGGTTAGGGTTAGGGTTAGGGTTAGGGTTTCAGTTAGGGTTAGGGTTAGGGTTAGGTTAGGGTTTGGGTTAGGGTTAGGGTTAGGGTTTGGGTTTGGTTTAGGTTTAGGGTAAGGGTTAGTGTTATGGTTAGGGTTAGGGTTAGGGTTAGGATTAAAAAAAAGAATTTAGAACCGTGTTACTCTTCCTTTTAGAAGCTTTAATTTGAAAGATAATCTCGTTCTTTTGAAATTGTTTGATTTTCATGAAATGCTTTTGTGAGAAACACAGACGTGTTTCTGTGAAACTAAGATTCGTTGTTTGGGATGTATCAAAGTATTGTTAGAATTGAGAACAGTGTTCCTCTTCCGTTTAGAAGCTTTACTTTGAAAGATATTCACATTCATCTGAAAGTGTATGGATTTCATGAAATGCTTTTGTAAGAAACGTAGACGTGATTGTGTGAAAAGTAGATTCTTTGTGTGGGATGTTTCAAAGTATTGCTAGAATTGAGAATAGTGTTCCCCTTTCCCTTAGAAGCTTTACTTTGAAAGATAATCTCGTTCTTTTGAAAGTGTATGAATTTCATGAAATGCTTTTGTGAGAAACACAGACGAGTTTCAGTGAAAAGAAGATTCGTTGTTTGGGATATATCAAAGTATTGTTAGAATTGAGAACAGTGTTCCTCTTCCCCTTAGACGCTTTACTTTGAAAGATAATCTCGATCTTTTGAAAGTGTATGAATTTCATGAAATGCTTTTGTGAGAAACACAGATGTGTTTCTTTGAAAAGAAGATTCGTAGTTTTGGATGTATCAAAGTATTGTTAGAATTGAGAACAGTGTTCCTCTTCCCCTTAGAAGCTTTACTTTGAAAGATATTCACATTCATCTGAAAGTGTATGAATTTCAGGAAATGCTTTTGAAAGAAACGTAGACGTGATTGTGTGAAAAGAAGATTCGTTATGTGGGACATATCTCAGTATTTTTAGAACTGAGAACAGTGTTCCACTTACGTTTTGAAGCTTTCATTTGAACGATAATCATGTTCATTTGAAAGTGTATGAATTTCATGAAATGCTTTTCTGTGAAACACGTACGTGTTTCTCTGTAAAGAAGATTCATTATTTTGGATGAATCAAAGTATTGTTAGAATTGAGAACAGTGTTCCTCTTCCGTTTAGAAGCTTTACTTTGAAAAATACTCACATTCATCTGAAAGTGTATGAATTTCATGAAATGCTTTTGTAAGAAACGTAGACGTGATTGTGTGAAAAGAAGATTCTCTGTGTGGTATGTTTCACAGTATTTGTTAGAATTGAGAACAGTGTTCCTCTTACGTTTTGAAGCTTTACTTTGAAAGATAATCTCGTTCTTTTGAAATTGTTAACTTCATGAAATGCTTTTGTGAGAAACACAGACGTGTTTCTGTGAAAAGAAGATTCGTTGTTTGGGATTTATCAAAGTATTGTTAGAATTTAGAACAGCGTTTAGGGTTAGGGTTGGGGTTAGGGTTAGGGTTAGGGTTAGGATTAGGGTTAGGGTTAGAGTTAGGGTTTGCATTAGGGTTAGGGTTAGTGTTAGGGATAGTATGACGGTTAGGGTTAGGGTTAGGGTTAGGGTTAGGGTTAGGGTTAGTGTTAGGGTTAGTGTTAGGGTTTGCGTTAGGGTTAGGGTTAGGGTTAGGGTTAGGGTTAGGGTAGGATTAGGGTTAGGGTTATGGGTTAGGTTTAGGGTTACGGTTAGGGTTTGGGTTAGGGTTAGGGTTAGGGTTACAGTTAGGGTTTGCGTTAGGGTTAGGGTTAGGGTTAGGTTTAGGGTTATGGTTAGGGTTAGGGTTATGGTAGGGTTAGGGTTAGGATTAGGGGTTAGGTTTAGGGTTAGGGTTAGGGTTTGGGTTATGGTTAGGGTTAGGGTTAGGGTTAGGGTTTGTGTTAGGGTTATGGTTAGGGTTTTGGTTAGGGTTAGGGTTAGGTTTAGGGTTAGGGTTTGGGTTAGGGTTAGGGTTCAGTTTAGGGTTAGGGTTAGGGTTTGGGTTAGGATTAGGGTTAGGGTTAGGGTTACGGTTAGTGTTAGGGTTAGTGTTAGGGTTAGGGTTAGGGTTAGAATTAGGGTTAGGGTTAGGGTGAGGGTTAGGGTTTGCATTAGGGTTATGGTTAGGGTTAGGGTTAGGGTTAGGGTTAGGGATAAGGTTAGGGTTAGGGTTAGAATTAGGGTTAGGGTTAGGGTGAGGGTTAGGGTTTGCATTAGGGTTAGGGTTAGGGTTAGGGTTAGGTTTAGGGATAAGGTTAGGGTTAGGGATAGGGTTAGGGTAGGGTTAGGGTTAGGATTAGGGGTTAGGGTTAGGGTTAGGGTAGGGTTAGGGTTAGGGTTAGGGGTTAGGGTTAGGGTTAGGATTAGGGTTAGGGTTAGGGTTAGGTTATGGTTATGGTTAGGGTTAGGGTTAGGGTTAGGGTTAGGGTTTGGGTTAGGGTTAGGGTAAGGGTTAGGGTTAGGGTTAGGGTTTGTGTTAGGGTTAGGGTTAGGGTTTTGGTTAGGGTTAGGGTTAGGGTTATGGTTTGGGTTAGGGTTAGGTTTCGGGTTAGGGTTAGGGTTAGGGTTAGGGTTAGGGATAGGGTTAGTGTTAGGGTTAGTGTTTGGGATAGGGTTAGGGTTAGGGGTAGGGTTAGTGTTAGGGTTAGGGTTAGGGTTAGGGTTAGGGTTTGCGTTAGGGTTAGGGTTAAGATTAGGTTTAGGGTAGGGTTAGGGTTAGGATTAGGGGTTAGGGTTAGGGTTAGGGTAGGGTTAGGGTTAGGATTAGGGGTTACGGTTAGGGTTAGGGTTAGGGTTAGGGTTTGTGTTAGGGTTAGGGTTAGGGTTAGGGTTTGGGTTAGGGGTAGGGTTAGTGTTAGGGTTAGTGTTAGGGTTAGGGTTAGGGTTTGCGTTAGGGCTAGGGTTAGAGTTAGTGTTAGGGTAGGCTTAGGGTTAGGATTAGGGGTTAGGGTTAGGGTTAGGGTTAGGGTAGGGTTAGGGTTAGGTTTAGGTGTTAGGGTTAGGGTTAGTGTTAGGGTTAGGGTTAGGATAGGGTTAGGGTTTGGGTTAGGGTTAGGGTTAGTGTTAGTGCTAGGGTTAGGGTTTGGGTTAGGGTTAGGGTTAGGGTCAGGTTTAGGGTTAGGGTTAGGGTTTGGTTAGGGTTTGGGTTAGGGTGAGGGTTAGGGTTAGGGTTAGGGTTAGGGCTTGTGTTAGGGTTAGGTTAAGGGTTAGTATAGGGTTATGGTTAGGGTTAGTATTAAAAAAAAGAATTACTCTTCCCCTTAGAAGCTTTAATTTGAAAGATAATCTCGTTCTTTTGAAATTGTTTGAATTTCATGAAATGCTTTTGTTAGAAACACAGACGTGTTTCTGTGAAACTAAGATTCGTTATTTGGGATGTATCAAAGTATTGTTAGAATTGAGAACAGTGTTCCTCTTCCCCTTAGAAGCTTTACTTTGAAAGATATTCACATTCTTCTGAAAGTGTATGAATTTCATGAAATGCTTTTGTAAGAAACGTAGACGTGATTGTATGAAAAGAAGATTCGTTGTGTTGGATGTATCTCAGTATTTTTAGAACTTACGTTTTGAAACATTCCATTGAACGATAATCACGTTCATTTGAAAGTGTATGAATTTCAGGAAATGCTTTTGTGAGAAACACAGACGTGATTGTGTGAAAAGAAGATTCTTTGTGTGGGATATTTCAAAGTATTGTTAGAATTGAGAATAGTGTTCCCCATCCCCTTAAAAGCTTTACTTTGAAAGATAATCTCGTTCTATTGCAAGTGTATGAATTTCATGAAATGCTTTTGTGAGAAACACAGACGTGTTTCTGTGAAAAGAAGATTCGTTGTTTGGGATGTATCAAAGTATTGTTAGAATTGAGAACAGTGTTCTTCTTTTCCTTAGAAGCTGTACTTTGAAAGATAATCTCGTTCTTTTGATAGAGTATGAATTTCATGAAATGCTTTTGAGAAACACAAACGTGTTTCTGTGAAAAGAAGATTCGTAGTGTGGGATGTTTCACAGTATTTTTAGAACTGACAACAGTGTTCCTCTTACGTTTTGAAGCTTTTCTTTGAAAGATAATCACGTTCATTTGAAAGTATATGAATTTCATGAAATGCTTTTGTGAGAAACACAGACGTGTATCTGTGAAAAGAAGATTCGTTCTTTTGGATGTATCAAAGTATTTTTAGAATTGAGAACAGTGTTCCTCTTTCCCTTAGAAGCATTACTTTGAAAGATATTCACATTCTTCTGAAAGTGTATGAATTTCATGAAGTGCTTTTGAAAGAAACGTAGACGTGATTGTGTGAAAAGAAGATTCGTTGTGTGGGATGTATCACAGTATTTTTAGAACTGACAACAGTGTTCCTCTTACGTTTTGAAGCTTTTCTTTGAAAGATAATCACGTTCATTTGAAAGTATATGAATTTCATGAAATGCTTTTGTGTGAATCTCCCATGTGTTTCTCTGAAAAGAAGATTCATTTTTTGGGATATATTAAAGTATTGTTAGAAGTGAGACCCGTGTTCCTCTTCTCTGTAGAAGCTTTACTTTGAAAGATAATCACGTTCGTTTGAAAGTGTATGAATTTGATGAAATGCTTTTGTGAGGAATGCACATGCGTTTCTCCGAAAAGAGATGATGTTGTTTGCAATATGTCAAAGTATAGTTATTTGGGTGAACAGTGTTTCTGATCTTTGTAGAAGCTTAACTTTGAAAGATAATCACGTTCGTTTCAAATTGTATGAATTTCATGAAATGCTTTTGTGAGAAACACAGACATGTTTCTGTCAAAAGAAGATTCGTTGTTTGGGATGTATCAAAGTATTGTTAGAATTGAGAAAAGTGTTCCTCTTCCCCTTAGAAGCTTTACTTTGAAAGATAATGTCGTTCTTTTGAAAGTGTATGAATTTCATGAAATGCTTTTGTGAGAAACACAGACGTGTTTCTGTGAAAAGAAGATTCGTTGTTTGGGATATATCAAAGTATTGTTAGAATTGAGAACAGTGTTCCTCTTCCGTTTAGAAGCTTTACTTTGAAAGATATTCACATTCTTCTGACAGTGTATGAATTTCATGAAATGCTTTTGTAAGGAACGTAGACGTGATTGTATGAAAAGAAGATTCGTTGTGTTGGATGTATCTCAGTATTTTTAGAACTTACGTTTTGAAACTTTCCATTGAACGATAATCACGTTTATTTGAAAGTGTATGAATTTCATGAAATGCTTTTGTGAGGAACGCACATGCGTTTCTCCGAAAACAGAAGATGTTGTTTGTAATATGTCAAAGTAGAGTTATTTGTGTGAAGTGTTCCTAATCTCTGTAGAAGCTTAACTTTGAAAGATAATCACGTTCGTTTGAAAGTGTATGAATTTCATGAAATGCTTTTGTGAGAAACACAGAAGTGTATCTGTGAAAAGAAGATTCGTTCTTTTGGATGTATCAAAGTATTGTTAGAATTGAGAACAGTGTTCCTCTTCCCCTTAGAAGCTTTACTTTGAAAGATAATGTCGTTCTTTTGAAAGTGTATGAATTTCATGAAATGCTTTTGTGAGAAACACAGACGTGATTGTGTGAAAAGAAGATTCGTTGTGTGGGACGTATTTCTGTATTTTTAGAACTGAGAACAGTGTTTCACTTACGTTTTGAAGCTTTCATTTGAACGATAATCACGTTCATTTGAAAGTGTATGAATTTCATGAAATGCTTTTCTGTGAAACACATACGTGTTTCTCTGTAAAGAAGATTCATTATTTGGGATGTATCAAAGTATTGTTAGAATTGAGAAGAGTGTTCCTCTTCCGTTTAGAAGCTTTACTTTGAAAAATATTCACATTCATCTGAAAGTGTATGTATTTCATGAAATGGTTTTGTAAGAAACATAGACGTGATTGTGTGAAAAGAAGATTCTTTGTGTGGAATGTTTCACAGTATTTGTTAGAATTGAGAACAGTGTTCTTCTTACGTTTTGAAGCTTTACTTGGAAAGATAAACTCGTTCTTTTGAAATTGTTTGAATTTCATGAAATGCTTTTGTGAGAAACACAGACGTGTTTCTGTGAAAATAAGATTCGTTGTTTGGGATGTATCAAAGTATTGGTAGAATTGAGAACAGTGTTCTTCTTTTCCTTAGAAGCTGTACTTTGAAAGATAATCTCGTTCTTTTGAAAGAGTATGAATTTCATGAAATGCTTTTGAGAAACACAGACGTGTTTCTTTAATAAGAAGATTCGTTGTTTGGGATATATAAAAGTATTGTTAGAATTGAGAACAGTGTTCCTCTTCCGTTTAGAAGCTTTACTTTGAAAGATAAACACGTTCGTTTGAAAGTGTATGAATTTGTTGAAATGCTTTTGTGAGGAACGCACATGCATTTCTCCGAAAACAGAAGATGTTGTTTGTAATATGTCAAATTAGAGTTATTTGTGAGAAGTGTTCCTGATCTCTGTAGAAGCTTAACTTTGAAAGTTAATCACGTTCGTTTGAAAGTTTATGAATTTCATGAAATGCTTTTGTGAAAACACAGACATTTATCTGTGAAAAGAAGATTCGTTCTTTGGGATATATCAAAGTACTGTTAGAATTGAGAACAGTGTTCCTCTACCCCTTAGAAGCTTTACTTTGAAATATATTCACATTCTACTGAAAGTGTATGAATTTCATGAAATGCTTTTGTAAGAAACGTAGACGTGATTGTATGAAAAGAAGATTCGTTGTGTTGGATGTATCTCAGTATTTTTAGAACTTACGTTTTGAAACTTTCCATTGAACGATAATCACGTTCATTTGAAATTGTTTGAATTTCATGAAATGCTTTTGTGAGAAACACAGACGTGTTTCTGTGAAAAGAAGATTTGTTGTTTGGGATGTATCAAAGTATTGTTAGAATTGAGAACAGTGTTCTTCTTTTCCTTTGAAGCTGTACTTTGAAAGATAATCTCGTTCTTTTGAAAGAGTATGAATTTCATGAAATGCTTTTGAGAAACACAGACGTGTTTCTTTAATAAGAAGATTCGTTGTTTGGGATATATAAAAGTATTGTTAGAATTGAGAACAGTGTTCCTCTTTCCCTTAGAAGCTTTACTTTGAAAGATAAACACGTTCGTTTGAAAGTGTATGAATTTGTTGAAATGCTGTTGTGAGGAACGCACATGCATTTCTCCGAAAACAGAAGATGTTGTTTGTAATATGTCAAATTAGAGTTATTTGTGAGAAGTGTTCCTGATCTCTGTAGAAGCTTAACTTTGAAAGATAATCACGTTCATTTGAAAGTGTATGAATTTCATTAAATGCTTTTCTGTGAAACACATACGTGTTTCTGT
>JAQJZF010000005.1:92294962-92297462 GCA_028537955.1 Microtus californicus
TGGGTTAGGGTTAGGGTTAGGGTTAGAGTTAGGGTTTGCGTTATGGTTAGGGTTAGGGTTAGGGTTAGGGTTAGGGTTAGGGTTAGAATAGGGTTAGGGTTAGGATTAGGGGTTAGGGTTAGGGTTAGGGTTAGGGTTTGGGTTAGGGTTAGGGTTAGGCTTAGGGTTAGGGTTTGTGTTAGGGTTAGTGTTAGGGTTAGTATTACGGTTAGAGTTAGGGTTAGAGTAAATGTTATGGTAAGGGTTAGTGTTAGTGTTAGTGTTAGGGTTTGTGTTAGGGTTAGGATTAGGGTTAGGGTTAGGGTTACGATTAGGGTAGGGTTAGGGTTAGGGTTATGTGTTAAGGTTAGGGTTAGGGTTAGGGTTTGGGTTAGGGTTAGGGTTAGGTTTAGGGTTAGGGTTATGGTTAGGGTTAGGTTTAGGGTTTGGTTTAGGGTTAGGGTTAGGGTTAGGGTTAGGGTTTGTGTTAGGGTTAGGGTTAGGGTTAGGGTTAGGGTTAGTGTTAGGGTTAGGGTTAGTGTTAGGGTTTGGGTTAGGTTTAGGGTTAGGGTTAGTGTTAGGGTTAGAGTTAGTGTTAGGGTTAGGATTAGGGTTAGGGTAGAGTTAGGGTTAGGGTTAGGGTTAGGGTTACGGTTAGGGTTAGGGTTAAGGTTTGCGTTAGGGAAAGGGTTAGGTTTAGGGTTAGGGTTAGAATAGGGTTAGGGTTAGGATTAGGGGTTAGGGTTAGGGTTGGGGTTAGGGATAGGGTTAGAGTTAGGTTTTGCGTGAGGTTTAGAATTAGGGTTAGGGTTAGGGTTAGGGTTAGAATAGGGTTAGGGTTAGGATTAGGGGTTAGGGTTAGGGTTAGGATTAGGATTAGCGTTTGGGTTAGGGTTAGGGTTAGGTTAGTGTTAGGGTTTAGTGTTAGGGTTAGGGTTAGGGTTAGGGTAAGTGTTAGGGTTAGGGTTAGGGTTTGGGTTAGGGTTAGGGTTAGGGTTAGGGTATTTGTTAGGTTAAGGGTTAGTGTTAGGGTTAGTTTTAGGTTTTGTGTTAGGGTTAGGGTTAGGATTAGGTTTAGGGTTAGTGTAGGGTTAGGGTTAGGGTTATGAGTTATGGTTAGGGTTAGGGTTAGGGTTTGTGTTAGGGTTAGGGTTAGGGTTAGGGTTATGGTTAGGGTTAGGTTTAGGGATAGGGTTAAGGTAAGTGTTAGGGTTAGGGTTAGGGTTAGGTTTAGGGTTATGGTTATGGTTAGGGTTAGGTTTAGCGTTAGGGTTAGTGTTAGGGTTTGCGTTAGGGTTAGTTTTAGGGTTAGGGTTAGTGTTAGGGTTAGGGTTAGGGTTAGGGTTAGGGATAGGGTTTGGGTAGGGTTAGGGTTAGGATTAGGGGTTAGGGTTAGGGTTAGGGCTAGGGTTAGGGTTAGGTTTATTGTTTGTGTTAGGGTTAGTGTTAGGGTTAGGGTTAAGGTTAGGTTTAGGGTTAGTGTTAGGGTTTGAGTTAGGGTTAGGGTTAGGTTTAGTGTTAGGGTTAGGGTTAGTGTTAGGGTTAGGATTAGTGTTAGGGTAGAGTTAGGGTTATGGTTAGGGTTAGTGTTACGGTTAGGGTTAGGGTTAGGGTTTGCGTTAGGGATAGGGTTAAGGTTAGGGTTAGGGTTAGGGTTAGGATTAGGGGTTAGGGTTAGGGTTAGGGTTAGGGTTAGGGATAGGGTTAGAGTTATGGTTTGCGTGAGGTTTAGCGTTAGGGTTAGGGTTAGGGTTAGAATAGGGTTAGGGTTAGGATTAGGGGTTACGGTTAGGGTTAGGGTTAGGGTTAGGGTTAGGGTTTTGGATTAGGGTTAGGGTTAGGTTTAGTGTTAGGATTTGTGTTAGGGTTAGTGTTAGTGTTAGTGTTACGATTAGGGTTAGGGTTAGGATTAGTGTTAGTGTTAGGTTTAGGGTTGGGTTAGGGTTAGGGTTAGCGTTAGGGTTAGGTTTAGGGTAGAGTTAGGGTTAGGGTTATGGGTTAGGGTTAGTGTTAGGGTTAGGGTTAGGGTTTGGGTTAGGGTTAGGGTTAGGGTTAAGGTTAGGGTTAGGGTTAGGGTTAGGGTTATTGTTAGGGTTAGAGTTAGGTTTAGGGTTAGAGTTAGGGTTAGCGTTAGGGTTGGGTTAGGATTAGGGTTGGGGTTAGGATTAGGTTTAGGTTTAGGGTAAGGGTAAGGGTTAAGGTTAGGGTTAGGGTTAGGGTTAGGGTTAGGGTTAGGGTTAGGGCTAGGGTTAGTGTTAGGGTTTGAGTTAGGGTTAGGGTTAAGGTTAGTGTTAGGTATAGGGTTAGTGTTAGGGTTAGGATGAGGGTTAGGGTTAGGGTTAGGGTTAGGGTAGGGTTAGGGTTAGGGTAAGGGTTAGTGTTAGGGTTTAGTGTTAGGGTTTGTTTTAGGGTTAGGATGAGGGTTAGGGTTAGGGTTAGGGTTAGGGTAGGGTTAGGGTTAGGGTTATGGGTTATGTTTAGGGTTAGGGTAGGGTTAGGTTTAGGATTAGGGGTTAGGGTT
>JAQJZF010000005.1:92307462-92312462 GCA_028537955.1 Microtus californicus
GAAGATTCGTTGTTTGGGATGTATCAAAGTATTGTTAGAATTGAGAACAGTGTTCTTCTTTTCCTTAGAAGCTGTACTTTGAAAGATAATCTCTTTCTTTTGAAAGAGTATGAATTTCATGAAATGCTTTTGAGAAACACAAACGTGTTTCTGTCAAAAGAAGATTCTTTGTTTGGAATGTATCAAAGTATTGTTAGAATTGAGAACAGTGTTCCTCTTCCCCTTAGAACATTTACTTTGAAAGATAATCACGTTCGTTTGAAAGTGTATGAATTTGTTGAAATGCTTTTGTGAGGAACGCACATGCGTTTCTCCGAAAACAGAAGATGTTGTTTGTAATATGTCAAAGTAGAGTTATTTGTGTGAATTGTTCCTGATCTCTGTAGAAGCTTAACTTTGAAAGATAATCACGTTCCTTTGAAAGTGTATGAATTTCATGAAATGCTTTTGTGAGAAACACAGACGTGTTTCGGTGAATAGAAGATTCGTTGTTTGGGATGTATCAAAGTATTGCTAGAATTGAGTACAGTGTTCCTCTTCCCCTTAGAAGCTTTAATTTGAAAGATAATCTCGTTCTTTGAAAGTGTTTGAATTTCATGAAATGCTTTTGTGAGAAACACAGACGTGTTTCTGTGAAAAGAAGATTCGTTCTTTTGGATGTATCAAAGTATTGTTTAGAATTGAGAACAGTGTTCCTCTTCCCCTTAGAAGCATTACTTTGAAAGATATTCACATTCTTCTGAAAGTGTATGAATTTCATGAAATGCTTTTGAAAGAAACGTAGACGTGATTGTGTGAAAAGAAGATTCGTTGTGTGGGATGTTTCACAGTATTGTTGGAATAGAGAACAGTGTTCCTCTTCCCCTTAGAAGCTTTACTTTGAAAGATAATCTCGTTCTATTGAAAGTGTATGAATTTCATGAAATGCTTTTGTGAGAATCTCCCATGTGTTTCTCTGAAAAGAAGATTCATTGTTTGTGATATATTAAAGTATTGTTAGAAGTGAGACCAGTGTTCCTCTTCTCTGTAGAAGCTTTACTTTGAAAGATAATCACGTTCGTTAGAAAGTGTATGAATTTGTTGAAATGCTTTTGTGAGGAACGCACATGCGTTTCTCCGAAAAGAGAAGATGTTGTTTGCAATATGTCAAAGTATAGTTATTTGGGTGAACAGTGTTTCTGATCTTTGTAGAAGCTTAACTTTGATAGATAATCTCGTTCGTTTTAAAGTGTATGAATTTCATGAAATGCTTTTGTGAGAAACACAGACGTGTTTCTGTGAAAAGAAGATTCGTTGTTTGGGATGTATCAAAGTATTGTTAGAATTGAGAACAGTGTTCCTCTTCAGTTTAGAAGCTTTACTTTGAAAGATATTCACATTCATCTGAAAGTGTATGGATTTCATGAAATGCTTTTGTAAGAAACGTAGACGTGATTGTGTGAAAAGAACATTCGTTGTGTGGGATGTTTCGCAGTATTGTTAGAATTGCGAACAGTGTTCCTCTTACGGTTTGAAGCTTTACTTTGAAAGAAAATCACGTTCATTTGAAAGTGTATGAATTTCATGAGATGCTTTCGTGAAATCTCACATGTGTTTCTCGGAAAAGAAGATTCGTTGTGTGGGATGTATCTCAGTATTTTTAGAACTTACGTTTTGAAACTTTCCATTGAACGATAATCACGTTCATTTTAAAGTGTATGAATTTCATGAAATGCTTTTCTGTGAAAGAAATACGTGTTTCTGTGTAAAGAAGATTCGTTGTTTGGGATGTATCAAAGTATTGTTAGAATTTAGAACAGCGTTTAGGGTGAGGGTTGGGGTTAGGGTTAGGGTTTGGGTTAGGGTTAGGGTTAGGGTTAGAGTTAGGGTTTGCGTTATGGTTAGGGTTAGGGTTAGGGTTAGGGTTAGGGTTAGGGTTAGAATAGGGTTAGGGTTAGGATTAGGGGTTAGGGTTAGGGTTAGGGTTAGGGTTTGGGTTAGGGTTAGGGTTAGGCTTAGGGTTAGGGTTTGTGTTAGGGTTAGTTTTAGGGTTAGTATTACGGTTAGAGTTAGGGTTAGAGTAAATGTTATGGTAAGGGTTAGTGTTAGTGTTAGTGTTAGGGTTTGTGTTAGGGTTAGGATTAGGGTTAGGGTTAGGGTTACGATTAGGGTAGGGTTAGGGTTAGGGTTATGTGTTAAGGTTAGGGTTAGGGTTAGGGTTTGGGTTAGGGTTAGGGTTAGGTTTAGGGTTAGGGTTATGGTTAGGGTTAGGTTTAGGGTTTGGTTTAGGGTTAGGGTTAGGGTTAGGGTTAGGGTTTGTGTTAGGGTTAGGGTTAGGGTTAGGGTTAGGGTTAGTGTTAGGGTTAGGGTTAGTGTTAGGGTTTGGGTTAGGTTTAGGGTTAGGGTTAGTGTTAGGGTTAGAGTTAGTGTTAGGGTTAGGATTAGGGTTAGGGTAGAGTTAGGGTTAGGGTTAGGGTTAGGGTTACGGTTAGGGTTAGGGTTAAGGTTTGCGTTAGGGAAAGGGTTAGGTTTAGGGTTAGGGTTAGAATAGGGTTAGGGTTAGGATTAGGGGTTAGGGTTAGGGTTGGGGTTAGGGATAGGGTTAGAGTTAGGTTTTGCGTGAGGTTTAGAATTAGGGTTAGGGTTAGGGTTAGGGTTAGAATAGGGTTAGGGTTAGGATTAGGGGTTAGGGTTAGGGTTAGGATTAGGATTAGCGTTTGGGTTAGGGTTAGGGTTAGGTTAGTGTTAGGGTTTAGTGTTAGGGTTAGGGTTAGGGTTAGGGTAAGTGTTAGGGTTAGGGTTAGGGTTTGGGTTAGGGTTAGGGTTAGGGTTAGGGTATTTGTTAGGTTAAGGGTTAGTGTTAGGGTTAGTTTTAGGTTTTGTGTTAGGGTTAGGGTTAGGATTAGGTTTAGGGTTAGTGTAGGGTTAGGGTTAGGGTTATGAGTTATGGTTAGGGTTAGGGTTAGGGTTTGTGTTAGGGTTAGGGTTAGGGTTAGGGTTATGGTTAGGGTTAGGTTTAGGGATAGGGTTAAGGTAAGTGTTAGGGTTAGGGTTAGGGTTAGGTTTAGGGTTATGGTTATGGTTAGGGTTAGGTTTAGCGTTAGGGTTAGTGTTAGGGTTTGCGTTAGGGTTAGTTTTAGGGTTAGGGTTAGTGTTAGGGTTAGGGTTAGGGTTAGGGTTAGGGATAGGGTTTGGGTAGGGTTAGGGTTAGGATTAGGGGTTAGGGTTAGGGTTAGGGCTAGGGTTAGGGTTAGGTTTATTGTTTGTGTTAGGGTTAGTGTTAGGGTTAGGGTTAAGGTTAGGTTTAGGGTTAGTGTTAGGGTTTGAGTTAGGGTTAGGGTTAGGTTTAGTGTTAGGGTTAGGGTTAGTGTTAGGGTTAGGATTAGTGTTAGGGTAGAGTTAGGGTTATGGTTAGGGTTAGTGTTACGGTTAGGGTTAGGGTTAGGGTTTGCGTTAGGGATAGGGTTAAGGTTAGGGTTAGGGTTAGGGTTAGGATTAGGGGTTAGGGTTAGGGTTAGGGTTAGGGTTAGGGATAGGGTTAGAGTTATGGTTTGCGTGAGGTTTAGCGTTAGGGTTAGGGTTAGGGTTAGAATAGGGTTAGGGTTAGGATTAGGGGTTACGGTTAGGGTTAGGGTTAGGGTTAGGGTTAGGGTTTTGGATTAGGGTTAGGGTTAGGTTTAGTGTTAGGATTTGTGTTAGGGTTAGTGTTAGTGTTAGTGTTACGATTAGGGTTAGGGTTAGGATTAGTGTTAGTGTTAGGTTTAGGGTTGGGTTAGGGTTAGGGTTAGCGTTAGGGTTAGGTTTAGGGTAGAGTTAGGGTTAGGGTTATGGGTTAGGGTTAGTGTTAGGGTTAGGGTTAGGGTTTGGGTTAGGGTTAGGGTTAGGGTTAAGGTTAGTGTTAGGGTTAGGGTTAGGGTTATTGTTAGGGTTAGAGTTAGGTTTAGGGTTAGAGTTAGGGTTAGCGTTAGGGTTGGGTTAGGATTAGGGTTGGGGTTAGGATTAGGTTTAGGTTTAGGGTAAGGGTAAGGGTTAAGGTTAGGGTTAGGGTTAGGGTTAGGGTTAGGGTTAGGGTTAGGGCTAGGGTTAGTGTTAGGGTTTGAGTTAGGGTTAGGGTTAAGGTTAGTGTTAGGTATAGGGTTAGTGTTA
Source organism: Microtus californicus (assembly GCA_028537955.1). Lineage (NCBI taxonomy): Eukaryota > Metazoa > Chordata > Mammalia > Rodentia > Cricetidae > Microtus > Microtus californicus. The sequence goes on from JAQJZF010000005.1 coordinate 92,311,588, forward strand.
GGGTTAGGATGAGGGTTAGGGTTAGGGTTAGGGTTAGGGTAGGGTTAGGGTTAGGGTAAGGGTTAGTGTTAGGGTTTAGTGTTAGGGTTTGTTTTAGGGTTAGGATGAGGGTTAGGGTTAGGGTTAGGGTTAGGGTAGGGTTAGGGTTAGGGTTATGGGTTATGTTTAGGGTTAGGATTAGGGTTTGCGTTAGGGTTAGGGTTAGGGTTAGGGTTAGGGTTAGGGTTATGGTTAGGGTTAGGTTTAGGGATAGGGTTAGGGTTAGTGTTAGGGTTAGGGTTAGGGTAAGGGTTAGGGTTATGGTTATGGTTAGGGTTAGGGTTAGGGTTAGTGTTAGGGTTTGCGTTAGGGTTAAGGTTAGGGTTAGGGTTAGGGTTAGGGTTAGGGTTAGTGTTAGGGTTAGGGTTAGGGTTAGGTTTAGGGATAGGGTTTGGGGAGGGTTAGGGTTAGGATTAGGGGTTAGGGTTAGGGTTAGGGTTAGGGGTTAGGTTTAGGGTTAGGGTTAGGGTTTGTGTTAGGGTTAGGGTTAGGGTTAGTGTTAGGGTTAGGGTTAGTGTTAGCGTTTGAGTTAGGGTTAGGGTTAGGTTTAGGTTTAGGGTTAGGGTAAGGGTTAAGTTTAGGATTAGGGTAGGGTTAGGGTTAGGATTAGGGGTTAGGTTTAGTGTTACGGTTAGGGTTAGGGTTTGGGTTAGGGTTAGGGTTAGGGTTAGAGTAAGGGTTTGTGTTAGGGTTAGGGTTAGGGTGTTGGTTAGGGTTAGGGTTAGGGTTAGGCTTAGGGTTTTGGTTAGGGTTAGGGTTCGGGTTAGGGTTAGGGTTAGGGTTTGGGTTAGGGTTAGGAATAGGATTAGGGTTAGGGTTAGGGTTAGGGTTTGCGA
>JAQJZF010000005.1:92317462-92319962 GCA_028537955.1 Microtus californicus
CCCTTAGAAGCTTTACTTTGAAAGATAATCTCGTTCTTTTGAAAGTGTATGAATTTCATGAAATGCTTTTGTGAGAAACACAGACGAGTTTCAGTGAAAAGAAGATTCGTTGTTTGGGATATATCAAAGTATTGTTAGAATTGAGAACAGTGTTCCTCTTCCCCTTAGACGCTTTACTTTGAAAGATAATCTCGATCTTTTGAAAGTGTATGAATTTCATGAAATGCTTTTGTGAGAAACACAGATGTGTTTCTTTGAAAAGAAGATTCGTAGTTTTGGATGTATCAAAGTATTGTTAGAATTGAGAACAGTGTTCCTCTTCCCCTTAGAAGCTTTACTTTGAAAGATATTCACATTCATCTGAAAGTGTATGAATTTCAGGAAATGCTTTTGAAAGAAACATAGACGTGATTGTGTGAAAAGAAGATTCGTTATGTGGGACATATCTCAGTATTTTTAGAACTGAGAACAGTGTTCCACTTACGTTTTGAAGCTTTCATTTGAACGATAATCATGTTCATTTGAAAGTGTATGAATTTCATGAAATGCTTTTCTGTGAAACACGTACCTGTTTCTCTGTAAAGAAGATTCATTATTTGGGATGTATCAAAGTATTGTTAGAATTGAGAACAGTGTTCCTCTTCCGTTTAGAAGCTTTACTTTGAAAAATACTCACATTCATCTGAAAGTGTATGAATTTCATGAAATGCTTTTGTAAGAAACGTAGACGTGATTGTGTGAAAAGAAGATTCTCTGTGTGGTATGTTTCACAGTATTTGTTAGAATTGAGAACAGTGTTCCTGTTACGTTTTGAAGCTTTACTTTGAAAGATAATCTCGTTCTTTTGAAATTGTTAACTTCATGAAATGCTTTTGTGAGAAACACAGACGTATTTCTGTGAAAAGAAGATTCGTTGTTTGGGATGTATCAAAGTATTGTTAGAATTGAGAACAGTGTTCCTCTTCAGTTTAGAAGCTTTACTTTGAAAGATAGTCTCGTTCTTCTGAAAGTGTATGAATTTCATGAAATGCTTTTGTAAGAAACGTAGACGTGATTGTGTGAAATGAACATTCGTTGTGTGGGATGTTTCGCAGTATTGTTAGAATTGCGAACGGTGTTCCTCTTACGTTTTGAAGCTTTACTTTGAAAGAAAATCACGTTCATTTGAAAGTGTATGAATTTCATGAAATGCTTTCGTGAGAATCTCCCATGTGTTTCTCTGAAAAGAAGATTCGTTGTTTGAGTTGTATCAAAGTATTGTTAGAATTGAGAAGAGTGTTCCTCTTCCCCTTAGATGCTTTACTTTGAAAGATAATCTCGTTCTTTTGAAAGTGTATGAAATTCATGAACTGCTTTTGTGAGAAACTCAGACGTGTTTCTGTGAAAAGAAGATTCGTTGTTTGGGATGTATCAAAGTATTGTTAGAATTGAGAACAGTGTTCCTCTTCCCCTTAGAACATTTACTTTGAAAGATAATCACGTTCGTTTGAAAGTGTATGAATTTGTTGAAATGCTTTTGTGAGGAACGCACATGCGTTTCTCCGAAAACAGAAGATGTTGTTTGTAATATGTCAAAGTAGAGTTATTTGTGTGAATTGTTCCTGATCTCTGTAGAAGCTTAACTTTGAAAGACAATCACGTTCCTTTGAAAGTGTATGAATTTCATGAAATGCTTTTGTGAGAAACACAGACGTGTTTCGGTGAATAGAAGATTCATTGTTTGGGATGTATCAAAGTATTGCTAGAATTGAGAACAGTGTTCCTCTTCCCCTTAGAAGCTTTAATTTGAAAGATAATCTCGTTCTTTTGAAAGTGTTTGAATTTCATGAAATGCTTTTGTGAGAAACACAGACGTGTTTCTGTGAAAAGAAGATTCGTTCTTTTGGATGTATCAAAGTATTGTTTAGAATTGAGAACAGTGTTCCTCTTCCCCTTAGAAGCTTTACTTTGAAAGATAATCTCGTTCTTTTGAAAGTGTATGAATTTCATGAAATGCTTTTGTGAGAATCTCCCATGTGTTTCTCTGAAAAGAAGATTCATTGTTTGTGATATATTAAAGTATTGTTAGAAGTGATACCAGTGTTCCTCTTCTCTGTAGAAGCTTTACTTTGAAAGATAATCACGTTCGTTAGAAAGTGTATGAATTTGTTGAAATGCTTTTGTCAGGAACGCACATGCGTTTCTCCGAAAAGAGAAGATGTTGTTTGCAATATGTCAAAGTATAGTTATTTGGGTGAACAGTGTTTCTGATCTTTGTAGAAGCTTAACTTTGAAAGATAATCACGTTCGTTTTAAAGTGTATGAATTTCATGAAATGCTTTCGTGGGAAACACAGACGTGTTTCTGTGAAAAGAAGATTCGTTGTTTGGGATGTATCAAAGTATTGTTAGAATTGAGAACAGTGTTCCTCTTCAGTTTAGAAGCTTTACTTTGAAAGATATTCACATTCATCTGAAAGTGTATGGATTTCATGAAATGCTTTTGTAAGAAACGTAGACAT
>JAQJZF010000005.1:92327462-92342462 GCA_028537955.1 Microtus californicus
GGTTAAGTTTAGGATTAGGGTAGGGTTAGGGTTAGGATTAGGGGTTAGGTTTAGTGTTAGGGTTAGGGTTAGGGTTTGGGTTAGGGTTAGGGTTAGGGTTAGAGTAAGGGTTTGTGTTAGGTTTAGGGTTAGGGTGTTGGTTAGGGTTAGGGTTAAGGTTAGGCTTAGGGTTTGGTAGGGTTAGGGTTCGGGTTAGGGTTAGGGTTAGGGTTAGGGTTAGGGCTAGGATTAGGGTTAGGTTTAGGGTTTGTGTTAGGGTTAGAATTAAGGTTAGGGTTAGTGTTAGGTTTAGGGTTAGTGTTAGGGTTTGAGTTAGGGTTAGGGTTAGGGTTAGTGTTAGGGTTAGGGTTAGTGTTAGGGTTAGGATTAGGGTTAGGGTAGAGTTAGGGTTATGGTTAGGGTTAGTGTTACGGTTAGGGTTAGGGTTAGGGTTTGCGTTAGGGATAGGGTTAGGGTTAGGGTTAGGGTTAGGATTAGGGGTTAGGGTTAGGGTTAGGGTTAGGGTTAGGGATAGGGTTAGAGTTAGGGTTTGCGTGAGGTTTAGCGTTAGGGTTAGGGTTAGGGTTAGGGTTAGAATAGGGTTAGGGTTAGGATTAGGGGTTAGGGTTAGGGTTAGGGTTAGGGTTAGGGTTTTGGATTAGGGTTAGGGTTAGGGTTAGGATTTGTGTTAGGGTTAGTGTTAGTGTTAGTGTTACAGTTAGGGTAGGGTTAGGGTTAGTGTTAGTGTTAGGGTTAGGGTTAGGGTTAGGGTTAGGGTTAGCTTTAGGGTTAGGTTTAGGGTAGAGTTAGGGTTAGGGTTATGGGTTAGGGTTAGTGTTAGGGTTAGGGTTAGGGTTTGGGTTAGGGTTAGGGTTAGGGTTAAGGTTAGCGTTAGGGTTAGGGTTAGGGTTAGGGTTAGAGTTATGTTTAGGGTTAGAGTTAGGGTTTGCGTTAGGGTTAGGGTTAGGATTAGGGTTAGGGTTAGGTTTAGGTTTAGGGTTAGGGTAAGGGTTAAGGTTAGTGTTAGGGTTAGGGTTATGGTTAGGGTTAGGGTTAGGGTTGGGGTTAGGGTTAGTGTTAGGGTTTGAGTTAGGGTTAGGGTTAGGGTTAGTGTTAGGGTTAGGGTTAGTGTTAGGGTTAGGATGAGGGTTAGGGTTAGGGTTAGTGTTAGGGTAGGGTTAGGGTTAGGGTTTGGGTTAGGGTTAGGGTTTAGTGTTAGGGTTAGGGTTAGGGTTAGGGTAAGTGTTAGGGTAAGGGTTAGTGTTAGGGTTAGTGTTAGGGTTTGTGTTAGGGTTAGGAAGAGTGTTAGGGTTAGGGTTAGGTTTAGGGTAGGGTTAGGGTTAGGGTTATGGGTTATGTTTATGGTTAGGGTTAGGGTTTGCGTTAGGGTTAGGGTTAGGGTTAGGGTTAGGATTAGGGTTATGGTTAGGGTTAGGCTTAGGGTTAGGGTTAGAGTTAGGGTTAGGGGTTAGGGTTAGGGTTAGGGTTAGGGTTAGGGTTAGGGTTAGGGTTAGGGTTAGGGTTAGCGTTAGGGTTAGGGTTAGGGTTAGGGTTAGGGTTAGGGTTAGGGTTACTGTTAGGGTAAGGGTTAGGGTTAGGGTTAGGGTTAGGGTTAGGCTTAGGGTTATTGTTAGGGATAGGGTTAGAGTTAGGGTTTGCGTGAGGTTTAGGGTTAGGGTTAGGGTTAGGGTTAGGGTTAGGTATAGAGTTAGAATAGGGTTAGGGTTAGGATTAGGGTTAGGGTTAGGGGTTAGGGTTAGGGTTAGGGTTAGGGTTAGTGTTAGGGTTAGGATTAGGGTTAGGGTAGAGTTAGTGTTAGGGTTAGGGTTAGGGTTAGTGTTACGGTTAGGGTTAGGGTTAGGGTTTGCGTTAGGGATAGGTTTAGGGTTAGGGTTAGGGTTAGGGTTACGGTTAGGGTTAGAATAGGGTTAGGGTTAGCATTAGGGGTTAAGGTTAGGGTTAGGGTTAGGGTTAGGATTAGGGATAGGGTTAGAGTTAGGGTTTGCGTGAGGTTTACGGTTAGGTTTAGGGTTAGGGTTAGGGTTAGAGTTAGGGTTAGGGTTAGAATAGGGTTAGGGTTAGGATTAGGGGTTAGGGTTAGGGTTAGGTTTAGGGTTAGGGTTTGGGTTAGGGTTAGGGTTAGGGTTATGGTTGGGGTAAGGGTTTGTGTTAGGGTTAGTGTTAGGGTTAGTGTTACGGTTAGGGTTAGGGTTAGGGTTAGGGTTAGTGTTAGGGTTAGGGTTAGTGTTAGGGTTAGTGTTAGGGTTTGCGTTAGGGTTAGGGTTAGGGTTAGGGTTTGGGTTAGGGTTAGGGTTAGGGTTAGGGTTAGGGTTAGGGTTAGGGTTAGGATTACGGTTAGGGTTAGGGTTAGGGTTAGGGTTAGGGTTAGGGTTAGGGTTAGGGTTAGGGTTAGGGTTAGGGTAGGGCTAGGGTGAGGATTAGGGGTTAGGTTTAGGGTTAGGGTTAGGGTTAGGGTTTGTGTTAGGGTTAGGGTTAGTGTTAGGGTTAGGGTTAGTGTAAGGGTTTGTGTTAGGGTTAGGGTTAGGGTGTTGGTTAGGGTTAGGGTTAAGTTTAGGCTTAGGGTTTGGGTTAGGGTTAGGGTTCGGGTTAGGGTTAGGGTTAGGGTTTGGGTTAGGGTTAGGGTTAGGATTAGGGTTAGGGTTAGGGTAGAATTAGGGTTAGGATTAGGGGTTAGGGTTAGGGTTAGGGTTAGGGTTAGGGTTAGGGTTAGGGTTAGGGTTAGGTTTAGGGTTAGGGTTAGGGTTAGGGTTAGGGTTTCAGTTAGGGTTAGGGTTAGGGTTAGGTTAGGGTTTGGGTTAGGGTTAGGGTTAGGGTTTGGGTTTGGGTTAGGTTTAGGGTAAGGGTTAGTGTTAGGGTTAGGGTTAGGGTTAGGATTAAAAAAAAGAATTTAGAACCGTGTTACCCTTCCCCTTAGAAGCTTTAATTTGAAAGATAATCTCGTTCTTTTGAAATTGTTTGATTTTCATGAAATGCTTTTGTGAGAAACACAGACGTGTTTCTGTGAAACTAAGATTCGTTGTTTGGGATGTATCAAAGTATTGTTAGAATTGAGAACAGTGTTCCTCTTCCGTTTAGAAGCTTTACTTTGAAAGATATTCACATTCATCTGAAAGTGTATGGATTTCATGAAATGCTTTTGTAAAAAACGTAGACGTGATTGTGTGAAAAGAAGATTCTTTCTGTGGGATGTTTCAAAGTATTGCTAGAATTGAGAATAGTGTTCCCCTTCCCCTTAGAAGCTTTACTTTGAAAGATAATCTCGTTCTTTTGAAAGTGTATGAATTTCATGAAATGCTTTTGTGAGAAACACAGACGAGTTTCAGTGAAAAGAAGATTCGTTGTTTGGGATATATCAAAGTATTGTTAGAATTGAGAACAGTGTTCCTCTTCCCCTTAGACGCTTTACTTTGAAAGATAATCTCGATCTTTTGAAAGTGTATGAATTTCATGAAATGCTTTTGTGAGAAACACAGATGTGTTTCTTTGAAAAGAAGATTCGTAGTTTGGGATATATCAAAGTATTGTTAGAATTGAGAACAGTGTTCCTCTTCCCCTTAGAAGCTTTACTTTGAAAGATATTCACATTCATCTGAAAGTGTATGAATTTCAGGAAATGCTTTTGAAAGAAACGTAGACGTGATTGTGTGAAAAGAAGATTCGTTGTGTGGGACATATCTCAGTATTTTTAGAACTGAGAACAGTGTTCCACTTACGTTTTGAAGCTTTCATTTGAACGATAATCATGTTCATTTGAAAGTGTATGAATTTCATGAAATGCTTTTCTGTGAAACACGTACGTGTTTCTCTGTAAAGGAGATTCATTATTTGGGATGTATCAAAGTATTGTTAGAATTGAGAACAGTGTTCCTCTTCCATTTAGAAGCTTTACTTTGAAAAATACTCACATTCATCTGAAAGTGTATGAATTTCATGAAATGCTTTTGTAAGAAACGTAGACGTGATTGTGTGAAAAGAAGATTCTTTGTGTGGGATGTTTCACAGTATTTGTTAGAATTGAGAACAGTGTTCCTCTTACGTTTTGAAGCTTTACTTTGAAAGATAATCTCGTTCTTTTGAAATTGTTTGAATTTCATGAAATGCTTTTGTGAGAAACACAGACGTGTTTCTGTGAAAAGAAGATTCGTTGTTTGTCAAAGTATTGTTAGAATTGAGAACAGTGATCCTCTTTCCCTTAGAAGCTTTACTTTGAAAGATAAACCCGTTCTTTTGAAAGTGTATGAATTTGTTGAAATGCTTTTGTGAGGAACTCACATGCGTTTCTCCGAAAACAGAAGATGTTGTTTGTAATATGTCAAAGTGGAGTTATTTGTGTGAAGTGTTGCTGATCTCTGTAGAAGCTTAACTTTGAAAGATAATCACATTCGTTTGAAAGTGTATGAATTTCATGAAATGCTTTTGTGAGAAACACAGACGTGTATCTGTGAAAAGAAGATTCCTTCTTTTGGATGTATCAAAGTATTTTTAGAATTGAAAAGAGTGTTCCTCTTCCCCTTAGATGCTTTACTTTGAAAGATAATCTCGTTCTTTTGAAAGTGTATGAAATTCATGAAATGCTTTTGTGAGAAACACAGACGTGTTTCTGTGAAAAGAAGATTCGTTGTTTGGGATGTATCAAAGTATTGTTAGAATTGAAAACAGTGTTCCTCTTTTGCTTAGAAGCTTTACTTTCAAACATAGTCTCGTTCTTTAGAAAGTGTATGAATTTCATGAAATGCTTTTGTGAGAAACACAGACGAGTTTCGGTGAAAAGAAGATTCGTTGTTTGGGATGTATCAAAGTATTGTTAGAATTGAGAACAGTGTTCCTCTTCCCCTTAGACGCTTTAATTTGAAAGATAATCTCGTTCTTTTGAAAGTGTATGAATTTCATGAAATGCTTTTGTGAGAAACACAGATGTGTTTCTGTGAAAAGAAGATTCGTAGTTTGGGATGTATCAAAGTATTGTTAGAATTGAGAACAGTGTTCCTCTTCCCCTTAGAAGCTTTACTTTGAAAGATATTCACATTCATCTGAAAGTGTATGAATTTCAGGAAATGCTTTTGAAAGAAACGTAGACGTGATTGTGTGAAAAGAAGATTCGTTGTGTGGGACGTATCTCAGTATTTTTAGAACTGAGAACAGTGTTCCACTTACCTTTTGAAGCTTTCATTTGAACGATAATCACGTTCATTTGAAAGTGTATGAATTTCATGAAATGCTTTTCTGTGAAACACATACGTGTTTCTCTGTAAACAGAAGATTCGTTGTTTGGGATGTATCAAAGTATTGTTAGAATTGAGAACAGTGTTCCTCTTCCCCTTAGAAGCTTTACTTTGAAAGATATTCACATTCATCTGTAAGTGTATGATTCAAGAAATGCTTTTTTGATAATCTCGCATGTGTTTTTCTGAAAAGAAGATTCAATGTTTGAGATATATCAAGGTATTAGAATTGAGAACAGTGTTCCTCTTCCGTTTAGAAGCTTTTCTTTGAAAAATACTCACATTCATCTGAAAGTGTATCAATTTCATGAAATGCTTTTGTAAGAAACGTAGACGTGATTGTGTGAAAAGAAGATTCTTTGTGTGGGATGTTTCACAGTATTTGTTAGAATAGAGAACAGTGTTCCTCTTACGTATTGAAGCTTTACTTTGAAAGATAATCTCGTTCTTTTGAAATTGTTTACTTCATGAAATGCTTTTGTGAGAAACACAGACGTGTTTCTGTGAAAAGAAGATTCGTTGTTTGGGATGTATCAAAGTATTGTTAGAATTGAGAACAGTGTTCCTCTTCTCCTTAGAAGCTTTAGTTTGAAAGATATTCACATTCTTCTGAAAGTGTATGAATTTCATGAAATGCTTTTCTGTGAAACACAAACGTGTTTCTCTGTAAAAAAGATTCATTATTTGGGATGTATCTATGTAATGTTAGAATTGAGAACAGGGTTCCACTACGTTTAGAAGCTTTACTTTGAAAAATACTCACATTCATCTGAAAGTGTATGAATTTCATGAAATGCTTTTGTAAGAAACGTAGACGTGATTGTGTGAAAAGAAGATTCTTTGTGTGGATGTTTCACAGTATTTGTTAGAATTGAGAACAGTGTTCCTCTTACGTTTTGAAGATTTACTTTGAAAGATAATCTCTTTCTTTTGAAATTGTTTGAATTTCATGAAATGCTTTTGTGAGAAACACAGACGTGTTTCTGTGAAAAGAAGATTCGTTGTTTGGGATGTATCAAAGTATTGTTAGAATTGAGAACAGTGTTCCTCTTTCCCTTAGAAGCTTTACTTTGAAAGATAAACCCGTTCGTTTGAAAGTGTATGAATTTGTTGAAATGCTTTTGTGAGGAATGCACATGCGTTTCTCCGAAAACAGAAGATGTTTTTTGTAATATGTCAAAGTGCAGTTATTTGTGTGAAGTGTTGCTGATCTCTGTAGAAGCTTAACTTTGAAAGATAATCACGTTCGTTTAAAAGTGTATGAATTTCATGAAATGCTTTAGTGAGAAACACAGACGTGTATCTGTGAAAAGAAGATTCCTTCTTTTGGATGTATCAAAGTATTGTTAGAATTGAGAAGAGTGTTCCTCTTCCCCTTAGAAGCTTTACTTTGAAAGATATTCACGTTCTTTTGAAGTGTATGAATTTCATGAAATGCTTTTGTGAGAAACACAGACGAGTTTCAGTGAAAAGAAGATTCGTTGTTTGGGATGTATAAAAGTATTGTTAGAATTGAGAACAGTGTTCCTCTTCCCCTTAGAAGCTTTACTTTGAAAGATATTCACATTCATCTGTAAGTGTATGATTCAGGAAATGCTTTTTTGATAATCTCGCATGTGTTTTTCTGAAAAGAAGATTCACTGTTTGAGATATATCAAGGTACTAGAATTGAGAACAGTGTTCCTCTTCCGTTTAGAAGCTTTACTTTGAAGATATTCACATTCCTTTGAAAGTGTATGAATTTCATGAAATGCTTTTGAAAGAAACCTAGACGTGATTGTGTGAAAAGATTCGTTGTGTATGATGTATCTCACTATTTTTAGAACTGGAACAGTGTTCCTCTTACGTTTTCAAGCTTTACTTTGAAAGAAAATCACGTTCATTTGAAAGAGTATGAATTTCATGAAATGCTTTCGTGAGAATCTCCCATGTGTTTCTCCCGAAAAGAAGATTCGTTGTTTGGGATGTATCAAAGTATTCTTAGAATTGAGAACTGTGTTCCTCTTCCACTTAGAAACTTCACTTTGAAAAATAATCTCGTTCTTTTGAAAGTGCATGAATTTCTTGAAATGCTTTTGATAGAAACAGAGACGTGTTTCGGTGAAAAGAAGATCCATTTTTTGGGATGTATCAAAGGATTGTTAGAATTTAGAACAGCGTTTAGGGTTAGGGTTAGGGTTAGGGTTAGGGTTAGGGTTAGGGTTAGGGTTAGGGTTAGAGTTAGGGTTTGAGTTAGGGTTAGGGATAGGGTTAGGATTAGGTTTAGGGTTAGGGTTAGAATAGGGTTAGGGTTAGGATTAGGGGTTAGGGTTATGGTTAGGGTTAGGGTTTGGGGTAGGGTTAGGATTAGGGTTAGGGTTAGGGTTGGGGTTTGTGTTAGTGTTAGTGTTAAGGTTAGTGTTACGGTTAGGGTTAGGTTTAGGGTTAGGGTTAGTGTTAGGGTTAGGGTTAGAGTTAGGGTTAGTGTTAGGGTTTGCGTTAGGGTTAGGGTTAGGATTAGGGTTAGGGTTAGGGTTAGGGTTAGGGTTAGGGTTAGTGTTAGGGTTATGGGTTATGGTTAGGGTTAGGGTTAGGGTTAGTGTTTGGGTTAGGGTTAGGGTTAAGGTTAGGGTTAGGGTTATGGTTATGGTTAGGGTTAGGGTTAGGGTTAGTGTTAGTGTTAGGGTTAGGGTTAGGGTTAGGGTTAGGGTTAGGGTTATGGTTATGGTTGGGGTTAGGGTTAGGGTTAGGGTTAGTGTTAGGGTTTGCGTTAGGGTTAGGGTTAGGGTTAGAGTTAGGATTTGCGTGAGGTTTACGGTTAGGGTTAGGGTTAGGGTTAGGGTTTGCGATAGAGTTCGGGTTAGGGTTAGGGTTAGGGTTAAGGTTAGGGTTAGGGTTTGGGTTAGGGTTAGGGTTAGGGTTAGGGATAGGGTTAGAGTTAGGGTTTGCGTGAGGTTTAGGGTTAGGGTTAGGGTTAGGGTTAGGGTTTGCGATAGAGTTCGGGTTAGGGTTAGGGTTAGGGTTAGGGTTATGGTTAGGGTTAGGGTTATGGTTAGGGTTAGGGTTTGGGTTAGGGTTAGGGTTAGGGTTAGGGTTAGGGTTAGGGTTTGCGTTAGGGTTAGGTTTAGGGTTAGGGTTAGGGTTTGGGTTAGGGTTAGGGTTAGGGTTAGGGTTACGGTTAGGGTTAGGATTAGGGTTAGGGTTATGGTTATGGTTATGGTTAGGGTTAGGGTTAGTGTTAGGGTTTGCCTTAGGATTAGGGTTAGAATTAGGGTTAGGGTAGGGTTAAGGTTAGGGTTAGGTTTAGGGTTAGGGTTAGGGTTAGGGTTAGGGTTAGGGTTAGGGTTAGGGTTAGGATTAAAAAAAAGAATTTAGAACCTTGTTACTATTCCATTTAGAAGCTTTAATTTGAAAGATAATCTCGTTCTTTTGAAATTGTTTGAATTTCAAGAATTGCTTTTGTGAGAAACACAGACGTGTTTCTGTGAAAAGAAGATTCGTTGTTTGGGATGTATCAAAGTATTGTTAGAATTGAGAACAGTGTTCTTCTTTTCCTTAAACGCTGTACTTTGAAAGATAATCTCGTTCTTTTGAAAGAGTATGAATTTCATGAAATGCTTTTGAGAAACACAGACGTGTTTCTGTGAAAAGAAGATTCGTTGTGTGGGATGTTTCACAGTATTGTGAGAATTGAGAACAGTGTTCCTCTTCCCCTTAGAAGCTTTACTTTGAAAGATAAACACGTTCATTTTAAAGTGTATGAATTTGTTGAAATGCTTTTGTGAGGAACGCACATGCGTTTCTCCGAAAACAGAAGATGTTGTTTGTAATATGTCAAAGTAGAGTTATTTGTGTGAAGTGTTCCTGATCTCTGTAGAAGCTTAACTTTGAAAGATAATCACGTTCGTTTGAAAGTGTATGAATTTCATGAAATGCTTTTGTGAGAAACACAAACGTGTTTCTCTGTAAAAAAGATTCATTATTTGGGATGTATCTATGTAATGTTAGAATTGAGAACAGGGTTCCACTACGTTTAGAAGCTTTACTTTGAAAAATACTCACATTCATCTGAAAGTGTATGAATTTCATGAAATGCTTTTGTAAGAAACGTAGACGTGATTGTGTGAAAAGAAGATTCTTTGTGTGGATGTTTCACAGTATTTGTTAGAATTGAGAACAGTGTTCCTCTTACGTTTTGAAGATTTACTTTGAAAGATAATCTCTTTCTTTTGAAATTGTTTGAATTTCATGAAATGCTTTTGTGAGAAACACAGACGTGTTTCTGTGAAAAGAAGATTCGTTGTTTGGGATGTATCAAAGTATTGTTAGAATTGAGAACAGTGTTCCTCTTTCCCTTAGAAGCTTTACTTTGAAAGATAAACCCGTTCGTTTGAAAGTGTATGAATTTGTTGAAATGCTTTTGTGAGGAATGCACATGCGTTTCTCCGAAAACAGAAGATGTTTTTTGTAATATGTCAAAGTGCAGTTATTTGTGTGAAGTGTTGCTGATCTCTGTAGAAGCTTAACTTTGAAAGATAATCACGTTCGTTTAAAAGTGTATGAATTTCATGAAATGCTTTAGTGAGAAACACAGACGTGTATCTGTGAAAAGAAGATTCCTTCTTTTGGATGTATCAAAGTATTGTTAGAATTGAGAAGAGTGTTCCTCTTCCCCTTAGAAGCTTTACTTTGAAAGATATTCACGTTCTTTTGAAGTGTATGAATTTCATGAAATGCTTTTGTGAGAAACACAGACGAGTTTCAGTGAAAAGAAGATTCGTTGTTTGGGATGTATAAAAGTATTGTTAGAATTGAGAACAGTGTTCCTCTTCCCCTTAGAAGCTTTACTTTGAAAGATATTCACATTCATCTGTAAGTGTATGATTCAGGAAATGCTTTTTTGATAATCTCGCATGTGTTTTTCTGAAAAGAAGATTCACTGTTTGAGATATATCAAGGTACTAGAATTGAGAACAGTGTTCCTCTTCCGTTTAGAAGCTTTACTTTGAAGATATTCACATTCCTTTGAAAGTGTATGAATTTCATGAAATGCTTTTGAAAGAAACCTAGACGTGATTGTGTGAAAAGATTCGTTGTGTATGATGTATCTCACTATTTTTAGAACTGGAACAGTGTTCCTCTTACGTTTTCAAGCTTTACTTTGAAAGAAAATCACGTTCATTTGAAAGAGTATGAATTTCATGAAATGCTTTCGTGAGAATCTCCCATGTGTTTCTCCCGAAAAGAAGATTCGTTGTTTGGGATGTATCAAAGTATTCTTAGAATTGAGAACTGTGTTCCTCTTCCACTTAGAAACTTCACTTTGAAAAATAATCTCGTTCTTTTGAAAGTGCATGAATTTCTTGAAATGCTTTTGATAGAAACAGAGACGTGTTTCGGTGAAAAGAAGATCCATTTTTTGGGATGTATCAAAGGATTGTTAGAATTTAGAACAGCGTTTAGGGTTAGGGTTAGGGTTAGGGTTAGGGTTAGGGTTAGGGTTAGGGTTAGGGTTAGAGTTAGGGTTTGAGTTAGGGTTAGGGATAGGGTTAGGATTAGGTTTAGGGTTAGGGTTAGAATAGGGTTAGGGTTAGGATTAGGGGTTAGGGTTATGGTTAGGGTTAGGGTTTGGGGTAGGGTTAGGATTAGGGTTAGGGTTAGGGTTGGGGTTTGTGTTAGTGTTAGTGTTAAGGTTAGTGTTACGGTTAGGGTTAGGTTTAGGGTTAGGGTTAGTGTTAGGGTTAGGGTTAGAGTTAGGGTTAGTGTTAGGGTTTGCGTTAGGGTTAGGGTTAGGATTAGGGTTAGGGTTAGGGTTAGGGTTAGGGTTAGGGTTAGTGTTAGGGTTATGGGTTATGGTTAGGGTTAGGGTTAGGGTTAGTGTTTGGGTTAGGGTTAGGGTTAAGGTTAGGGTTAGGGTTATGGTTATGGTTAGGGTTAGGGTTAGGGTTAGTGTTAGTGTTAGGGTTAGGGTTAGGGTTAGGGTTAGGGTTAGGGTTATGGTTATGGTTGGGGTTAGGGTTAGGGTTAGGGTTAGTGTTAGGGTTTGCGTTAGGGTTAGGGTTAGGGTTAGAGTTAGGATTTGCGTGAGGTTTACGGTTAGGGTTAGGGTTAGGGTTAGGGTTTGCGATAGAGTTCGGGTTAGGGTTAGGGTTAGGGTTAAGGTTAGGGTTAGGGTTTGGGTTAGGGTTAGGGTTAGGGTTAGGGATAGGGTTAGAGTTAGGGTTTGCGTGAGGTTTAGGGTTAGGGTTAGGGTTAGGGTTAGGGTTTGCGATAGAGTTCGGGTTAGGGTTAGGGTTAGGGTTAGGGTTATGGTTAGGGTTAGGGTTATGGTTAGGGTTAGGGTTTGGGTTAGGGTTAGGGTTAGGGTTAGGGTTAGGGTTAGGGTTTGCGTTAGGGTTAGGTTTAGGGTTAGGGTTAGGGTTTGGGTTAGGGTTAGGGTTAGGGTTAGGGTTACGGTTAGGGTTAGGATTAGGGTTAGGGTTATGGTTATGGTTATGGTTAGGGTTAGGGTTAGTGTTAGGGTTTGCCTTAGGATTAGGGTTAGAATTAGGGTTAGGGTAGGGTTAAGGTTAGGGTTAGGTTTAGGGTTAGGGTTAGGGTTAGGGTTAGGGTTAGGGTTAGGGTTAGGGTTAGGATTAAAAAAAAGAATTTAGAACCTTGTTACTATTCCATTTAGAAGCTTTAATTTGAAAGATAATCTCGTTCTTTTGAAATTGTTTGAATTTCAAGAATTGCTTTTGTGAGAAACACAGACGTGTTTCTGTGAAAAGAAGATTCGTTGTTTGGGATGTATCAAAGTATTGTTAGAATTGAGAACAGTGTTCTTCTTTTCCTTAAACGCTGTACTTTGAAAGATAATCTCGTTCTTTTGAAAGAGTATGAATTTCATGAAATGCTTTTGAGAAACACAGACGTGTTTCTGTGAAAAGAAGATTCGTTGTGTGGGATGTTTCACAGTATTGTGAGAATTGAGAACAGTGTTCCTCTTCCCCTTAGAAGCTTTACTTTGAAAGATAAACACGTTCATTTTAAAGTGTATGAATTTGTTGAAATGCTTTTGTGAGGAACGCACATGCGTTTCTCCGAAAACAGAAGATGTTGTTTGTAATATGTCAAAGTAGAGTTATTTGTGTGAAGTGTTCCTGATCTCTGTAGAAGCTTAACTTTGAAAGATAATCACGTTCGTTTGAAAGTGTATGAATTTCATGAAATGCTTTTGTGAGAAACACAGACGTGTATCTGTGAAAAGAAGATTCGTTCTTTTGGATGTATCAAAGTATTGTTAGAATTGAGAACAGTGTTCCTCTTCCCCTTAGAAGCTTTACTTTGAAAGATATTCACGTTCTTTTGAAGTGTATGAATTTCATGAAATGCTTTTGTGAGAAACACAGACGTGTTTCGGTGAAAAGAAGATTCGTTGTTTGGGATGTATAAAAGTATTGTTAGAATTGAGAACAGTGTTCCTCTTCCCCTTAGAAGCTTTACTTTGAAAGATATTCACATTCATCTGTAAGTGTATGATTCAGGAAATGCTTTTTTGATAATCTCGCATGTGTTTTTCTGAAAAGAAGATTCACTGTTTGAGATATTTCAAGGTATTAGAATTGAGAACAGTGTTCCTCTTCCGTTTAGAAGCTTTACTTTGAAGATATTCACATTCCTTTGAAAGTGTATGAATTTCTTGAAATGCTTTTGATAGAAACAGAGACGTGTTTCGGTGAAAAGAAGATCCATTTTTTGGGATGTATCAAAGGATTGTTAGAATTTAGAACAGCGTTTAGGGTTAGGGTTTGGTTAGGGTTAGGGTTAGGGTTAGGGTTAGGGTTATGGTTAGAGTTAGGGTTTGAGTTAGGGTTAGGGATAGGGTTAGGATTAGGGTTAGGGTTAGGGTTAGAATAGGGTTAGGGTTAGGATTAGGGGTTAGGGTTAGGGTTAGGGTTAGGGTTTGGGGTAGGGTTAGGATTAGGGTTAGGGTTAGGGTTGGTGTTTGTGTTAGTGTTAGTGTTAGGGTTAGTGTTACGGTTAGGGTTAGGTTTAGGGTTAGGGTTAGTGTTAGGGTTAGGGTTAGAGTTAGGTTTAGTGTTAGGGTTTGCGTTAGGGTTAGGGTTAGGATTAGGGTTAGGGTTAGGGTTAGGGTTAGTGTTAGGGTTATGGGTTATGGTTAGGGTTAGGGTTAGGGTTAGTGTTTGGGTTAGGGTTAGGTTTAAGGTTAGGGTTAGGGTTATGGTTAGGGTTAGGGTTAGGGTTAGGGTTAGTGTTAGTGTTAGGGTTAGGGTTAGGGTTAGGGTTAGGGTTATGGTTATGGTTGGGGTTAGGGTTAGGGTTAGGGTTAGTGTTAGGGTTTGTGTTAGGGTTAGGGTTAGGGTTAGAGTTAGGATTTGCGTGAGGTTTACGGTTAGGGTTAGGGTTAGGGTTAGGGTTTGCGATAGAGTTCGGGTTAGGGTTAGGGTTAGGGTTAGGGTTAAGGTTAGGTTTAGGGTTTGGGTTAGGGTTAGGGTTAGGGTTAGGGATAGGGTTAGAGTTAGGGTTTGCGTGAGGTTTAGGGTTAGGGTTAGGGTTAGGGTTAGGGTTTGCGATAGAGTTCGGGTTAGGGTTAGGGTTAGGGTTAGGGTTATGGTTAGGGTTAGGGTTATGGTTAGGGTTTGGGTTTGGGTTAGGGTTAGGGTTAGGGTTAGGGTTAGGGTTAGGGTTTGCGTTAGGGTTAGGTTTAGGGTTAGGGTTAGGGTTTGGGTTAGGGTTAGGGTTAGGGTTAGGGTTACGGTTAGGGTTAGGATTAGGGTTAGGGTTATGGTTATGGTTATGGTTAGGGTTAGGGTTAGTGTTAGGGTTTGCCTTAGGATTAGGGTTAGAGTTAGGGTTAGGGTAGGGTTAAGGTTAGGGTTAGGTTTAGGGTTAGGGTTAGGGTTAGGGTTAGGGTTAGGGTTAGGGTTAGGATTAAAAAAAAGAATTTAGAACCTTGTTACTATTCCATTTAGAAGCTTTAATTTGAAAGATAATCTCGTTCTTTTGAAATTGTTTGAATTTCAAGAATTGCTTTTGTGAGAAACACAGACGTGTTTCTGTGAAAAGAAGATTCGTTGTTTGGGATGTATCAAAGTATTGTTAGAATTGAGAACAGTGTTCTTCTTTTCCTTAAAAGCTGTACTTTGAAAGATAATCTCGTTCTTTTGAAAGAGTATGAATTTCATGAAATGCTTTTGAGAAACACAGACGTGTTTCTGTGAAAAGAAGATTCGTTGTGTGGGATGTTTCACAGTATTGTGAGAATTGAGAACAGTGTTCCTCTTCCCCTTAGAAGCTTTACTTTGAAAGATAAACACGTTCATTTTAAAGTGTATGAATTTGTTGAAATGCTTTTGTGAGGAACGCACATGCGTTTCTCCGAAAACAGAAGATGTTGTTTGTAATATGTCAAAGTAGAGTTATTTGTGTGAAGTGTTCCTGATCTCTGTAGAAGCTTAACTTTGAAAGATAATCACGTTCGTTTGAAAGTGTATGAATTTCATGAAATGCTTTTGTGAGAAACACAGACGTGTATCTGTGAAAAGAAGATTCGTTCTTTTGGATGTATCAAAGTATTGTTAGAATTGAGAACAGTGTTCCTCTTCCCCTTAGAAGCTTTACTTTGAAAGATATTCACGTTCTTTTGAAGTGTATGAATTTCATGAAATGCTTTTGTGAGAAACACAGACGTGTTTCGGTGAAAAGAAGATTCGTTGTTTGGGATGTATAAAAGTATTGTTAGAATTGAGAACAGTGTTCCTCTTCCCCTTAGAAGCTTTACTTTGAAAGATATTAA
>JAQJZF010000005.1:92344962-92349962 GCA_028537955.1 Microtus californicus
TTTTTAGAATTGAGAACAGTGTTCTACTTTTCCTTAGAAGCTTTACTATGAAAGATAATCTCGTTCTTTTGAAAGTGTATGAATTTCATGAAATGCTTTTGTGAGAATCTCCCATGTGTTTCTCTGAAAAGAAGATTCATTGTTTGGGATATATTAAAGTATTGTTAGTAGTGAGACCAGTGTTCCTCTTCTCTGTAGAAGCTTTACTTTGAAAGACAATCACGTTCGTTATAAAGTGTAGGAATTTGTTGAAATGCTTTTGTGAGGAACGCACATGCGTTTCTCCGAAAAGAGATGTTGTTTGTAATATGTCAAAGTATAGATATTTGGGTGAACAGTGTTTCTGATCTTTGTAGAAGCTTAATTTTGAAAGATAATCACGTTCGTTAGAAAGTGTATGAATTTCATGAAATGCTTTTGAGAAACACAGACGTGTTTCTGTGAAATGAAGATTCGTTGTTTGGGATGTATCAAAGTATTGTTAGAATTGAGAACAGTGTTCTACTTTTCCTTAGAAGCTGTACTTTGAAAGATAATCTCTTTCTTTTGAAAGAGTATGAATTTCATGAAATGCTTTTGAGAAACACAAACGTGTTTCTGTCAAAAGAAGATTCTTTGTTTGGAATGTATCAAAGTATTGTTAGAATTGAGAACAGTGTTCCTCTTCCCCTTAGAACATTTACTTTGAAAGATAATCACTTCGTTTGAAAGTGTATGAATTTGTTGAAATGCTTTTGTGAGGAACGCACATGCGTTTCTCCGAAAACAGAAGATGTTGTTTGTAATATGTCAAAGTAGAGTTATTTGTGTGAAGTGTTCCTGATCTCTGTAGAAGCTTAACTTTGAAAGATAATCACGTTCGTTTGAAATTGTATGAATTTCATGAAATGCTTTTGTGAGAAACACAGACGTGTATCTGTGAAAAGAAGATTCGTTCTTTTGGATGTATCAAAATGCTTTTGTAAGAAATGTAGACGTAATTGTGTGAAAAGAAGATTCGTTGTGTGGGATATTTCACAGTATTTTTAGAATTGAGAACAGTGTTCTACTTTTCCTTAGAAGCTTTACTATGAAAGATAATCTCGTTCTTTTGAAAGTGTATGAATTTCATGAAATGCTTTTGTGAGAATCTCCCATGTGTTTCTCTGAAAAGAAGATTCATTGTTTGGGATATATTAAAGTATTGTTAGTAGTGAGACCAGTGTTCCTCTTCTCTGTAGAAGCTTTACTTTGAAAGACAATCACGTTCGTTATAAAGTGTAGGAATTTGTTGAAATGCTTTTGTGAGGAACGCACATGCGTTTCTCCGAAAAGAGATGTTGTTTGTAATATGTCAAAGTATAGATATTTGGGTGAACAGTGTTTCTGATCTTTGTAGAAGCTTAATTTTGAAAGATAATCACGTTCGTTAGAAAGTGTATGAATTTCATGAAATGCTTTTGAGAAACACAGACGTGTTTCTGTGAAATGAAGATTCGTTGTTTGGGATGTATCAAAGTATTGTTAGAATTGAGAACAGTGTTCTACTTTTCCTTAGAAGCTGTACTTTGAAAGATAATCTCTTTCTTTTGAAAGAGTATGAATTTCATGAAATGCTTTTGAGAAACACAAACGTGTTTCTGTCAAAAGAAGATTCTTTGTTTGGAATGTATCAAAGTATTGTTAGAATTGAGAACAGTGTTCCTCTTCCCCTTAGAACATTTACTTTGAAAGATAATCACTTCGTTTGAAAGTGTATGAATTTGTTGAAATGCTTTTGTGAGGAACGCACATGCGTTTCTCCGAAAACAGAAGATGTTGTTTGTAATATGTCAAAGTAGAGTTATTTGTGTGAATTGTTCCTGATCTCTGTAGAAGCTTAACATTGAAAGATAATCACGTTCCTTTGAAAGTGTATGAATTTCATGAAATGCTTTTGTGAGAAACACAGACGTGTTTCGGTGAATAGAAGATTCGTTGTTTGGGATGTATCAAAGTATTGCTAGAATTGAGAACAGTGTTCCTCTTCCCCTTAGAAGCTTTAATTTGAAAGATAATCTCGTCCTTTTGAAAGTGTTTGAATTTCATGAAATGCTTTTGTGAGAAACACAGACGTGTTTCTGTGAAAAGAAGATTCCTTCTTTTGGATATATCAAAGTATTGTTAGAATTGAGAACAGTGTTCTTCTTCCCCTTAGATGCATTACTTTGAAAGATATTCACATTCTTCTGAAAGTGTATAAATTTCATGAAATGCTTTTGAAAGAAACGTAGACGTGATTGTGTGAAAAGAAGATTCGTTGTGTGGGATGTTACACAGTATTGGTAGAATAGAGAACAGTGTTCCTCTTCCCCTTAGAAGCTTTACTTTGAAAGATAATCTCGTTCTTTTGAAAGTGTATGAATTTCATGAAATGCTTTTGTGAGAATCTCCCATGTGTTTCTCTGAAAAGAAGATTCATTGTTTGGGATATATTAAAGTATTGTTAGAAGTGAGACCAGTGTTCCTCTTCTCTGTAGAAGCTTTACTTTGAAAGATAATCACGTTCGTTAGAAAGTGTATGAATTTGTTGAAATGCTTTTGTGAGGAACGCACATGCGTTTCTCCGAAAAGAGAAGATGTTGTTTGCAATATGTCAAAGTATAGTTATTTGGGTGAATTGTTCCTGATCTCTGTAGAAGCTTAACTTTGAAAGATAATCACGTTCCTTTGAAAGTGTTTGAATTTCATGAAATGCTTTTGTGAGAAACACAGACGTGTTTCTGTGAAAAGAAGATTCGTTGTTTGGGATGTATCAAAGTATTGTTAGAATTGAGAACAGTGTTCCTCTTCAGTTTAGAAGCTTTACTTTGAAAGATATTTACATTCATCTGAAAGTGTATGGATTTCATGAAATGCTTTTGTAAGAAACGTAGACGTGATTGTGTGAAAAGAACATTCGTTGTGTGGGATGTTTCGCAGTATTGTTAGAATTGCGAACAGTGTTCCTCTTACGGGTTGAAGCTTTACTTTGAAAGAAAATCACGTTCATTTGAAAGTGTATGAATTTCATGAGATGCTTTCGTGAAATCTCACATGTGTTTCTCGGAAAAGAAGATTCGTTGTGTGGGATGTATCTCAGTATTTTTAGAACTTACGTTTTGAAACTTTCCGTTGAACGATAATCACGTTCATTTTAAAGTGTATGAATTTCATGAAATGCTTTTCTGTGAAACAAATACGTGTTTCTGTGTAAAGAAGATTCGTTGTATGGATGTATCAAAGTATTGTTAGAATTTAGAACAGCGTTTAGGGTGAGGGTTGGGGTTAGGGTTAGGGTTTGGGTTAGGGTTAGGGTTAGAGTTAGGGTTTGAGTTAGGGTTTGCGTTATTGTTAGGGTTAGGGTTAGGGTTAGGATTAGGGTTAGGGTTAGAATAGGGTTAGGGTTAGGATTAGGGGTTAAGGTTAGGGTTAGGGTTAGGGTTAGGGTTTGAGTTAGGGTTAGGGTTAGGCTTAGGGTTAGGGTTTGTGTTAGGGTTAGTGTTAGGGTTAGTATTACGGTTAGGGTTAGGGTTAGGGTTAGGGTTAGAGTAAATGTTATGGTAAGGGTTAGTGTTAGGGTTAGTCTTAGGGTTTGTGTTAGGGTTAGGATTAGGTTTAGGGTTAGGGTTAGGATTAGGGTAGGGTGAGGGTTAGGGTTATGTGTTATGGTTAGGGTTAGGGTTAGGGTTTGGGTTAGGGTTAGGGTTAGGGTTAGGGTTAGGGTTATGGTTAGGGTTAGGTTTAGGGTTAGGGTTAGGGTTAGGGTTAGTGTCAGGGTTATGGTTATGGTTATGGTTAGGGTTAGGTTTAGGGTTAGGGTTAGTGTTAGGGATTGCGTTAGGTTTAGGGTTAGGGTTAGTGTTAGGGTTAGGGTTAGGGTTAGGGATAGAGTTTGGTAAGGGTTAGGGTTAGGATTAGGGGTTAGGGTTAGGGTTAGGGCTAGGGTTAGGGTTAGGTTTAGGGTTTGTGTTAGGGTTAGGGTTACGGTTAGGGTTAGTGTTAGGTTTAGGGTAAGTGTTAGGGTTTGATATGGGTTAGGGTTAGGGTTAGTGTTAGGGTTAGGGTTAGTGTTAGGGATAGGATTAGGGTTAGGATAGAGTTAGGGTTATGGTTAGGGTTAGTTTTACGGTTAGGGTTAGGGTTAGGGTTTGCGTTAGGGATAGGGTTAGGGTTAGGGTTAGTATTAGGGGTTAGGGTTAGGGTTAGGGTTAGGGTTAGGGTTAGGGATAGGGTTAGAGTTAGGGTTTGCGTGAGGTTTAGCGTTAGGTTTAGGGTTAGGGTTAGGGTTAGAATAGGGTTAGGGTTGGGATTAGGGGTTAGGGTTAGGGTTTGGGTTAGGGTTAGGGTTAGGGTTTGGGTTAGGGTTAGGGTTAGGGTGAGGGTTAGGATTTGTGTTAGGGTTAGTGTTAGTGTTAGTGTTACGGTTAGGGTTAGGGTTAGGGTTAGTGTTAGTGTTAGGGTTAGGGTTAGGGTTAGGGTTAGGGTTAGCGTTAGGGTTAGGTTTAGGGTAGAGTTGGGGTTAGGGTTATGGGTTAGGGTTAGTGTTAGGGTTAGGGTTAGGGTTTGGGTTAGCGTTAGGGTTAGGGTTAAGGTTAGGGTTACGGTTAGGGTTAGGGTTAGGGTTAGAGTTAGGTTTAGGGTTAGAGTTAGGGTTTGCGTTAGGCTTAGGGTTAGGATTAGGGTTAGGGTTAGGGTTAGGTTTAGGTTTAGGGTTAGGGTAAGGGTTAAGGTTAGGGTTAGGGTTAGGGTTAGGGTTCGGGTTAGGGTTAGGGTTAGGGTTGGGGTTAGGGTTAGTGTTAGGGTTTTAGTTAGGGTTAGGGTTAGTGTTAGGGTTTGTGTTAGGTTTAGGATTAGGATGAGGGTTAGGGTTAGCGTTAGGGTTAGGGTAGGGTTAGGGTTAGGGTTATGGGTTATGTTTAGGGTTAGGGTTAGGGTTAGGGTTTGGGTTAGGGTTAGGGTTAGGGTTAGGGTAAGGGTTTGTGTTAGGGTTAGGGTTAGGG
>JAQJZF010000005.1:92352462-92357462 GCA_028537955.1 Microtus californicus
TTCGGATGTATCAAAGTATTGTTAGAATTGATAACAGTGTTCCTCTTCCGTTTAGAACCTTTACTTTGAAAGATATTCACATTCATCTGAAAGTGTATGGATTTCATGAAATGCTTTTGTAAGAAACGTAGAAGTGATTGTGTGAAAAGAAGATTCTTTGTGTGGGATGTTTCAAAGTATTGCTAGAATTGAGAATAGTGTTCCCCTTCCCCTTAGAAGCTTTACTTTGAAAGATAATCTCGTTCTTTTGAAAGTGTATGAATTTCATGAAATGCTTTTGTGAGAAACACAGACGAGTCTCAGTGAAAAGAAGATTCGTTGTTTGGGATATATCAAAGCATTGTTAGAATTGAAAACAGTATTCCTCTTCCCCTTAGACGCTTTACTTTGAAAGATAATCTCGATCTTTTGAAAGTGTATGAATTTCATGAAATGCTTTTGTGAGAAACACAGATGTGTTTCTTTGAAAAGAAGATTCGTAGTTTGGGATGTATCAAAGTATTGTTAGAATTGAGAACAGTGTTCCTCTTCCCCTTAGACGCTTTTCTTTGAAAGATAGTCTCGTTCTTTTGAAAGTATATGAATTACATGAAATGCTTTTGTGAGAAACACAGACGTATTTCTGTGAAAAGAAGATTCGTTGTTTTCTTTGTTTCAAAGTATTGTTAGAATTGAGAACAGTGTTCCTCTTTCCCTTAGAAGCTTTATTTTGAAAGATAAACCCGTTCTTTTGAAAGTGTATGAATTTGTTGAAATGCTTTTGTGAGGAACTCACATGCGTTTCTCCGAAAACAGAAGATGTTGTTTGTAATATGTCAAAGTGGAGTTATTTGTGTGAAGTGTTGCTGATCTCTGTAGAAGCTTAACTTTGAAAGATAATCACATTCGTTTGAAAGTGTATGAATTTCATGAAATGCTTTTGTGAGAAACACAGACGTGTATCTGTGAAAAGAAGATTCGTTGTTTGGGATGTATCAAAGTATTGTTAGAATTGAGAAGAGTGTTCCTCTTCCCCTTAGATGTTTTACTTTGAAAGATAATCTCGTTCTTTTGAAAGTGTATGAAATTCATGAAATGCTTTTGTGAGAAACACAGACGTGTTTCTGTGAAAAGAAGATTCGTTGTTTGGGATGTATCAAAGTATTGTTAGAATTGAAAACAGTGTTCCTCTTTTGCTTAGAAGCTTTACTTTGAAAGATAGTCTCGTTCTTTAGAAAGTGTATGAATTTCATGAAATGCTTTTGTGAGAAACACAGACAAGTTTAGGTGAAAAGAAGATTCGTTGTTTGGGATGTATCAAAGTATTGTTAGAATTGAGAACAGTGTTCCTCTTCCCCTTAGACGCTTTACTTTGAAAGATAATCTCGTTCTTTTGAAAGTGTATGAATTTCATGAAATGCTTTTGTGAGAAACACAGATGTGTTTCTGTGAAAAGAAGATTCGTAGTTTGGGATGTATCAAAGTATTGTTAGAATTGAGAACAGTGTTCCTCTTCCCCTTAGAAGCTTTATTTTGAAAGATATTCACATTCATCTGAAAGTGTATGAATTTCAGGAAATGCTTTTGAAAGAAACGTAGAAGTGATTGTGTGAAAAGAAGATTCGTTGTGTGGGACCTATCTCAGTATTTTTAGAACTGAGAACAGTGTTCCACTTACGTTTTGAAGCTTTCATTTGAACGATAATCACGTTCATTTGAAAGTGTATGAATTTCATGAAATGCTTTTCTGTGAAACACATACGTGTTTCTCTGTAAACAGAAGATTCGTTGTTTGGGATGTATCAAAGTATTGTTAGAATTGAGAACAGTGTTCCTCTTCCCCTTAGAAGCTTTACTTTGAAAGATATTCACATTCATCTGTAAGTGTATGATTCAGGAAATGCTTTTTTGATAATCTCGCATGTGTTTTTCTGAAAAGAAGATTCACTGTTTGAGATATATCAAGGTATTAGAATTGAGAACAGTGTTCCTCTTCCGTTTAGAAGCTTTTCTTTGAAAAATACTCACATTCATCTGAAAGTGTATCAATTTCATGAAATGCTTTTGTAAGAAACGTAGACGTGATTGTGTGAAAAGAAGATTCTTTGTGTGGGATGTTTCACAGTATTTGTTAGAATAGAGAACAGTGTTCCTCTTACGTTTTGAAGCTTTACTTTGAAAGATAATCTCGTTCTTTTGAAATTGTTAACTTCATGAAATGCTTTTGTGAGAAACACAGACGTGTTTCTGTGAAAAGAAGATTCGTTGTTTGGGATGTATCAAAGTATTTTTAGAATTGAGAACAGTGTTCCTCTTCCCCTTAGAAGGTTTAATTTGAAGATAATCTCGTTCTTTTGAAAGAGTATGAATTTCATGAAATGCTTTTGAGAAACACAGACGTGTTTCTGTGAAAAGAAGATACGTTGTGTGGGATGTTTCACAGTATTGTGAGAATTGAGAACAGTGTTCCTCTGCCCCTTAGAAGCTTTACTTTGAAAGATAAACACGTTCGTTTGAAAGTGTATGAATTTGTTGAAATGCTTTTGTGAGGAACGCACATGCGTTTCTCCAAAAACAGAAGATGCTGTTTGTAATATGTCAAAGTAGAGTTATTTGTGTGAAATGCTGCTGATCTCTGTAGAAGCTTAACATTGAAAGATAATCACGTTCGTTTGAAAGTGTATGAATTTCATGAAATGCTTTTGTGAGAAACACAGACGTGTATCTGTGAAAAGAAGATTCGTTCTTTTGGATGTATCAAAGTATTGTTAGAATTGAGAACAGTGTTCCTCTTCCCCTTAGAAGCTTTAGTTTGAAAGATATTCACATTCTTCTGAAAGTGTATGAATTTCATGAAATGCTTTTGTAAGAAATGTAGACGTGATTGTGTGAAAAGAAGATTCGTTGTGTGGGATGTTTCACAGTATTTTTAGAATTGAGAACAGTTTTCCTCTTACGTTTTGAAGCTTTTCTTTGAAATATAGTCTCGTTCTTTTGAAAGTATATGAATTACATGAAATGCTTTTGTGAGAAACACAGACGTATTTCTGTGAAAAGAAGATTCGTTGTTTGCTTTCTTTCAAAGTATTGTTAGAATTGAGAACAGTGTTCCTCTTCAGTTTAGAAGCTTTACTTTGAAAGATAGTCTCGTTCTTCTGAAAGTGTATGAATTTCATGAAATGCTTTTGTAAGAAACGTAGACGTGATTGTGTGAAAGAACATTCGTTGTGTGGGATGTTTCGCAGTATTGTTAGAATTGCGAACGGTGTTCCTCTTACGTTTTGAAGCTTTACTTTGAAAGAAAATCACGTTCATTTGAAACTGTATGAATTCCATGAAATGCTTTCGTGAGAATCTCCCATGTGTTTCTCTGAAAAGATGATTCCTTTTTTTGGGATGTATCAAAGTATTGTTAGAATTGAGAACAGTGTTCCTCTTCCCCTTAGAAGCTTTACTTTGAAAGATAATCTCGTTCTTTTGAAAGTGTATGAATTTCATGAAATGCTTTTGTGAGAAACACAGGCGTCTTTCTGTGATAAAAAGATTCGTTGTTTGGGATGTATCAAAGTATTGTTAGAATTGAGAACAGTGTTACTCTTTTCCTTAGAAGCTTTACTTTGAAAGATAGTCTCGTTCTTTTGAAAGTGTATGAATTTCATGAAATGCTTTTGTGAGAAACACAGACCAGTTTCGGTGAAAAGAAGATTCGTAGTTTGGGATGTATCAAAGTATTGTTAGAATTGAGAACAGTGTTCCCCTTCCCCTCGGAAGCTTTACTTTGAAAGATATTCACATTCTTCTGAAAGTGTATGAATTTCATGAAATGCTTTTTAAAGAAACGTAGACGTGATTGTGTGAAAAGAAGATTCGTTGTGTGGGACGTATCTACGTATTTTTAGAACTGAGAACAGTGTTCCACTTACGTTTTGAAGCTTTCATTTGAACGATAATCACGTTCATTTGAAAGTGTTTGAATTTCATGAAATGCTTTTCTGTGAAACACAAACGTGTTTCTCTGTAAAGAAGATTCATTATTTGGGATGTATCAAAGTATTGTTAAAATTGAGAACAGTGTTCCACTACGTTTAGAAGCTTTACTTTGAAAAATACTCACATTCATCTGAAAGTGTATGAATTTCATGAAATGCTTTTGTAAGAAACGTAGACGTGATTGTGTGAAAAGAAGATTCTTTGTGTGGATGTTTCACAGTATTTGTTAGAATTGAGAACAGTGTTCCTCTTACGTTTTGAAGCTTTACTTTGAAAGATAATCTCTTTCTTTTGAAATTGTTTGAATTTCATGAAATGCTTTTGTGAGAAACACAGACGTGTTTCTGTGAAAAGAAGATTCGTTGTTTGGGATGTATCAAAGTATTGTTAGAATTGAGAACAGTGTTCCTCTTTCCCTTAGAAGCTTTACTTTGAAAGATAAACCCGTTCGTTTGAAAGTGTATGAATTTGTTGAAATGCTTTTGTGAGGAATGCACATGCGTTTCTCCGAAAACAGAAGATGTTTTTTGTAATATGTCAAAGTGCAGTTATTTGTGTGAAGTGTTGCTGATCTCTGTAGAAGCTTAATTTTGAAAGATAATCACGTTCGTTTGAAAGTGTATGAATTTCATGAAATGCTTTTGTGAGAAACACAGACGTGTATCTGTGAAAAGAAGATTCGTTCTTTTGGATGTATCAAAGTATTGTTAGAATTGAGAACAGTGTTCCTCTTCCCCTTAGAAGCTTTACTTTGAAAGATATTCACGTTCTTTTGAAGTGTATGAATTTCATGAAATGCTTTTGTGAGAAACACAGACGAGTTTCAGTGAAAAGAAGACTCGTTGTTTGGGATGTATAAAAGTATTGTTAGAATTGAGAACAGTGTTCCTCTTCCCCTTAGAAGCTTTACTTTGAAAGATATTCACATTCATCTGTAAGTGTATGATTCAGGAAATGCTTTTTTGATAATCTCGCATGTGTTTTTCTGAAAAGAAGATTCACTGTTTGAGATATATCAAGGTATTAGAATT
>JAQJZF010000005.1:92397462-92439962 GCA_028537955.1 Microtus californicus
TTGAAAGATAACACGTTCGTTTGAAAGTGTATGAATTTGTTGAAATGCTTTTGTGAGGAACGCACATTCGTTTCTCCGAAAACAGAAGATGCTGTTTGTAATATGTCAAAGTAGAGTTATTTGTGTGAAGTGTTGCTGATCTCTGTAGAAGCTTAATTTTGAAAGATAATCACGTTCGTTTGAAAGTGTATGAATTTCATGAAATGCTTTTGTGAGAAACACATACGTGTATCTGTGAAAAGAAGATTCGTTCTTTTGGATGTATCAAAGTATTGTTAGAATTGAGAACAGTGTTCCTCTTCCCCTTAGAAGCTTTAGTTTGAAAGATATTCACATTCTTCTGAAAGTGTATGAATTTCATGAAATGCTTTTCTGTGAAACACATACGTGTTTCTCTGTAAACAGAAGATTCATTATTTGGGATGTATCAAAGTATTGTTAGAATTGAGAAGAGTGTTCCTCTTCCGTTTAGAAGCTTTACTTTGAAAAATACTCACATTCATCTGAAAGTGTATGAATTTCATGAAATGCTTTTGAGAAACACAGACGTGTTTCTGTTAAAAGAAGATACGTTGTGTGGGATGTTTCACAGTATTGTGAGAATTGAGATCAGTGTTCCTCTGCCCCTTAGAAGCTTTACTTTGAAAGATAAACACGTTCGATTGAAAGTGTATGAATTTGTTGAAATGCTTTTGTGAGGAACGCACATGCGTTTCTCCGAAAACAGAAGATGCTGTTTGTAATATGTCAAAGTAGAGTTATTTGTGTGAAGTGTTGCTGATCTCTGTAGAAGCTTAACTTTGAAAGATAATCACGTTCGTTTGAAAGTGTATGAATTTCATGAAATGCTTTTGTGAGAAACACATACGTGTATCTGTGAAAAGAAGATTCGTTCTTTTGGATGTATCAAAGTATTGTTAGAATTGAGAACAGTGTTCCTCTTCCCCTTAGAAGCTTTAGTTTGAAAGATATTCACATTCTTCTGAAAGTGTATGAATTTCATGAAATGCTTTTCTGTGAAACACATACGTGTTTCTCTGTAAACAGAAGATTCATTATTTGGGATGTATCAAAGTATTGTTAGAATTGAGAACAGTGTTCCTCTTCCGTTTAGAAGCTTTACTTTGAAAAATACTCACATTCATCTGAAAGTGTATGAATTTCATGAAATGCTTTTGAGAAACACAGACGTGTTTCTGTGAAAAGAAGATACGTTGTGTGGGATGTTTCACAGTATTGTGAGAATTGAGAACAGTGTTCCTCTGCCCCTTAGAAGCTTTACTTTGAAAAATACTCACATTCATCTGAAAGTGTATGAATTTCATGAAATGCTTTTGTAAGAAACGTAGACGTGATTGTGTGAAAAGAAGATTCTTTGTGTGGGATGTTTCACAGTATTTGTTAGAATTGAGAACAGTGTTCCTCTTACGTTTTGAAGCTTTACTTTGAAAGATAATCTCGTTCTTTTGAAATTGTTAACTTCATGAAATGCTTTTGTGAGAAACAAAGACGTGTTTCTGTGAAAAGAAGATTTGTTGTTTGGGATGTATCAAAGTATTGTTAGAATTGAGAACAGTGTTCCTCTTCCTTTTAGAAGCTTTAATTTGAAAGATAATCTCGTTCTTTTGAAAGAGTATGAATTTCATGAAATGCTTTTGAGAAACACAGACGTGTATCTGTGAAAAGAAGATTCGTTCTTTTGGATGTATCAAAGTATTGTTAGAATTGAGAACAGTGTTCCTCTTCCCCTTAGAAGCTATAGTTTGAAAGATATTCACATTCTTCTGAAAGTGTATGAATTTCATGAAATGCTTTTTTAAGAAACGTAGACGTGATTGTGTGAAAAGAAGATTCGTTGTGTGGGATGTGTCACAGTATTTTTAGAATTGAGAACAGTGTTCCTCTTACGTTTTGAAGCTTTTCTTTGAAAGAAAATCACGTTCATTTGAAAGTGTATGAATTTCATGAAATGCTTTCGTGAGAATCTCCCATGTGTTTCTCTGAAAAGAAGATTCCTTGTTTGGGTTGTATCAAAGTATTGTTAGAATTGAGAAGAGTGTTCCTCTTCCCCTTAGATGCTTTACTTTGAAAGATAATCTCGTTCTTTTGAAAGTGTATGAAATTCATGAAATGCTTTTGTGAGAAACAAAGACGAGTTTCAGTGAAAAGAAGATTCGTTGTTTGGGATGTATCAAAGTATTGTTAGAATTGAGAACAGTGTTCCTCTTCCCCTTAGACGCTTTTCTTTGAAAGATAATCTCGTTCTTTTGAAAGTGTATGAATTTCATGAAATGCTTTTGTGAGAAACACAGATGTGTTTCTGTGAAAAGAAGATTCGTAGTTTGGGATGTATCAACGTATTGTTAGAATTGAGAACAGTGTTCCTCTTCCCCTTAGAAGCTTTACTTTGAAAGATATTCACATTCATCTGAAAGTGTATGAATTTCAGGAAATGCTTTTGAAAGAAACGTAGACGTGATTGTGTGAAAAGAAGATTCGTTGTGTGGGACGTATCTACGTATTTTTAGAACTCAGAACAGTGTTCCACTTACGTTTTGAAGCTTTCATTTGAACGATAATCACGTTCATTTGAAAGTGTATGAATTTCATGAAATGCTTTTCTGTGAAACACATACGTGTTTCTCTGTAAACAGAAGATTCATTATTTGGGATGTATCATAGTATTGTTAGAATTGAGAACAGTGTTCCTCTTCCGTTTAGAAGATTTACTTTGAAAAATACTCACATTCATCTGAAAGTGTATGAATTTCATGAAATGCTTTTGTAAGAAACGTAGACGTGATTGTGTGAAAAAAGATTCTTTGTGTGGGATGTTTCACAGTATTTGTTAGAATTGAGAACAGTGTTCCTCTTACGTTTTGAAGCTTTACTTTGAAAGATAATCTCGTTCTTTTGAAATTGTTAACTTCATGAAATGCTTTTGTGAGAAACACAGACGTGTTTCTGTGAAAAGAAGATTCGTTGTTTGGGATGTATCAAAGTATTGTTAGAATTGAGAACAGTGTTCCTCTTCCCCTTAGAAGTTTTAGTTTGAAAGATATTCACATTCTTCTGAAAGTGTATGAATTTCATGAAATGATTTTCTGTGAAACACATACGTGTTTCTCTGTAAACAGAAGATTCATTATTTGGGATGTATCAAAGTATTGTTAGAATTGAGAACAGTGTTCCTCTTCCGTTTAGAAGCTTTACTTTGAAAAATACTCACATTCATCTGAAAGTGTATGAATTTCATGAAATGCTTTTGTAAGAAACGTAGACGTGATTGTGTGAAAAAAGATTCTTTGTGTGGGATGTTTCACAGTATTTGTTAGAATTGAGAACAGTGTTCCTCTTACGTTTTGAAGCTTTACTTTGAACGATAATCTCGTTCTTTTGAAATTGTTAACTTCATGAAATGCTTTTGTGAGAAACACAGACGTGTTTCTGTGAAAAGAAGATTCATTGTTTGGGATGTATCAAAGTATTGTTAGAATTGAGAACAGTGTTCCTCTTCCCCTTAGAAGCTTTAGTTTGAAAGATATTCACATTCTTCTGAAAGTGTATGAATTTCATGAAATGCTTTTCTGTGAATCACATACGTGTTTCTCTGTAAACAGAAGATTCATTATTTGGGATGTATCAAAGTATTGTTAGAATTGAGAACAGTGTTCCTCTTCCGTTTAGAAGCTTTACTTTGAAAAATACTCACATTCATCTGAAAGTGTATGAATTTCATGAAATGCTTTTGTAAGAAACGTAGACGTGATTGTGTGAAAAGAAGATTCTTTGTGTGGGATGTTTCACAGTATTTGTTAGAATTGAGAACAGTGTTCCTCTTACGTTTTGAAGCTTTACTTTGAAAGATAATCTCGTTCTTTTGAAAGAGTATGAATTTCATGAAATGCTTTTGAGAAACACAGACGTGTTTCTGTGAAAAGAAGATACGTTGTGTGGGATGTTTCACAGTATTGTGAGAATGAGAACAGTGTTCCTCTGCCCCTTAGAAGCTTTACTTTGAAAGATAAACACGTTCGTTTGAAAGTGTATGAATTTGTTGAAGTGCTTTTGTGAGGAACGCACATGCGTTTCTCCGAAAACAGAAGATGCTGTTTGTAATATGTCAAAGTAGAGTTATTTGTGTGAAGTGTTGCTGATCTCTGTAGAAGCTTAACTTTGAAAGATAATCACGTTCGTTTAAAAGTGTATGAATTTCATGAAATGCTTTTGTGAGAAACACATACGTGTATCTGTGAAAAGAAGATTCGTTCTTTTGGATGTATCAAAGTATTGTTAGAATTGAGAACAGTGTTCCTCTTCCCCTTAGAAGCTTTACTTTGAAAGATATTCACATTCATCTGAAAGTGTATGAATTTCAGGAAATGCTTTTGAAAGAAACGTAGACGTGATTGTGTGAAAAGAAGATTCGTTGTGTGGGACGTATCTACGTATTTTTAGAACTGAGAACTGTGTTCCACTTACGTTTTGAAGCTTTCATTTGAACGATAATCACGTTCATTTGAAAGTATGAATTTCATGAAATGCTTTTCTGTGAAACACATACGTGTTTCTCTGTAAACAGAAGATTCATTATTTGGGATGTATCATAGTATTGTTAGAATTGAGAACAGTGTTCCTCTTCCGTTTAGAAGCTTTACTTTGAAAAATGCTCACATTCATCTGAAAGTGTATGAATTTCATGAAATGCTTTTGTAAGAAACGTAGACGTGATTGTGTGAAAAGAAGATTCTCTGTGTGGGATGTTTCACAGTATTTGTTAGAATTGAGAACAGTGTTCCTCACGTTTTGAAGCTTTACTTTGAAAGATAATCTCATTCTTTTGAAATTGTTAACTTCATGAAATGCTTTTGTGAGAAACACAGACGTGTTTCTGTGAAAAGAAGATTCGTTGTTTGGGATGTATCAAAGTATTGTTAGAATTGAGAACAGTGTTCCTCTTCAGTTTAGAAGCTTTACTTTGAAAGATAGTCTCGTTCTTCTGAAAGTGTATGAATTTCATGAAATGCTTTTGTAAGAAACGTAGACGTGATTGTGTGAAACGAACATTCGTTGTGTGGGATGTTTCGCAGTATTGTTAGAATTGCGAACGGTGTTCCTTTTACGTTTTGAAGCTTTACTTTGAAAGAAAATCACGTTCATTTGAAAGTGTATGAATTTCATGAAATGCTTTCGTGAGAATCTCCCATGTGTTTCTCTGAAAAGAAGATTCGTTGTTTGGGTTGTATCAAAGTATTGTTAGAATTGAGAAGAGTGTTCCTCTTCCCCTTAGACGCTTTACTTTGAAAGATATTCACATTCATCTGAAAGTGTATGAATTTCAGGAAATGCTTTTGAAAGAAACGTAGACGTGATTGTGTGAAAAGAAGATTCGTTGTGTGGGACGTATCTACGTATTTTTAGAACTGAGAATAGTGTTCCACTTACGTTTTGAAGCTTTCATTTGAACGATAATCACGTTCATTTGAAAGTGTATGAATTTCATGAAATGCTTTTCTGTGAAACACATACGTGTTTCTCTGTAAACAGAAGATTCATTATTTGGGATGTATCATAGTATTGTTAGAATTGAGAACAGTGTTCCTCTTCCGTTTAGAAGCTTTACTTTGAAAAATACTCACATTCATCTGAAAGTGTATGAATTTCATGAAATGCTTTTGTAAGAAACGTAGACGTGATTGTGTGAAAAGAAGATTCTTTGTGTGGGATGTTTCACAGTATTTGTTAGAATTGAGAACAGTGTTCCTCTTACGTTTTGAAGCTTTACTTTGAAAGATAATCTCGTTCTTTTGAAATTGTTAACTTCATGAAATGCTTTTGTGAGAAACACAGACGTGTTTCTGTGAAAAGAAGATTCGTTGTTTTGGATGTATCAAAGTATTGTTAGAATTGAGAACAGTGTTCCTCTTCCCTTTAGAAGCTTTAGTTTGAAAGATATTCACATTCTTCTGAAAGTGTATGAATTTCATGAAATGCTTTTCTGTGAAACACATACGTGTTTCTCTGTAAACAGAAGATTCATTATTTGGGATGTATCATAGTATTGTTAGAATTGAGAACAGTGTTCCTCTTCCCTTTAGAAGCTTTACTTTGAAAGATAGTCTCGTTCTTCTGAAAGTGTATGAATTTCAGGAAATGCTTTTGAAAGAAACGTAGATGTGATTGTGTGAAAAGAAGATTCGTTGTGTGCGACGTATCTACGTATTTTTAGAACTGAGAACAGTGTTCCACTTACGTTTTGAAGCTTTCATTTGTACGATAATCACGTTCATTTGAAAGTGTATGAATTGCATGAAATGCTTTTCTGTGAAACACATACATGTTTCTCTGTAAACAGAAGATTCATTATTTGGGATGTATCATAGTATTGTTAGAATTGAGAACAGTGTTCCTCTTCCCTTTAGAAGCTTTACTTTGAAAAATACTCACATTCATCTGAAAGTGTATGAATTTCATGAAATGCTTTTGAGAAACACAGACGTGTTTCTGTGAAAAGAAGATACGTTGTGTGGGATGTTTCACAGTATTGTGAGAATTGAGAACAGTGTTCCTCTGCCCCTTAGAAGCTTTACTTTGAAAAATACTCACATTCATCTGAAAGTGTATGAATTTCATGAAATGCTTTTGTAAGAAACGTAGACGTGATTGTGTGAAAAGAAGATTCTTTGTGTGGGATGTTTCACAGTATTTGTTAGAATTGAGAACAGTGTTCCTCTTACGTTTTGAAGCTTTACTTTGAAAGATAATCTCGTTCTTTTGAAATTGTTAACTTCATGAAATGCTTTTGTGAGAAACAAAGACGTGTTTCTGTGAAAAGAAGATTTGTTGTTTGGGATGTATCAAAGTATTGTTAGAATTGAGAACAGTGTTCCTCTTCCTTTTAGAAGCTTTAATTTGAAAGATAATCTCGTTCTTTTGAAAGAGTATGAATTTCATGAAATGCTTTTGAGAAACACAGACGTGTATCTGTGAAAAGAAGATTCGTTCTTTTGGATGTATCAAAGTATTGTTAGAATTGAGAACAGTGTTCCTCTTCCCCTTAGAAGCTATAGTTTGAAAGATATTCACATTCTTCTGAAAGTGTATGAATTTCATGAAATGCTTTTGTAAGAAACGTAGACGTGATTGTGTGAAAAGAAGATTCGTTGTGTGGGATGTGTCACAGTATTTTTAGAATTGAGAACAGTGTTCCTCTTACGTTTTGAAGCTTTTCTTTGAAAGAAAATCACGTTCATTTGAAAGTGTATGAATTTCATGAAATGCTTTCGTGAGAATCTCCCATGTGTTTCTCTGAAAAGAAGATTCGTTGTTTGGGTTGTATCAAAGTATTGTTAGAATTGAGAAGAGTGTTCCTCTTCCCCTTAGATGCTTTACTTTGAAAGATAATCTCGTTCTTTTGAAAGTGTATGAAATTCATGAAATGCTTTTGTGAGAAACAAAGACGAGTTTCAGTGAAAAGAAGATTCGTTGTTTGGGATGTATCAAAGTATTGTTAGAATTGAGAACAGTGTTCCTCTTCCCCTTAGACGCTTTTCTTTGAAAGATAATCTCGTTCTTTTGAAAGTGTATGAATTTCATGAAATGCTTTTGTGAGAAACACAGATGTGTTTCTGTGAAAAGAAGATTCGTAGTTTGGGATGTATCAACGTATTGTTAGAATTGAGAACAGTGTTCCTCTTCCCCTTAGAAGCTTTACTTTGAAAGATATTCACATTCATCTGAAAGTGTATGAATTTCAGGAAATGCTTTTGAAAGAAACGTAGACGTGATTGTGTGAAAAGAAGATTCGTTGTGTGGGACGTATCTACGTATTTTTAGAACTCAGAACAGTGTTCCACTTACGTTTTGAAGCTTTCATTTGAACGATAATCACGTTCATTTGAAAGTGTATGAATTTCATGAAATGCTTTTCTGTGAAACACATACGTGTTTCTCTGTAAACAGAAGATTCATTATTTGGGATGTATCATAGTATTGTTAGAATTGAGAACAGTGTTCCTCTTCCGTTTAGAAGATTTACTTTGAAAAATACTCACATTCATCTGAAAGTGTATGAATTTCATGAAATGCTTTTGTAAGAAACGTAGACGTGATTGTGTGAAAAAAGATTCTTTGTGTGGGATGTTTCACAGTATTTGTTAGAATTGAGAACAGTGTTCCTCTTACGTTTTGAAGCTTTACTTTGAAAGATAATCTCGTTCTTTTGAAATTGTTAACTTCATGAAATGCTTTTGTGAGAAACAAAGACGTGTTTCTGTGAAAAGAAGATTTGTTGTTTGGGATGTATCAAAGTATTGTTAGAATTGAGAACAGTGTTCCTCTTCCTTTTAGAAGCTTTAATTTGAAAGATAATCTCGTTCTTTTGAAAGAGTATGAATTTCATGAAATGCTTTTGAGAAACACAGACGTGTATCTGTGAAAAGAAGATTCGTTCTTTTGGATGTATCAAAGTATTGTTAGAATTGAGAACAGTGTTCCTCTTCCCCTTAGAAGCTATAGTTTGAAAGATATTCACATTCTTCTGAAAGTGTATGAATTTCATGAAATGCTTTTGTAAGAAACGTAGACGTGATTGTGTGAAAAGAAGATTCGTTGTGTGGGATGTGTCACAGTATTTTTAGAATTGAGAACAGTGTTCCTCTTACGTTTTGAAGCTTTTCTTTGAAAGAAAATCACGTTCATTTGAAAGTGTATGAATTTCATGAAATGCTTTCGTGAGAATCTCCCATGTGTTTCTCTGAAAAGAAGATTCGTTGTTTGGGTTGTATCAAAGTATTGTTAGAATTGAGAAGAGTGTTCCTCTTCCCCTTAGATGCTTTACTTTGAAAGATAATCTCGTTCTTTTGAAAGTGTATGAAATTCATGAAATGCTTTTGTGAGAAACAAAGACGAGTTTCAGTGAAAAGAAGATTCGTTGTTTGGGATGTATCAAAGTATTGTTAGAATTGAGAACAGTGTTCCTCTTCCCCTTAGACGCTTTTCTTTGAAAGATAATCTCGTTCTTTTGAAAGTGTATGAATTTCATGAAATGCTTTTGTGAGAAACACAGATGTGTTTCTGTGAAAAGAAGATTCGTAGTTTGGGATGTATCAACGTATTGTTAGAATTGAGAACAGTGTTCCTCTTCCCCTTAGAAGCTTTACTTTGAAAGATATTCACATTCATCTGAAAGTGTATGAATTTCAGGAAATGCTTTTGAAAGAAACGTAGACGTGATTGTGTGAAAAGAAGATTCGTTGTGTGGGACGTATCTACGTATTTTTAGAACTCAGAACAGTGTTCCACTTACGTTTTGAAGCTTTCATTTGAACGATAATCACGTTCATTTGAAAGTGTATGAATTTCATGAAATGCTTTTCTGTGAAACACATACGTGTTTCTCTGTAAACAGAAGATTCATTATTTGGGATGTATCATAGTATTGTTAGAATTGAGAACAGTGTTCCTCTTCCGTTTAGAAGATTTACTTTGAAAAATACTCACATTCATCTGAAAGTGTATGAATTTCATGAAATGCTTTTGTAAGAAACGTAGACGTGATTGTGTGAAAAAAGATTCTTTGTGTGGGATGTTTCACAGTATTTGTTAGAATTGAGAACAGTGTTCCTCTTACGTTTTGAAGCTTTACTTTGAAAGATAATCTCGTTCTTTTGAAATTGTTAACTTCATGAAATGCTTTTGTGAGAAACACAGACGTGTTTCTGTGAAAAGAAGATTCGTTGTTTGGGATGTATCAAAGTATTGTTAGAATTGAGAACAGTGTTCCTCTTCCCCTTAGAAGTTTTAGTTTGAAAGATATTCACATTCTTCTGAAAGTGTATGAATTTCATGAAATGATTTTCTGTGAAACACATACGTGTTTCTCTGTAAACAGAAGATTCATTATTTGGGATGTATCAAAGTATTGTTAGAATTGAGAACAGTGTTCCTCTTCCGTTTAGAAGCTTTACTTTGAAAAATACTCACATTCATCTGAAAGTGTATGAATTTCATGAAATGCTTTTGTAAGAAACGTAGACGTGATTGTGTGAAAAAAGATTCTTTGTGTGGGATGTTTCACAGTATTTGTTAGAATTGAGAACAGTGTTCCTCTTACGTTTTGAAGCTTTACTTTGAACGATAATCTCGTTCTTTTGAAATTGTTAACTTCATGAAATGCTTTTGTGAGAAACACAGACGTGTTTCTGTGAAAAGAAGATTCGTTGTTTGGGATGTATCAAAGTATTGTTAGAATTGAGAACAGTGTTCCTCTTCCCCTTAGAAGCTTTAGTTTGAAAGATATTCACATTCTTCTGAAAGTGTATGAATTTCATGAAATGCTTTTCTGTGAATCACATACGTGTTTCTCTGTAAACAGAAGATTCATTATTTGGGATGTATCAAAGTATTGTTAGAATTGAGAACAGTGTTCCTCTTCCGTTTAGAAGCTTTACTTTGAAAAATACTCACATTCATCTGAAAGTGTATGAATTTCATGAAATGCTTTTGTAAGAAACGTAGACGTGATTGTGTGAAAAGAAGATTCTTTGTGTGGGATGTTTCACAGTATTTGTTAGAATTGAGAACAGTGTTCCTCTTACGTTTTGAAGCTTTACTTTGAAAGATAATCTCGTTCTTTTGAAAGAGTATGAATTTCATGAAATGCTTTTGAGAAACACAGACGTGTTTCTGTGAAAAGAAGATACGTTGTGTGGGATGTTTCACAGTATTGTGAGAATGAGAACAGTGTTCCTCTGCCCCTTAGAAGCTTTACTTTGAAAGATAAACACGTTCGTTTGAAAGTGTATGAATTTGTTGAAGTGCTTTTGTGAGGAACGCACATGCGTTTCTCCGAAAACAGAAGATGCTGTTTGTAATATGTCAAAGTAGAGTTATTTGTGTGAAGTGTTGCTGATCTCTGTAGAAGCTTAACTTTGAAAGATAATCACGTTCGTTTAAAAGTGTATGAATTTCATGAAATGCTTTTGTGAGAAACACATACGTGTATCTGTGAAAAGAAGATTCGTTCTTTTGGATGTATCAAAGTATTGTTAGAATTGAGAACAGTGTTCCTCTTCCCCTTAGAAGCTTTACTTTGAAAGATATTCACATTCATCTGAAAGTGTATGAATTTCAGGAAATGCTTTTGAAAG
The DNA here is from genome assembly GCA_028537955.1 of Microtus californicus. Lineage (NCBI taxonomy): Eukaryota > Metazoa > Chordata > Mammalia > Rodentia > Cricetidae > Microtus > Microtus californicus. The sequence continues at coordinate 92,408,613 of JAQJZF010000005.1, forward strand.
AAACGTAGACGTGATTGTGTGAAAAGAAGATTCGTTGTGTGGGACGTATCTACGTATTTTTAGAACTGAGAACTGTGTTCCACTTACGTTTTGAAGCTTTCATTTGAACGATAATCACGTTCATTTGAAAGTATGAATTTCATGAAATGCTTTTCTGTGAAACACATACGTGTTTCTCTGTAAACAGAAGATTCATTATTTGGGATGTATCATAGTATTGTTAGAATTGAGAACAGTGTTCCTCTTCCGTTTAGAAGCTTTACTTTGAAAAATGCTCACATTCATCTGAAAGTGTATGAATTTCATGAAATGCTTTTGTAAGAAACGTAGACGTGATTGTGTGAAAAGAAGATTCTCTGTGTGGGATGTTTCACAGTATTTGTTAGAATTGAGAACAGTGTTCCTCACGTTTTGAAGCTTTACTTTGAAAGATAATCTCATTCTTTTGAAATTGTTAACTTCATGAAATGCTTTTGTGAGAAACACAGACGTGTTTCTGTGAAAAGAAGATTCGTTGTTTGGGATGTATCAAAGTATTGTTAGAATTGAGAACAGTGTTCCTCTTCAGTTTAGAAGCTTTACTTTGAAAGATAGTCTCGTTCTTCTGAAAGTGTATGAATTTCATGAAATGCTTTTGTAAGAAACGTAGACGTGATTGTGTGAAACGAACATTCGTTGTGTGGGATGTTTCGCAGTATTGTTAGAATTGCGAACGGTGTTCCTTTTACGTTTTGAAGCTTTACTTTGAAAGAAAATCACGTTCATTTGAAAGTGTATGAATTTCATGAAATGCTTTCGTGAGAATCTCCCATGTGTTTCTCTGAAAAGAAGATTCGTTGTTTGGGTTGTATCAAAGTATTGTTAGAATTGAGAAGAGTGTTCCTCTTCCCCTTAGACGCTTTACTTTGAAAGATATTCACATTCATCTGAAAGTGTATGAATTTCAGGAAATGCTTTTGAAAGAAACGTAGACGTGATTGTGTGAAAAGAAGATTCGTTGTGTGGGACGTATCTACGTATTTTTAGAACTGAGAATAGTGTTCCACTTACGTTTTGAAGCTTTCATTTGAACGATAATCACGTTCATTTGAAAGTGTATGAATTTCATGAAATGCTTTTCTGTGAAACACATACGTGTTTCTCTGTAAACAGAAGATTCATTATTTGGGATGTATCATAGTATTGTTAGAATTGAGAACAGTGTTCCTCTTCCGTTTAGAAGCTTTACTTTGAAAAATACTCACATTCATCTGAAAGTGTATGAATTTCATGAAATGCTTTTGTAAGAAACGTAGACGTGATTGTGTGAAAAGAAGATTCTTTGTGTGGGATGTTTCACAGTATTTGTTAGAATTGAGAACAGTGTTCCTCTTACGTTTTGAAGCTTTACTTTGAAAGATAATCTCGTTCTTTTGAAATTGTTAACTTCATGAAATGCTTTTGTGAGAAACACAGACGTGTTTCTGTGAAAAGAAGATTCGTTGTTTTGGATGTATCAAAGTATTGTTAGAATTGAGAACAGTGTTCCTCTTCCCTTTAGAAGCTTTAGTTTGAAAGATATTCACATTCTTCTGAAAGTGTATGAATTTCATGAAATGCTTTTCTGTGAAACACATACGTGTTTCTCTGTAAACAGAAGATTCATTATTTGGGATGTATCATAGTATTGTTAGAATTGAGAACAGTGTTCCTCTTCCCTTTAGAAGCTTTACTTTGAAAGATAGTCTCGTTCTTCTGAAAGTGTATGAATTTCAGGAAATGCTTTTGAAAGAAACGTAGATGTGATTGTGTGAAAAGAAGATTCGTTGTGTGCGACGTATCTACGTATTTTTAGAACTGAGAACAGTGTTCCACTTACGTTTTGAAGCTTTCATTTGTACGATAATCACGTTCATTTGAAAGTGTATGAATTTCATGAAATGCTTTTCTGTGAAACACATACATGTTTCTCTGTAAACAGAAGATTCATTATTTGGGATGTATCATAGTATTGTTAGAATTGAGAACAGTGTTCCTCTTCCGTTTAGAAGCTTTACTTTGAAAAATACTCACATTCATCTGAAAGTGTATGAATTTTATGAAATGCTTTTGTAAGAAACGTAGACGTGATTGTGTGAAAAGAAGATTCTTTGTGTGGGATGTTTCACAGTATTTGTTAGAATTGAGAACAGTGTTCCTCTTACGTTTTGAAGCTTTACTTTGAAAGATAATCTCGTTCTTTTGAAATTGTTAACTTCATGAAATGCTTTTGTGAGAAACACAGACGTATTTCTGTGAAAAGAAGATTCGTTGTTTGGGATGTATCAAAGTATTGTTAGAATTGAGAACAGTGTTCCTCTTCCCTTTAGAAGCTTTACTTTGAAAGATAGTCTCGTTCTTCTGAAAGTGTATGAATTTCATGAAATGCTTTTGTAAGAAACGTAGACGTGATTGTGTGAAACGAACATTCGTTGTGTGGGATGTTTCGCAGTATTGTTAGAATTGCGAACGGTGTTCCTTTTACGTTTTGAAGCTTTACTTTGAAAGAAAATCACGTTCATTTGAAAGTGTATGAATTTCATGAAATGCTTTCGTGAGAATCTCCCATGTGTTTCTCTGAAAAGAAGATTCGTTGTTTGGGTTGTATCAAAGTATTGTTAGAATTGAGAAGAGTGTTCCTCTTCCCCTTAGACGCTTTACTTTGAAAGATATTCACATTCATCTGAAAGTGTATGAATTTCAGGAAATGCTTTTGAAAGAAACGTAGACGTGATTGCGTGAAAAGAAGATTCGTTGTGTGGGACGTATCTACGTATTTTTAGAACTGAGAACAGTGTTCCACTTACGTTTTGAAGCTTTCATTTGAACGATAATCACGTTCATTTGAAAGTGTATGAATTTCATGAAATGCTTTTCTGTGAAACACATACGTGTTTCTCTGTAAACAGAAGATTCATTATTTGGGATGTATCATAGTATTGTTAGAATTGAGAACAGTGTTCCTCTTCCGTTTAGAAGCTTTACTTTGAAAAATACTCACATTCATCTGAAAGTGTATGAATTTCATGAAATGCTTTTGTAAGAAACGTAGACGTGATTGTGTGAAAAGAAGATTCTCTGTGTGGTATGTTTCACAGTATTTCTTAGAATTGAGAACAGTGTTCCTCTTACGTTTTGAAGCTTTACTTTGAAAGATAATCTCGTTCTTTTGAAATTGTTAACGTCATGAAATGCTTTTTTGAGAAACACAGACGTATTTCTGTGAAAAGAAGATTCGTTGTTTCGGATATATCAAAGTATTGTTAGAATTGAGAACAGTGTTCCTCTTCCCTTTAGAAGCTTTACTTTGAAAGATAGTCTCGTTCTTCTGAAAGTGTATGAATTTCAGGAAATGCTTTTGAAAGAAACGTAGACGTGATTGTGTGAAAAGAAGATTCGTTGTGTGGGACGTATCTACGTATTTTTAGAACTGAGAACTGTGTTCCACTTACGTTTTGAAGCTTTCATTTGAACGATAATCACGTTCATTTGAAAGTATGAATTTCATGAAATGCTTTTCTGTGAAACACATACGTGTTTCTCTGTAACCAGAAGATTCATTATTTGGGATGTATCATAGTATTGTTAGAATTGAGAACAGTGTTCCTCTTCCGTTTAGAAGCTTTACTTTGAAAAATACTCACATTCATCTGAAAGTGTATGAATTTCATGAAATGCTTTTGTAAGAAACGTAGACGTGATTGTGTGAAAAGAAGATTCTTTGTGTGGGATGTTTCACAGTATTTGTTAGAATTGAGAACAGTGTTCCTCTTACGTTTTGAAGCTTTACTTTGAAAGATAATCTCGTTCTTTTGAAATTGTTAACTTCATGAAATGCTTTTGTGAGAAACACAGACGTGTTTCTGTGAAAAGAAGATTCGTTGTTTTGGATGTATCAAAGTATTGTTAGAATTGAGAACAGTGTTCCTCTTCCCTTTAGAAGCTTTAGTTTGAAAGATATTCACATTCTTCTGAAAGTGTATGAATTTCATGAAATGCTTTTCTGTGAAACACATACGTGTTTCTCTGTAAACAGAAGATTCATTATTTGGGATGTATCATAGTATTGTTAGAATTGAGAACAGTGTTCCTCTTCCCTTTAGAAGCTTTACTTTGAAAGATAGTCTCGTTCTTCTGAAAGTGTATGAATTTCAGGAAATGCTTTTGAAAGAAACGTAGATGTGATTGTGTGAAAAGAAGATTCGTTGTGTGCGACGTATCTACGTATTTTTAGAACTGAGAACAGTGTTCCACTTACGTTTTGAAGCTTTCATTTGTACGATAATCACGTTCATTTGAAAGTGTATGAATTTCATGAAATGCTTTTCTGTGAAACACATACATGTTTCTCTGTAAACAGAAGATTCATTATTTGGGATGTATCATAGTATTGTTAGAATTGAGAACAGTGTTCCTCTTCCGTTTAGAAGCTTTACTTTGAAAAATACTCACATTCATCTGAAAGTGTATGAATTTTATGAAATGCTTTTGTAAGAAACGTAGACGTGATTGTGTGAAAAGAAGATTCTTTGTGTGGGATGTTTCACAGTATTTGTTAGAATTGAGAACAGTGTTCCTCTTACGTTTTGAAGCTTTACTTTGAAAGATAATCTCGTTCTTTTGAAATTGTTAACTTCATGAAATGCTTTTGTGAGAAACACAGACGTATTTCTGTGAAAAGAAGATTCGTTGTTTGGGATGTATCAAAGTATTGTTAGAATTGAGAACAGTGTTCCTCTTCCCTTTAGAAGCTTTACTTTGAAAGATAGTCTCGTTCTTCTGAAAGTGTATGAATTTCATGAAATGCTTTTGTAAGAAACGTAGACGTGATTGTGTGAAACGAACATTCGTTGTGTGGGATGTTTCGCAGTATTGTTAGAATTGCGAACGGTGTTCCTTTTACGTTTTGAAGCTTTACTTTGAAAGAAAATCACGTTCATTTGAAAGTGTATGAATTTCATGAAATGCTTTCGTGAGAATCTCCCATGTGTTTCTCTGAAAAGAAGATTCGTTGTTTGGGTTGTATCAAAGTATTGTTAGAATTGAGAAGAGTGTTCCTCTTCCCCTTAGACGCTTTACTTTGAAAGATATTCACATTCATCTGAAAGTGTATGAATTTCAGGAAATGCTTTTGAAAGAAACGTAGACGTGATTGCGTGAAAAGAAGATTCGTTGTGTGGGACGTATCTACGTATTTTTAGAACTGAGAACAGTGTTCCACTTACGTTTTGAAGCTTTCATTTGAACGATAATCACGTTCATTTGAAAGTGTATGAATTTCATGAAATGCTTTTCTGTGAAACACATACGTGTTTCTCTGTAAACAGAAGATTCATTATTTGGGATGTATCATAGTATTGTTAGAATTGAGAACAGTGTTCCTCTTCCGTTTAGAAGCTTTACTTTGAAAAATACTCACATTCATCTGAAAGTGTATGAATTTCATGAAATGCTTTTGTAAGAAACGTAGACGTGATTGTGTGAAAAGAAGATTCTCTGTGTGGTATGTTTCACAGTATTTCTTAGAATTGAGAACAGTGTTCCTCTTACGTTTTGAAGCTTTACTTTGAAAGATAATCTCGTTCTTTTGAAATTGTTAACGTCATGAAATGCTTTTTTGAGAAACACAGACGTATTTCTGTGAAAAGAAGATTCGTTGTTTCGGATATATCAAAGTATTGTTAGAATTGAGAACAGTGTTCCTCTTCCCTTTAGAAGCTTTACTTTGAAAGATAGTCTCGTTCTTCTGAAAGTGTATGAATTTCAGGAAATGCTTTTGAAAGAAACGTAGACGTGATTGTGTGAAAAGAAGATTCGTTGTGTGGGACGTATCTACGTATTTTTAGAACTGAGAACTGTGTTCCACTTACGTTTTGAAGCTTTCATTTGAACGATAATCACGTTCATTTGAAAGTATGAATTTCATGAAATGCTTTTCTGTGAAACACATACGTGTTTCTCTGTAACCAGAAGATTCATTATTTGGGATGTATCATAGTATTGTTAGAATTGAGAACAGTGTTCCTCTTCCGTTTAGAAGCTTTACTTTGAAAAATACTCACATTCATCTGAAAGTGTATGAATTTCATGAAATGCTTTTGTAAGAAACGTAGACGTGATTGTGTGAAACGAACATTCGTTGTGTGGGATGTTTCGCAGTATTGTTAGAATTGCGAACGGTGTTCCTCTTACGTTTTGAAGCTTTACTTTGAAAGAATATCACGTTCATTTGAAAGTGTATGAATTTCATGAAATGCTTTCGTGAGAATCTCCCATGTGTTTCTCTGAAAAGAAGATTCGTTGTTTGGGTTGTTTCAAAGTATTGTTAGAATTGAGAAGAGTGTTCCTCTTCCCCTTAGACGCTTTACTTTGAAAGATAATCTCGTTCTTTTGAAAGTGTATGAATTTCATGAAATGCTTTTGTGAGAAACACAGATGTGTTTCTGTGAAAAGAAGATTCGTAGTTTGGGATGTATCAAAGTATTGTTAGAATTGAGAACAGTGTTCCTCTTCCCCTTAGAAGCTTTACTTTGAAAGATATTCACATTCATCTGAAAGTGTATGAATTTCAGGAAATGCTTTTGAAAGAAACGTAGACGTGATTGTGTGAAAAGAAGATTCATTGTGTGGGACGTATCTACGTATTTTTAGAACTGAGAATAGTGTTCCACTTACGTTTTGAAGCTTTCATTTGAACGATAATCACGTTCATTTGAAAGTGTATGAATTTCATGAAATGCTTTTCTGTGAAACACATACGTTTTTCTCTGTAAACAGAAGATTCATTATTTGGGATGTATCATAGTATTGTTAGAATTGAGAACAGTGTTCCTCTTCCGTTTAGAAGCTTTACTTTGAAAAATACTCACATTCATCTGAAAGTGTATGAATTTCATGAAATGCTTTTGTAAGAAACGTAGACGTGATTGTGTGAAAAGAAGATTCTTTGTGTGGGATGTTTCACAGTATTTGTTAGAATTGAGAACAGTGTTCCTCTTACGTTTTGAAGCTTTACTTTGAAAGATAATCTCGTTCTTTTGAAATTGTTAACTTCATGAAATGCTTTTGTGAGAAACACAGACGTGTTTCTGTGAAAAGAAGATTCGTTGTTTTGGATGTATCAAAGTATTGTTAGAATTGAGAACAGTGTTCCTCTTCCCTTTAGAAGCTTTAGTTTGAAAGATATTCACATTCTTCTGAAAGTGTATGAATTTCAGGAAATGCTTTTGAAAGAAACGTAGACGTGATTGCGTGAAAAGAAGATTCGTTGTGTGGGACGTATCTACGTATTTTTAGAACTGAGAACAGTGTTCCACTTACGTTTTGAAGCTTTCATTTGAACGATAATCACGTTCATTTGAAAGTGTATGAATTTCATGAAATGCTTTTCTGTGAAACACATACGTGTTTCTCTGTAAACAGAAGATTCATTATTTGGGATGTATCATAGTATTGTTAGAATTGAGAACAGTGTTCCTCTTCCGTTTAGAAGCTTTACTTTGAAAAATACTCACATTCATCTGAAAGTGTATGAATTTCATGAAATGCTTTTGTAAGAAACGTAGACGTGATTGTGTGAAAAGAAGATTCTCTGTGTGGTATGTTTCACAGTATTTCTTAGAATTGAGAACAGTGTTCCTCTTACGTTTTGAAGCTTTACTTTGAAAGATAATCTCGTTCTTTTGAAATTGTTAACGTCATGAAATGCTTTTGTGAGAAACACAGACGTATTTCTGTGAAAAGAAGATTCGTTGTTTCGGATATATCAAAGTATTGTTAGAATTGAGAACAGTGTTCCTCTTCCCTTTAGAAGCTTTACTTTGAAAGATAGTCTCGTTCTTCTGAAAGTGTATGAATTTCAGGAAATGCTTTTGAAAGAAACGTAGACGTGATTGTGTGAAAAGAAGATTCGTTGTGTGGGACGTATCTACGTATTTTTAGAACTGAGAACTGTGTTCCACTTACGTTTTGAAGCTTTCATTTGAACGATAATCACGTTCATTTGAAAGTATGAATTTCATGAAATGCTTTTCTGTGAAACACATACGTGTTTCTCTGTAACCAGAAGATTCATTATTTGGGATGTATCATAGTATTGTTAGAATTGAGAACAGTGTTCCTCTTCCGTTTAGAAGCTTTACTTTGAAAAATACTCACATTCATCTGAAAGTGTATGAATTTCATGAAATGCTTTTGTAAGAAACGTAGACGTGATTGTGTGAAACGAACATTCGTTGTGTGGGATGTTTCGCAGTATTGTTAGAATTGCGAACGGTGTTCCTCTTACGTTTTGAAGCTTTACTTTGAAAGAATATCACGTTCATTTGAAAGTGTATGAATTTCATGAAATGCTTTCGTGAGAATCTCCCATGTGTTTCTCTGAAAAGAAGATTCGTTGTTTGGGTTGTTTCAAAGTATTGTTAGAATTGAGAAGAGTGTTCCTCTTCCCCTTAGACGCTTTACTTTGAAAGATAATCTCGTTCTTTTGAAAGTGTATGAATTTCATGAAATGCTTTTGTGAGAAACACAGATGTGTTTCTGTGAAAAGAAGATTCGTAGTTTGGGATGTATCAAAGTATTGTTAGAATTGAGAACAGTGTTCCTCTTCCCCTTAGAAGCTTTACTTTGAAAGATATTCACATTCATCTGAAAGTGTATGAATTTCAGGAAATGCTTTTGAAAGAAACGTAGACGTGATTGTGTGAAAAGAAGATTCATTGTGTGGGACGTATCTACGTATTTTTAGAACTGAGAATAGTGTTCCACTTACGTTTTGAAGCTTTCATTTGAACGATAATCACGTTCATTTGAAAGTGTATGAATTTCATGAAATGCTTTTCTGTGAAACACATACGTTTTTCTCTGTAAACAGAAGATTCATTATTTGGGATGTATCATAGTATTGTTAGAATTGAGAACAGTGTTCCTCTTCCGTTTAGAAGCTTTACTTTGAAAAATACTCACATTCATCTGAAAGTGTATGAATTTCATGAAATGCTTTTGTAAGAAACGTAGACGTGATTGTGTGAAAAGAAGATTCTTTGTGTGGGATGTTTCACAGTATTTGTTAGAATTGAGAACAGTGTTCCTCTTACGTTTTGAAGCTTTACTTTGAAAGATAATCTTGTTCTTTTGAAATTGTTAACTTCATGAAATGCTTTTGTGAGAAACACAGACGTGTTTCTGTGAAAAGAAGATTCGTTGTTTTGGATGTATCAAAGTATTGTTAGAATTGAGAAGAGTGTTCCTCTTCCCTTTAGAAGCTTTAGTTTGAAAGATATTCACATTCTTCTGAAAGTGTATGAATTTCAGGAAATGCTTTTGAAAGAAACGTAGACGTGATTGTGTGAAAAGAAGATTCGTTGTGTGGGACGTATCTACGTATTTTTATAACTGAGAACAGTGTTCCACTTACGTTTTGAAGCTTTCATTTGAACGATAATCACGTTCATTTGAAAGTATGAATTTCATGAAATGCTTTTCTGTGAAACACATACGTGTTTCTCTGTAAACAGAAGATTCATTATTTGGGATGTATCATAGTATTGTTAGAATTGAGAACAGTGTTCCTCTTCCGTTTAGAAGCTTTACTTTGAAAAATGCTCACATTCATCTGAAAGTGTATGAATTTCATGAAATGCTTTTGTAAGAAACGTAGACGTGATTGTGTGAAAAGAAGATTCTCTGTGTGGGATGTTTCACAGTATTTGTTAGAATTGAGAACAGTGTTCCTCTTACGTTTTGAAGCTTTACTTTGAAAGATAATCTCGTTCTTTTGAAATTGTTAACTTCATGAAATGCTTTTGTGAGAAACACAGACGTATTTCTGTGAAAAGAAGATTCGTTGTTTGGGATGTATCAAAGTATTGTTAGAATTGAGAACAGTGTTCCTCTTCAGTTTAGAAGCTTTACTTTGAAAGATAGTCTCGTTCTGAAAGTGTATGAATTTCATGAAATGCTTTTGTAAGAAACGTAGACGTGATTGTGTGAAACGAACATTCGTTGTGTGGGATGTTTCGCAGTATTGTTAGAATTGCGAACGGTGTTCCTCTTACGTTTTGAAGCTTTACTTTGAAAGAATATCACGTTCATTTGAAAGTGTATGAATTTCATGAAATGCTTTCGTGAGAATCTCCCATGTGTTTCTCTGAAAAGAAGATTCGTTGTTTGGGTTGTTTCAAAGTATTGTTAGAATTGAGAAGAGTGTTCCTCTTCCCCTTAGACGCTTTACTTTGAAAGATAATCTCGTTCTTTTGAAAGTGTATGAATTTCATGAAATGCTTTTGTGAGAAACACAGATGTGTTTCTGTGAAAAGAAGATTCGTAGTTTGGGATGTATCAAAGTATTGTTAGAATTGAGAACAGTGTTCCTCTTCCCCTTAGAAGCTTTACTTTGAAAGATATTCACATTCATCTGAAAGTGTATGAATTTCAGGAAATGCTTTTGAAAGAAACGTAGACGTGATTGTGTGAAAAGAAGATTCGTTGTGTGGGACGTATCTACGTATTTTTAGAACTGAGAATAGTGTTCCACTTACGTTTTGAAGCTTTCATTTGAACGATAATCACGTTCATTTGAAAGTGTATGAATTTCATGAAATGCTTTTCTGTGAAACACATACGTGTTTCTCTGTAAACAGAAGATTCATTATTTGGGATGTATCATAGTATTGTTAGAATTGAGAACAGTGTTCCTCTTCCGTTTAGAAGCTTTACTTTGAAAAATACTCACATTCATCTGAAAGTGTATGAATTTCATGAAATGCTTTTGTAAGAAACGTAGACGTGATTGTGTGAAAAGAAGATTCTTTGTGTGGGATGTTTCACAGTATTTGTTAGAATTGAGAACAGTGTTCCTCTTACGTTTTGAAGCTTTACTTTGAAAGATAATCTCGTTCTTTTGAAATTGTTAACTTCATCAAATGCTTTTGTGAGAAACACAGACGTGTTTCTGTGAAAAGAAGATTCGTTGTTTTGGATGTATCAAAGTATTGTTAGAATTGAGAACAGTGTTCCTCTTCCCTTTAGAAGCTTTAGTTTGAAAGATATTCACATTCTTCTGAAAGTGTATGAATTTCATGAAATGCTTTTCTGTGAAACACATACGTGTTTCTCTGTAAACAGAAGATTCATTATTTGGGATGTATCATAGTATTGTTAGAATTGAGAACAGTGTTCCTCTTCCCTTTAGAAGCTTTACTTTGAAAGATAGTCTCGTTCTTCTGAAAGTGTATGAATTTCAGGAAATGCTTTTGAAAGAAACGTAGACGTGATTGTGTGAAAAGAAGATTCGTTGTGTGCGACGTATCTACGTATTTTTAGAACTGAGAACAGTGTTCCACTTACGTTTTGAAGCTTTCATTTGAACGATAATCACGTTCATTTGAAAGTGTATGAATTTCATGAAATGCTTTTCTGTGAAACACATACGTGTTTCTCTGTAAACAGAAGATTCATTATTTGGGATGTATCATAGTATTGTTAGAATTGAGAACAGTGTTCCTCTTCCGTTTAGAAGCTTTACTTTGAAAAATACTCACATTCATCTGAAAGTGTATGAATTTCATGAAATGCTTTTGTAAGAAACGTAGACGTGATTGTGTGAAAAGAAGATTCTTTGTGTGGGATGTTTCACAGTATTTGTTAGAATTGAGAACAGTGTTCCTCTTACGTTTTGAAGCTTTACTTTGAAAGATAATCTCGTTCTTTTGAAATTGTTAACTTCATGAAATGCTTTTGTGAGAAACACAGACGTGTTTCTGTGAAAAGAAGATTCTTTGTTTGGGATGTATCAAAGTATTGTTAGAATTGAGAACAGTGTTCCTCTTCCCCTTAGAAGCTTTAGTTTGAAAGATAATCTCGTTCTTTTGAAAGAGTATGAATTTCATGAAATGCTTTTGAGAAACACAGACGTGTTTCTGTGAAAAGAAGATTCGTTGTTTGGTATATATAAAAGTATTGTTAGAATTGAGAACGGTGTTCCTCTTTTCCTTAGAAGCTTTACTTTGAAAGATAATCTCGTTCTTTTGAAAGAGTATGAATTTCATGAAATGCTTTTGAGAAACACAGACGTGTATCTGTGAAAAGAAGATTCGTTGTTTGGGATGTATCAAAGTATTGTTAGAATTGAGAACAGTGTTCCTCTTCCCCTTAGAAGCTTTACTTTGAAAGATATTCACATTATTCTGAAAGTGTATGAATTTCATGAAATGCTTTTCTGTGAAACACATACGTGTTTCTCTGTAAACAGAAGATTCATTATTTGGGATGTATCAAAGTATTGTTAGAATTGAGAACAGTGTTCCTCTTCCGTTTAGAAGCTTTACTTTGAAAAATACTCACATTCATCTGAAAGTGTATGAATTTCATGAAATGCTTTTGTAAGAAACGTAGACGTGATTGTGTGAAAAGAAGGTTCTCTGTGTGGTATGTTTCACAGTATTTGTTAGAATTGAGAACAGTGTTCCTCTTACGTTTTGAAGCTTTACTTTGAAAGATAATCTCGTTCTTTTGAAATTGTTAACTTCATGAAATGCTTTTGTGAGAAACACAGACGTATTTCTGTGAAAAGAAGATTCGTTGTTTGGGATGTATCAAAGTATTGTTAGAATTGAGAACAGTGTTCCTCTTCAGTTTAGAAGCTTTACTTTGAAAGATAGTCTCGTTCTTCTGAAAGTGTATGAATTTTTTTGTAAGAAACGTAGACGTGATTGTGTGAAAAGAACATTCGTTGTGTGGGATGTTTCGCAGTATTGTTAGAATTGCGAACGGTGTTCCTCTTACGTTTTGAAGCTTTACTTTGAAAGAAAATCACGTTCATTTGAAAGTGTATGAATTTCATGAAATGCTTTCGTGAGAATCTCCCATGTGTTTCTCTGAAAAGAAGATTCGTTGTTTGGGTTGTATCAAAGTATTGTTAGAATTGAGAAGAGTGTTCCTCTTCCCCTTAGATGCTTTACTTTGAAAGATAATCTCGTTCTTTTGAAAGAGTTTGAAATTCATGAAATGCTTTTGTGAGAAACTCAGACGTGTTTCTGTGAAAAGAAGATTCGTTGTTTGGGATGTATCAAAGTATTGTTAGAATTGAGAACAGTGTTCCTCTTTTGCTTAGAAGCTTTACTTTGAAAGATAGTCTCGTTCTTTAGAAAGTGTATGAATTTCATGAAATGCTTTTGTGAGAAAAAAAGACGAGTTTCGGTGAAAAGAAGATTCGTTGTTTGGGATGTATCAAAGTATTGTTAGAATTGAAAACAGTGTTCCTCTTCCCCTTAGACGCTTTACTTTGAAAGATAATCTCGTTCTTTTGAAAGTGTATGAATTTCATGAAATGCTTTTGTGAGAAACACAGATGTGTTTCTGTGAAAAGAAGATTCGTAGTTTGGGATGTATAAAAGTATTGTTAGAATTGAGAACAGTGTTCCTCTTCCCCTTAGAAGCTTTACTTTGAAAGATATTCACATTCATCTGAAAGTGTATGAATTTCAGGAAATGCTTTTGATAGAAACGTAGACGTGATTGTGTGAAAAGAAGATTCGTTGTGTGGGACGTATCTACGTATTTTTAGAACTGAGAACAGTGTTCCACTTACGTTTTGAAGCTTTCATTTGAACGATAATCACGTTAATTGGAAAGTGTATGAATTTCATGAAATGCTTTTCTGTGAAACACATACGTGTTTCTCTGTAAACAGAAGATTCATTATTTGGGATGTATCATAGTATTGTTAGAATTGAGAACAGTGTTCCTCTTCCGTTTAGAAGCTTTACTTTGAAAAATACTCACATTCATCTGAAAGTGTATGAATTTCATGAAATGCTTTTGTAAGAAACGTAGACGTGATTGTGTGAAAAGAAGATTCTTTGTGTGGGATGTTTCACAGTATTTGTTAGAATTGAGAACAGTGTTCCTCTTACGTTTTGACGCTTTACTTTGAAAGATAATCTCGTTCTTTTGAAATTGTTAACTTCATGAAATGCTTTTGTGAGAAACACAGACGTATTTCTGTGAAAAGAAGATTCGTTGTTTGGGATGTATCAAAGTATTGTTAGAATTGAGAACAGTGTTCCTCTTCAGTTTAGAAGCTTTACTTTGAAAGATAGTCTCGTTCTTCTGAAAGTGTATGAATTTTTTTGTAAGAAACGTAGACGTGATTGTGTGAAAAGAACATTCGTTGTGTGGGATGTTTCGCAGTATTGTTAGAATTGCGAACGGTGTTCCTCTTACGTTTTGAAGCTTTACTTTGAAAGAAAATCACGTTCATTTGAAAGTGTATGAATTTCATGAAATGCTTTCGTGAGAATCTCCCATGTGTTTCTCTGAAAAGAAGATTCGTTGTTTGGGTTGTATCAAAGTATTGTTAGAATTGAGAACAGTGTTCCTCTTCCCCTTAGAAGCTTTAGTTTGAAAGATAATCTCGTTCTTTTGAAAGAGTATGAATTTCATGAAATGCTTTTGAGAAACACAGACGTGTTTCTGTGAAAAGAAGATTCGTTGTTTGGTATATATAAAAGTATTGTTAGAATTGAGAACGGTGTTCCTCTTTTCCTTAGAAGCTTTACTTTGAAAGATAATCTCGTTCTTTTGAAAGAGTATGAATTTCATGAAATGCTTTTGAGAAACACAGACGTGTATCTGTGAAAAGAAGATTCGTTGTTTGGGATGTATCAAAGTATTGTTAGAATTGAGAACAGTGTTCCTCTTCCCCTTAGAAGCTTTACTTTGAAAGATATTCACATTATTCTGAAAGTGTATGAATTTCATGAAATGCTTTTCTGTGAAACACATACGTGTTTCTCTGTAAACAGAAGATTCATTATTTGGGATGTATCAAAGTATTGTTAGAATTGAGAACAGTGTTCCTCTTCCGTTTAGAAGCTTTACTTTGAAAAATACTCACATTCATCTGAAAGTGTATGAATTTCATGAAATGCTTTTGTAAGAAACGTAGACGTGATTGTGTGAAAAGAAGGTTCTCTGTGTGGTATGTTTCACAGTATTTGTTAGAATTGAGAACAGTGTTCCTCTTACGTTTTGAAGCTTTACTTTGAAAGATAATCTCGTTCTTTTGAAATTGTTAACTTCATGAAATGCTTTTGTGAGAAACACAGACGTATTTCTGTGAAAAGAAGATTCGTTGTTTGGGATGTATCAAAGTATTGTTAGAATTGAGAACAGTGTTCCTCTTCAGTTTAGAAGCTTTACTTTGAAAGATAGTCTCGTTCTTCTGAAAGTGTATGAATTTTTTTGTAAGAAACGTAGACGTGATTGTGTGAAAAGAACATTCGTTGTGTGGGATGTTTCGCAGTATTGTTAGAATTGCGAACGGTGTTCCTCTTACGTTTTGAAGCTTTACTTTGAAAGAAAATCACGTTCATTTGAAAGTGTATGAATTTCATGAAATGCTTTCGTGAGAATCTCCCATGTGTTTCTCTGAAAAGAAGATTCGTTGTTTGGGTTGTATCAAAGTATTGTTAGAATTGAGAAGAGTGTTCCTCTTCCCCTTAGATGCTTTACTTTGAAAGATAATCTCGTTCTTTTGAAAGAGTTTGAAATTCATGAAATGCTTTTGTGAGAAACTCAGACGTGTTTCTGTGAAAAGAAGATTCGTTGTTTGGGATGTATCAAAGTATTGTTAGAATTGAGAACAGTGTTCCTCTTTTGCTTAGAAGCTTTACTTTGAAAGATAGTCTCGTTCTTTAGAAAGTGTATGAATTTCATGAAATGCTTTTGTGAGAAAAAAAGACGAGTTTCGGTGAAAAGAAGATTCGTTGTTTGGGATGTATCAAAGTATTGTTAGAATTGAAAACAGTGTTCCTCTTCCCCTTAGACGCTTTACTTTGAAAGATAATCTCGTTCTTTTGAAAGTGTATGAATTTCATGAAATGCTTTTGTGAGAAACACAGATGTGTTTCTGTGAAAAGAAGATTCGTAGTTTGGGATGTATCAAAGTATTGTTAGAATTGAGAACAGTGTTCCTCTTCCCCTTAGAAGCTTTACTTTGAAAGATATTCACATTCATCTGAAAGTGTATGAATTTCAGGAAATGCTTTTGATAGAAACGTAGACGTGATTGTGTGAAAAGAAGATTCGTTGTGTGGGACGTATCTACGTATTTTTAGAACTGAGAACAGTGTTCCACTTACGTTTTGAAGCTTTCATTTGAACGATAATCACGTTAATTGGAAAGTGTATGAATTTCATGAAATGCTTTTCTGTGAAACACATACGTGTTTCTCTGTAAACAGAAGATTCATTATTTGGGATGTATCATAGTATTGTTAGAATTGAGAACAGTGTTCCTCTTCCGTTTAGAAGCTTTACTTTGAAAAATACTCACATTCATCTGAAAGTGTATGAATTTCATGAAATGCTTTTGTAAGAAACGTAGACGTGATTGTGTGAAAAGAAGATTCTTTGTGTGGGATGTTTCACAGTATTTGTTAGAATTGAGAACAGTGTTCCTCTTACGTTTTGACGCTTTACTTTGAAAGATAATCTCGTTCTTTTGAAATTGTTAACTTCATGAAATGCTTTTGTGAGAAACACAGACGTATTTCTGTGAAAAGAAGATTCGTTGTTTGGGATGTATCAAAGTATTGTTAGAATTGAGAACAGTGTTCCTCTTCAGTTTAGAAGCTTTACTTTGAAAGATAGTCTCGTTCTTCTGAAAGTGTATGAATTTTTTTGTAAGAAACGTAGACGTGATTGTGTGAAAAGAACATTCGTTGTGTGGGATGTTTCGCAGTATTGTTAGAATTGCGAACGGTGTTCCTCTTACGTTTTGAAGCTTTACTTTGAAAGAAAATCACGTTCATTTGAAAGTGTATGAATTTCATGAAATGCTTTCGTGAGAATCTCCCATGTGTTTCTCTGAAAAGAAGATTCGTTGTTTGGGTTGTATCAAAGTATTGTTAGAATTGAGAAGAGTGTTCCTCTTCCCCTTAGATGCTTTACTTTGAAAGATAATCTCGTTCTTTAGAAAGTGTATGAATTTCATGAAATGCTTTTGTGAGAAACAAAGGCGAGTTTCGTTGAAAAGAAGATTCGTTGTTTGGGATGTATCAAAGTATTGTTAGAATTGAAAACAGTGTTCCTCTTCCCCTTAGACGCTTTACTTTGAAAGATAATCTCGTTCTTTTGAAAGTGTATGAATTTCATGAAATGCTTTTGTGAGAAACACAGATGTGTTTCTGTGAAAAGAAGATTCGTAGTTTGGGATGTATCAAAGTATTGTTAGAATTGCGAACAGTGTTCCTCTTCCCCTTAGAAGCTTTACTTTGAAAGATATTCACATTCATCTGAAAGTGTATGAATTTCAGGAAATGCTTTTGAAAGAAACGTAGACGTGATTGTGTGAAAAGAAGATTCGTTGTGTGGGACGTATCTACGTATTTTTAGAACTGAGAACAGTGTTCCACTTACGTTTTGAAGCTTTCATTTGAACGATAATCACATTCATTTGAAAGTGTATGAATTTCATGAAATGCTTTTCTGTGAAACACATACGTGTTTCTCTGTAAACAGAAGATTCATTATTTGGGATGTATCATAGTATTGTTAGAATTGAGAACAGTGTTCCTCTTCCGTTTAGAAGCTTTACTTTGAAAAATACTCACATTCATCTGAAAGTGTATGAATTTCATGAAATGCTTTTGTAAGAAACGTAAACGTGATTGTGTGAAAAGAAGATTCGTTGTGTGGGACGTATCTCAGTATTTTTAGAACTGAGAACAGTGTTCCACTTACGTTTTGAAGCTTTCATTTGAACGATAATCATGTTCATTTGAAAGTGTATAAATTTCATGAAATGCTTTTCTGTGAAACACATACGTGTTTCTCTGTAAACAGAAGATTCGTTGTTTGGGATGTATCAAAGTATTGTTAGAATTGAGAACAGTGTTCCTCTTCCCCTTAGAAGCTTTACTTTGAAAGATATTCACATTCATCTGTAAGTGTATGATTCAGGAAATGCTTTTTTGATAATCTCGCATGTGTTTTTCTGAAAAGAAGATTCACTGTTTGAGATATATCAAGGTATTAGAATTGAGAACAGTGTTCCTCTTCCGTTTAGAAGCTTTTCTTTGAAAAATACTCACATTCATCTGAAAGTGTATGAATTTCATGAAATGCTTTTGTAAGAAACGTAGACGTGATTGTGTGAAAAGAAGATTCTTTGTGTGGGATGTTTCACAGTATTTGTTAGAATTGAGAACAGTGTTCCTCTTACGTTTTGAAGCTTTACTTTGAAAGATAATCTCGTTCTTTTGAAATTGTTAACTTCATGAAATGCTTTTGTGAGAAACACAAACGTGTATCTGTGAAAAGAAGATTCGTTGTTTGGGATGTATCAAAGTATTGTTAGAATTGAGAACAGTGTTCCTCTTCCCCTTAGAAGCTTTACTTTGAAAGATATTCACATTCATCTGAAAGTGTATGAATTTCAGGAAATGCTTTTGATAGAAACGTAGACATGATTGTGTGAAAAGAAGATTCGTTGTGTGGGACGTATCTACGTATTTTTAGAACTGAGAACAGTGTTCCACTTACGTTTTGAAGCTTTCATTTGAACGATAATCACGTTCATTTGAAAGTGTATGAATTTCATGAAATGCTTTTCTGTGAAACACATACGTGTTTCTCTGTAAACAGAAGATTCATTATTTGGGATGTATCAAAGTATTGTTAGAATTGAGAACAGTGTTCCTCTTCCGTTTAGAAGCTTTACTTTGAAAAATACTCACATTCATCTGAAAGTGTATGAATTTCATGAAATGCTTTTGTAAGAAACGTAGACGTGATTGTGTGAAAAGAAGATTCTCTGTGTGGTATGTTTCACAGTATTTGTTAGAATTGAGAACAGTGTTCCTCTTACGTTTTGAAGCTTTACTTTGAAAGATAATCTCGTTCTTTTGAAATTGTTAACTTCATGAAATGCTTTTGTGAGAAACACAGACGTATTTGTGTGAAAAGAAGATTCGTTGTTTGGGATGTATCAAAGTATTGTTAGAATTGAGAACAGTGTTCCTCTTCAGTTTAGAAGCTTTACTTTGAAAGATAGTCTCGTTCTTCTGAAAGTGTATGAATTTTTTTGTAAGAAACGTAGACGTGATTGTGTGAAAAGAACATTCGTTGTGTGGGATGTTTCGCAGTATTGTTAGAATTGCGAACGGTGTTCCTCTTACGTTTTGAAGCTTTACTTTGAAAGAAAATCACGTTCATTTGAAAGTGTATGAATTTCATGAAATGCTTTCGTGAGAATCTCCCATGTGTTTCTCTGAAAAGAAGATTCGTTGTTTGGGTTGTATCAAAGTATTGTTAGAATTGAGAAGAGTGTTCCTCTTCCCCTTAGATGCTTTACTTTGAAAGATAATCTCGTTCTTTTGAAAGAGTTTGAAATTCATGAAATGCTTTTGTGAGAAACTCAGACGTGTTTCTGTGAAAAGAAGATTCGTTGTTTGGGATGTATCAAAGTATTGTTAGAATTGAGAACAGTGTTCCTCTTTTGCTTAGAAGCTTTACTTTGAAAGATAGTCTCGTTCTTTAGAAAGTGTATGAATTTCATGAAATGCTTTTGTGAGAAAAAAAGACGAGTTTCGGTGAAAAGAAGATTCGTTGTTTGGGATGTATCAAAGTATTGTTAGAATTGAAAACAGTGTTCCTCTTCCCCTTAGACGCTTTACTTTGAAAGATAATCTCGTTCTTTTGAAAGTGTATGAATTTCATGAAATGCTTTTGTGAGAAACACAGATGTGTTTCTGTGAAAAGAAGATTCGTAGTTTGGGATGTATCAAAGTATTGTTAGAATTGAGAACAGTGTTCCTCTTCCCCTTAGAAGCTTTACTTTGAAAGATATTCACATTCATCTGAAAGTGTATGAATTTCAGGAAATGCTTTTGATAGAAACGTAGACGTGATTGTGTGAAAAGAAGATTCGTTGTGTGGGACGTATCTACGTATTTTTAGAACTGAGAACAGTGTTCCACTTACGTTTTGAAGCTTTCATTTGAACGATAATCACGTTAATTGGAAAGTGTATGAATTTCATGAAATGCTTTTCTGTGAAACACATACGTGTTTCTCTGTAAACAGAAGATTCATTATTTGGGATGTATCATAGTATTGTTAGAATTGAGAACAGTGTTCCTCTTCCGTTTAGAAGCTTTACTTTGAAAAATAATCACATTCATCTGAAAGTGTATGAATTTCATGAAATGCTTTTGTAAGAAACGTAGACGTGATTGTGTGAAAAGAAGATTCTTTGTGTGGGATGTTTCACAGTATTTGTTAGAATTGAGAACAGTGTTCCTCTTACGTTTTGACGCTTTACTTTGAAAGATAATCTCGTTCTTTTGAAATTGTTAACTTCATGAAATGCTTTTGTGAGAAACACAGACGTATTTCTGTGAAAAGAAGATTCGTTGTTTGGGATGTATCAAAGTATTGTTAGAATTGAGAACAGTGTTCCTCTTCAGTTTAGAAGCTTTACTTTGAAAGATAGTCTCGTTCTTCTGAAAGTGTATGAATTTCATGAAATGCTTTTGTAAGAAACGTAGACGTGATTGTGTGAAACGAACATTCGTTGTGTGGGATGTTTCGCAGTATTGTTAGAATTGCGAACGGTGTTCCTCTTACGTTTTGAAGCTTTACTTTGAAAGAAAATCACGTTCATTTGAAAGTGTATGAATTTCATGAAATGCTTTCGTGAGAATCTCCCATGTGTTTCTCTGAAAAGAAGATTCGTTGTTTGGGTTGTATCAAAGTATTGTTAGAATTGAGAAGAGTGTTCCTCTTCCCCTTAGATGCTTTACTTTGAAAGATAATCTCGTTCTTTTGAAAGAGTATGAAATTCATGAAATGCTTTTGGGAGAAACTCAGACGTGTTTCTGTGAAAAGAAGATTCGTTGTTTGGGATGTATCAAAGTATTGTTAGAATTGAGAACAGTGTTCCTCTTTTGCTTAGAAGCTTTACTTTGAAAGATAGTCTCGTTCTTTAAAAAGTGTATGAATTTCATGAAATGCTTTTGTGAGAAACAAAGACGAGTTTCTGTGAAAAGAATATTCGTAGTTTGGGATGTATCAAAGTATTGTTAGAATTGAGAACAGTGTTCCTCTTCCCCTTAGAAGCTTTACTTTGAAAGATATTCACATTCATCTGAAAGTGTATGAATTTCAGGAAATGCTTTTGAAAGAAACGTAGACGTGATTGTGTGAAAAGAAGATTCGTTGTGTGGGACGTATCTCAGTATTTTTAGAAGTGAGAACAGTGTTCCACTTACGTTTTGAAGCTTTCATTTGAACGATAATCACGTTCATTTGAAAGTGTATGAATTTCATGAAATGCTTTTCTGTGAAACACATACGTGTTTCTCTGTAAACAGAAGATTCGTTGTTTGGGATGTATCAAAGTATTGTTAGAATTGAGAACAGTGTTCCTCTTCCCCTTAGAAGCTTTACTTTGAAAGATATTCACATTCATCTGTAAGTGTATGATTCAGGAAATGCTTTTTTGATAATCTCGCATGTGTTTTTCTGAAAAGAAGATTCACTGTTTGAGATATATCAAGGTATTAGAATTGAGAACAGTGTTCCTCTTCCGTTTAGAAGCTTTTCTTTGAAAAATACTCACATTCATCTGAAAGTGTATCAATTTCATGAAATGCTTTTGTAGACGTGATTGTGTGAAAAGAAGATTCTTTGTGTGGGATGTTTCACAGTATTTGTTAGAATTGAGAACAGTGTTCCTCTTACGTTTTGAAGCTTTACTTTGAAAGATAATCTCGTTCTTTTGAAATTGTTAACTTCATGAAATGCTTTTGTGAGAAACACAAACGTGTATCTGTGAAAAGAAGATTCGTTGTTTGGGATGTATCAAAGTATTGTTAGAATTGAGAACAGTGTTCCTCTTCCACTTAGAAGCTTTAGTTTGAAAGATATTCACATTCTTCTGAAAGTGTATGAATTTCATGAAATGCTTTTCTGTGAAACACATACGTGTTTCTCTGTAAACAGAAGATTCATTATTTGGGATGTATCAAAGTATTGTTAGAATTGAGAACAGTGTTCCTCTTCCGTTTAGAAGCTTTACTTTGAAAAATACTCACATTCATCTGAAAGTGTATGAATTTCATGAAATGCTTTTGTAAGAAACGTAGACGTGATTGTGTGAAAAGAAGATTCTCTGTGTGGTATGTTTCACAGTATTTGTTAGAATTGAGAACAGTGTTCCTCTTACGTTTTGAAGCTTTACTTTGAAAGATAATCTCGTTCTTTTGAAATTGTTAACTTCATGAAATGCTTTTGTGAGAAACACAGACGTATTTGTGTGAAAAGAAGATTCGTTGTTTGGGATGTATCAAAGTATTGTTAGAATTGAGAACAGTGTTCCTCTTCAGTTTAGAAGCTTTACTTTGAAAGATAGTCTCGTTCTTCTGAAAGTGTATGAATTTTTTTGTAAGAAACGTAGACGTGATTGTGTGAAAAGAACATTCGTTGTGTGGGATGTTTCGCAGTATTGTTAGAATTGCGAACGGTGTTCCTCTTACGTTTTGAAGCTTTACTTTGAAAGAAAATCACGTTCATTTGAAAGTGTATGAATTTCATGAAATGCTTTCGTGAGAATCTCCCATGTGTTTCTCTGAAAAGAAGATTCGTTGTTTGGGTTGTATCAAAGTATTGTTAGAATTGAGAAGAGTGTTCCTCTTCCCCTTAGATGCTTTACTTTGAAAGATAATCTCGTTCTTTTGAAAGTGTATGAAATTCATGAAATGCTTTTGTGAGAAACTCAGACGTGTTTCTGTGAAAAGAAGATTCGTTGTTTGGGATGTATCAAAGTATTGTTAGAATTGAGAACAGTGTTCCTCTTTTGCTTAGAAGCTTTACTTTGAAAGATAGTCTCGTTCTTTAGAAAGTGTATGAATTTCATGAAATGCTTTTGTGAGAAACAAAGGCGAGTTTCGTTGAAAAGAAGATTCGTTGTTTGGGATGTATCAAAGTATTGTTAGAATTGAAAACAGTGTTCCTCTTCCCCTTAGACGCTTTACTTTGAAAGATAATCTCGTTCTTTTGAAAGTGTATGAATTTCATGAAATGCTTTTGTGAGAAACACAGATGTGTTTCTGTGAAAAGAAGATTCGTAGTTTGGGATGTATCAAAGTATTGTTAGAATTGCGAACAGTGTTCCTCTTCCCCTTAGAAGCTTTACTTTGAAAGATATTCACATTCATCTGAAAGTGTATGAATTTCAGGAAATGCTTTTGAAAGAAACGTAGACGTGATTGTGTGAAAAGAAGATTCGTTGTGTGGGACGTATCTACGTATTTTTAGAACTGAGAACAGTGTTCCACTTACGTTTTGAAGCTTTCATTTGAACGATAATCACATTCATTTGAAAGTGTATGAATTTCATGAAATGCTTTTCTGTGAAACACATACGTGTTTCTCTGTAAACAGAAGATTCATTATTTGGGATGTATCATAGTATTGTTAGAATTGAGAACAGTGTTCCTCTTCCGTTTAGAAGCTTTACTTTGAAAAATACTCACATTCATCTGAAAGTGTATGAATTTCATGAAATGCTTTTGTAAGAAACGTAAACGTGATTGTGTGAAAAGAAGATTCGTTGTGTGGGACGTATCTCAGTATTTTTAGAACTGAGAACAGTGTTCCACTTACGTTTTGAAGCTTTCATTTGAACGATAATCATGTTCATTTGAAAGTGTATAAATTTCATGAAATGCTTTTCTGTGAAACACATACGTGTTTCTCTGTAAACAGAAGATTCGTTGTTTGGGATGTATCAAAGTATTGTTAGAATTGAGAACAGTGTTCCTCTTCCCCTTAGAAGCTTTACTTTGAAAGATATTCACATTCATCTGTAAGTGTATGATTCAGGAAATGCTTTTTTGATAATCTCGCATGTGTTTTTCTGAAAAGAAGATTCACTGTTTGAGATATATCAAGGTATTAGAATTGAGAACAGTGTTCCTCTTCCGTTTAGAAGCTTTTCTTTGAAAAATACTCACATTCATCTGAAAGTGTATGAATTTCATGAAATGCTTTTGTAAGAAACGTAGACGTGATTGTGTGAAAAGAAGATTCTTTGTGTGGGATGTTTCACAGTATTTGTTAGAATTGAGAACAGTGTTCCTCTTACGTTTTGAAGCTTTACTTTGAAAGATAATCTCGTTCTTTTGAAATTGTTAACTTCATGAAATGCTTTTGTGAGAAACACAAACGTGTATCTGTGAAAAGAAGATTCGTTGTTTGGGATGTATCAAAGTATTGTTAGAATTGAGAACAGTGTTCCTCTTCCCCTTAGAAGCTTTACTTTGAAAGATATTCACATTCATCTGAAAGTGTATGAATTTCAGGAAATGCTTTTGATAGAAACGTAGACATGATTGTGTGAAAAGAAGATTCGTTGTGTGGGACGTATCTACGTATTTTTAGAACTGAGAACAGTGTTCCACTTACGTTTTGAAGCTTTCATTTGAACGATAATCACGTTCATTTGAAAGTGTATGAATTTCATGAAATGCTTTTCTGTGAAACACATACGTGTTTCTCTGTAAACAGAAGATTCATTATTTGGGATGTATCATAGTATTGTTAGAATTGAGAACAGTGTTCCTCTTCCGTTTAGAAGCTTTACTTTGAAAAATACTCACATTCATCTGAAAGTGTATGAATTTCGTGAAATGCTTTTGTAAGAAACGTAGACGTGATTGTGTGAAAAGAAGATTCTTTGTGTGGGATGTTTCACAGTATTTGTTAGAATTGAGAACAGTGTTCCTCTTACGTTTTGAAGCTTTACTTTGAAAGATAATCTCGTTCTTTTGAAATTGTTAACTTCATGAAATGCTTTTGTGAGAAACACAAACGTGTATCTGTGAAAAGAAGATTCGTTGTTTGGGATGTATCAAAGTATTGTTAGAATTGAGAACTTTGTTCCTCTTCAGTTTAGAAGCTTTACTTTGAAAGATAGTCTCGTTCTTCTGAAAGTGTATGAATTTTTTTGTAAGAAACGTAGACGTGATTGTGTGAAAAGAACATTCGTTGTGTGGGATGTTTCGCAGTATTGTTAGAATTGCGAACGGTGTTCCTCTTACGTTTTGAAGCTCTACTTTGAAAGAAAATCACGTTCATTTGAAAGTGTATGAATTTCATGAAATGCTTTCGTGAGAATCTCCCATGTGTTTCTCTGAAAAGAAGATTCGTTGTTTGGGTTGTATCAAAGTATTGTTAGAATTGAGAAGAGTGTTCCTCTTCCCCTTAGATGCTTTACTTTGAAAGATAATCTCGTTCTTTTGAAAGTGTATGAAATTCATGAAATGCTTTTGGGAGAAACTCAGACGTGTTTCTGTGAAAAGAAGATTCGTTGTTTGGGATGTATCAAAGTATTGTTAGAATTGAGAACAGTGTTCCTCTTTTGCTTAGAAGCTTTACTTTGAAAGATAGTCTCGTTCTTTAGAAAGTGTATGAATTTCATGAAATGCTTTTGTGAGAAACAAAGACGAGTTTCGGTGAAAAGAAGATTCGTTGTTTGGGATGTATCAAAGTATTGTTAGAATTGAGAACAGTGTTCCTCTTCCCCTTAGACGCTTTACTTTGAAAGATAATCTCGTTCTTTTGAAAGTGTATGAATTTCATGAAATGCTTTTGTGAGAAACACAGATGTATTTCTGTGAAAAGAAGATTCGTAGTTTGGGATGTATCAAAGTATTGTTAGAATTGAGAACAGTGTTCCTCTTCCCCTTAGAAGCTTTACTTTGAAAGATATTCACATTCATCTGAAAGTGTATGAATTTCAGGAAATGCTTTTGAAAGAAACGTAGACGTGATTGTGTGAAAAGAAGATTCGTTGTGTGGGACGTATCTCAGTATTTTTAGAACTGAGAACAGTGTTCCACTTACGTTTTGAAGCTTTCATTTGAACGATAATCACGTTCATTTGAAAGTGTATGAATTTCATGAAATGCTTTCGTGAGAATCTCCCATGTGTTTCTCTGAAAAGAAGATTCGTTGTTTGGGTTGTATCAAAGTATTGTTAGAATTGAGAAGAGTGTTCCTCTTCCCCTTAGATGCTTTATTTTGAAAGATAATCTCGTTCTTTTGAAAGTTTATGAAATTCATGAAATGCTTTTGTGAGAAACTCAGACGTGTTTCTGTGAAAAGAAGATTCTTTGTTTGGGATGTATCAAAGTATTGTTAGAATTGAGAACAGTGTTCCTCTTTTGCTTAGAAGCTTTACTTTGAAAGATAGTCTCGTTCTTTAGAAAGTGTATGAATTTCATGAAATGCTTTTGTGAGAAACAAAGACGAGTTTCGGTGAAAAGAAGATTCGTTGTTTGGGATGTATCAAAGTATTGTTAGAATTGAAAACAGTGTTCCTCTTCCCCTTAGACGCTTTACTTTGAAAGATAATCTCGTTCTTTTGAAAGTGTATGAATTTCATGAAATGCTTTTGTGAGAAACACAGATGTGTTTCTGTGAAAGAAGATTCGTAGTTTGGGATGTATCAAAGTATTGTTAGAATTGAGAACAGTGTTCCTCTTCCCCTTAGAAGCTTTACTTTGAAAGATATTCACATTCATCTGAAAGTGTATGAATTTCAGGAAATGCTTTTGTAAGAAACGTAGACGTGATTGTGTGAAAAGAAGGTTCTCTGTGTGGAATGTATCAAAGTATTGTTAGAATTGAGAACAGTGTTCCTCTTACGTTTTGAAGCTTTACTTTGAAAGATAATCTCGTTCTTTTGAAATTGTTAACTTCATGAAATGCTTTTGTGAGAAACACAGACGTATTTCTGTGAAAAGAAGATTCGTTGTTTGGGATGTATCAAAGTATTGTTAGAATTGAGAACAGTGTTCCTCTTCAGTTTAGAAGCTTTACTTTGAAAGATAGTCTCGTTCTTCTGAAAGTGTATGAATTTTTTTGTAAGAAACGTAGACGTGATTGTGTGAAACGAACATTCGTTGTGTGGGATGTTTCGCAGTATTGTTAGAATTGCGAACGGTGTTCCTCTTACGTTTTGAAGCTTTCTTTGAAAGAAAATCACGTTCATTTGAAAGTGTATGAATTTCATGAAATGCTTTCGTGAGAATCTCCCATGTGTTTCTCTGAAAAGAAGATTCGTTGTTTGGGTTGTATCAAAGTATTGTTAGAATTGAGAAGAGTGTTCCTCTTCCCCTTAGATGCTTTACTTTGAAAGATAATCTCGTTCTTTTGAAAGTGTATGAAATTCATGAAATGCTTTTGTGAGAAACTCAGACGTGTTTCTGTGAAAAGAAGATTCGTTGTTTGGGATGTATCAAAGTATTGTTAGAATTGAGAACAGTGTTCCTCTTTTGCTTAGAAGCTTTACTTTGAAAGATAGTCTCGTTCTTTTGAAATTGTTAACTTCATGAAATGCTTTTGTGAGAAACACAGACGTGTTTCTGTGAAAAGAAGATTCGTTGTTTGGGATGTATCAAAGTATTGTTAGAATTGAGAACAGTGTTCCTCTTCCCCTTAGAAGCTTTAATTTGAAGATAATCTCGTTCTTTTGAAAGAGTATGAATTTCATGAAATGCTTTTGAGAAACACAGACGTGTTTCTTTGAAAAGAAGATACGTTGTGTGGGATGTTTCACAGTATTGTGAGAATTGAGAACAGTGTTCCTCTGCCCCTTAGAAGCTTTACTTTGAAAGATAAACACGTTCGTTTGAAAGTGTATGAATTTGTTGAAATGCTTTTGTGAGGAACGCACATGCGTTTCTCCGAAAACAGAAGATGCTGTTTGTAATATGTCAAAGTAGAGTTATTTGTGTGAAGTGCTGCTGATCTCTGTAGAAGCTTAACTTTGAAAGATAATCACGTTCGTTTGAAAGTGTATGAATTTCATGAAATGCTTTTGTGAGAAACACAGACCTGTATCTGTGAAAAGGTGATTCGTTCTTTTGGATGTATCAAAGTATTGTTAGAATTGAGAACAGTGTTCCTCTTCCCCTTAGAAGCTTTAGTTTGAAAGATATTCACATTCTTCTGAAAGTGTATGAATTTCATGAAATGCTTTTGTAAGAAACGTAGACGTGATTGTGTGAAAAGAAGATTCATTGTGTGGGATGTTTCACAGTATTTTTAGAATTGAGAACAGTTTTCCTCTTACGTTTTGAAGCTTTTCTTTGAAAGATAGTCTCGTTCTTTTGAAAGTATATGAATTACATGAAATGCTTTTGTGAGAAACACAGACGTATTTCTGTGAAAAGAAGATTCGTTGTTTGCTTTGTTTCAAAGTATTGTTAGAATTGAGAACAATGTTCCTCTTCAGTTTAGAAGCTTTACTTTGAAAGATAGTCTCGTTCTTCTGAAAGTGTATGAATTTCATGAAATGCTTTTGTAAGAAACGTAGACGTGATTGTGTGAAAAGAACATTCGTTGTGTGGGATGTTTCGCAGTATTGTTAGAATTGCGAACGGTGTTCCTCTTACGTTTTGAAGCTTTACTTTGAAAGAAAATCACGTTCATTTGAAAGTGTATGAATTCCATGAAATGCTTTCGTGAGAATCTCCCATGTGTTTCTCTGAAAAGATGATTCGTTGTTTGGGATGTATCAAAGTATTGTTAGAATTGAGAACAGTGTTCCTCTTCCCCTTAGAAGCTTTACTTTGAAAGATAATCTCGTTCTTTTGAAAGTGTATGAATTTCATGAAATGCTTTTGTGAAAACACAGGCGTCTTTCTGTGATAAAAAGATTCGTTGTTTGGGATGTATCAAAGTATTGTTAGAATTGAGAACAGTGTTACTCTTTGCCTTAGAA
Source organism: Microtus californicus (assembly GCA_028537955.1). Classification (NCBI taxonomy): domain Eukaryota; kingdom Metazoa; phylum Chordata; class Mammalia; order Rodentia; family Cricetidae; genus Microtus; species Microtus californicus. The sequence goes on from JAQJZF010000005.1 coordinate 92,437,426, forward strand.
GCTTTACTTTGAAAGATAGTCTTGTTCTTTTGAAAGTGTATGAATTTCATGAAATGCTTTTGTGAGAAACACAGACCAGTTTCGGTGAAAAGAAGATTCGTAGTTTGGGATGTATCAAAGTATTGTTAGAATTGAGAACAGTGTTCCCCTTTCCCTCAAAAGCTTTACTTTGAAAGATATTCACATTCTTCTGAAAGTGTATGAATTTCATGAAATGCTTTTTAAAGAAACGTAGACGTGATTATGTGAAAAGAAGATTCGTTGTGTGGGACGTATTTACGTATTTTTAGAACTGAGAACAGTGTTCCACTTACGTTTTGAAGCTTTCATTTGAACGATAATCACGTTCATTTGAAAGTGTATGAATTTCATGAAATGCTTTTCTGTGAAACACAAACGTGTTTCTCTGTAAAGAAGATTCATTATTTGGGATGTATCAAAGTATTGTTAGAATTGAGAACAGTGTTCCACTACGTTTAGAAGCTTTACTTTGAAAAATACTCACATTCATCTGAAAGTGTATGAATTTCATGAAATGCTTTTGTAAGAAACGTAGACGTGATTGTGTGAAAAGAAGATTCTTTGTGTGGATGTTTCACAGTATTTGTTAGAATTGAGAACAGTGTTCCTCTTACGTTTTGAAGCTTTACTTTGAAAGATAATCTCTTTCTTTTGAAATTGTTTGAATTTCATGAAATGCTTTTGTGAGAAACACAGATGTGTTTCTGTGAAAAGAAGATTCGTTGTTTGGGATGTATCAAAGTATTGTTAGAATTGAGAACAGTGTTCCTCTTTCCCTTAGAAGCTTTACTTTGAAAGATAAACCCGTTCATTTGAAAGTGTATGAATTTGTTGAAATGCTTTTGTGAGGATTGCACATGCGTTTCTCCGAAAACAGAAGATGTTTTTTTGTAATATGTCAAAGTGCAGTTATTTGTGTGAAGTGTTGCTGATCTCTGTAGAAGCTTAACTTTGAAAGATAATCACGTTCGTTTGAAAGTGTATGAATTTCATGAAATGCTTTTGTGAGAAACACAGACGTGTATCTGTGAAAAGAAGATTCGTTCTTTTGGATGTATCAAAGTATTGTTAGAATTGAGAACAGTGTTCCTCTTCCCCTTAGAAGCTTTACTTTGAAAGATATTCACGTTCTATTGAAGTGTATGAATTTCATGAAATGCTTTTGTGAGAAACACAGACGTGTTTTGGTGAAAAGAAGATTCGTTGTTTGGGATGTATAAAAGTATTGTTAGAATTGAGAACAGTGTTCCTCTTCCCCTTAGAAGCTTTACTTTGAAAGATATTCACATTCATCTGTAAGTGTATGATTCAGGAAATGCTTTTTTGATAATCTCGCATGTGTTTTTCTGAAAAGAAGATTCACTGTTTGAGATATATCAAGGTATTAGAATTGAGAACAGTGTTCCTCTTCCGTTTAGAAGCTTTACTTTGAAGATATTCACATTCCTTTGAAAGTGTATGAATTTCATGAAATGCTTTTGAAAGAAACCTAGACGTGATTGTGTGAAAAGATTCGTTGTGTATGATGTATCTCACTATTTTTAGAACTGAGAACAGTGTTCCTCTTACGTTTTCAAGCTTTACTTTGAAAGAAAATCACGTTCATTTGAAAGTGTATGAATTTCATGAAATGCTTTCGTGAGAATCTCCCATGTGTTTCTCCCGAAAAGAAGATTCGTTGTTTGGGATGTATCAAAGTATTCTTAGAATTGAGAACAGTGTTCCTCTTCCACTTAGAAACTTCACTTTGAAAAATAATCTCGTTCTTTTGAAAGTGCATGAATTTCTTGAAATGCTTTTCATAGAAACAGAGACGTGTTTAGGTGAAAAGAAGATCCATTTTTTGGGATGTATCAAAGTATTGTTAGAATTTAGAACAGCGTTTAGGGTTAGGGTTGGGGTTAGGGTTAGGGTTAGGGTTAGGGTTAGGGTTAGGGTTAGAGTTAGGGTTTGAGTTAGGGTTAGGGATAGGGTTAGGATTAGGGTTAGGGTTAGGGTTAGGGTTAGAATAGGGTTAGGGTTAGGATTAGGGGTTAGGGTTAGGGTTAGGGTTAGGGTTAGGCTTTGGGGTAGGGTTAGGGTAAGGGTTAGGTTTAGGTTTGGGGTTTGTGTTAGGGTAGTATTAGGGTTAGTGTTACGGTTAGGGTTAGGTTTAGGGTTAGGGATAGTGTTAGGGTTAGGGTTAGAGTTAGGGTTAGTGTTAGGGTTTGCGTTAGGGTTAGGGTTAGGATTAGGGTTAGGGTTAGGGTTAGTGTTAGGGTTATGGGTTATGGTTAGGGTTAGGGTTAGGGTTTGGGTTAGGGTTAGGGTTAGGGTTATGGTTAGGGTTATGGTTAGGGTTAGGGTTTGGGTTAGGGTTAGGGTTAGTGTTAGGGTTAGTGTTAGGGTTAGGGTTAGGGTTATGGTTATGGTTGGGGTTAGGGTTAGGGTTAGGGTTAGTGTTAGGGTTTGCGTTAGGGTTAGGGTTAGGGTTAGAGTTAGGGTTTGCGTGAGGTTTAGGGTTAGGGTTAGGGTTA
>JAQJZF010000005.1:92457462-92459962 GCA_028537955.1 Microtus californicus
GGTTAGGGTTAGGGATAGGGTTAGGGTTAGGGTTAGGGTTAGGGTTAGGGTTAGGGTTAGGGTTAGAATAGGGTTAGGGTTAGGATTAGGGGTTAGGGTTAGGGTTAGGGTTAGGGTTAGTGTTTGGGTTAGGGTTAGGGTTAGGGTTAGGGTTTGTGTTAGGGTTAGTGTTAGGGTTAGTGTTACGGTTAGGGTTAGGGTTAGGGTTAGGGTTAGTGTTAGGTTTAGGGTTAGTGTTAGGGTTAGTGTTAGGGTTTGCGTTAGGGTTAGGGTTAGGTTTAGAGTTAGGTTTAGGGTAGGGTTAGGGTTAGGGTTATGGGTTAGTGTTAGTGTTAGGGTTAGGGTTAGTGTTTAGGTTAGGGTTAGGGTTAGGATTAGGGTTAAGGTTAGGTTTAGGGTTAGGGTTAGTGTTAGGGTTAGAGTTAGGTTTAGGGTTAGAGTTAGGGTGTGCGTTAGGGTTAGGGTTAGGATTAGGGTTAGGGTTAGGGTTAGGTTTAGGTTTAGGGTTAGGGTAAGGGTTAAGGTTAGGGTTAGGGTAGGGTTAGGGTTAGGATTAGGGGTTAGGTTTAGGGTTAGGGTTAGGGTTAGGGTTTGGGTTAGGGTTAGGTTAGTGTTAGGATCAGGGTTAGGGTAAGGGTTTGTGTTAGGGTTAGGGTTAGGTTGTTGGTTAGGGTTAGGGTTAGGGTTAGGCTTAGGGTTTGGGTTAGGGTTAGGGTTCGCGTTAGGGTTAGGGTTTGGGTTAGGGTTAGGGTTAGGATTAGGGTTAGGGTTAGGGTTAGGGTTAGGTTTTGCGATAGGGTTTGGGTTAGGGTTAGGGTTAGGGTTAGTGTTAGGGTTAGGGTTTGGGTTAGGGTTAGGGTTAGGGTTAGGGTTAGGGTTATGGTTAGGGTTAGGATTAGGGTTTGCGTTAGGGTTCGGGTTAGGGTTAGGATTAGGGTTAGATTAAGGGTTAGGGTAGGGTTAGGGTTAGGATTAGGGTTAGGGTTAGGGTTAGGGTTAGGGTTAGGATTTGCGATAGGGTTCGGGTTAGGGTTAGGGTTAGGGTTACGGTTAGGGATAGGGTTAGAGTTAGGGTTTGCGTGAGGTTTAGGGTTAGGGTTAGGGTTAGGGTTAGGGTTAGAATAGGGTTAGGATTAGGGGTTAGGGTTAGGGTTAGGGTTAGTGTTTGGGTTAGGGTTAGGGTTAGGGTTAGTTTTAGGGTGTAGTGTGAGGGTTAGGGTTAGGGTTAGGGTAAGTGTTAGGGTAAGGGTTAGTGTTAGGGTTAGTGTTAGGGTTTGTGTTAGGGTTAGGGTTAGGATTAGGGTTAGGGTTAGGGTTAGGGTTAGGGTAGGGTTAGGGTTAGGGTTATGGGTTATGGTTAGGGTTAGGGTTAGGGTTTGGGTTAGGGTTAGGGTTAGGGTTAGTGTTAGGGATATGGTTAGGGTTAGGTTTGGGGTTAGGGTTAGGGTTAGTGTTAGGGTTAGGGTTAGTGTTAGGGTTAGTGTTAGGGTTTGCGTTAGGATTAGGGTTAGTGTTAGGGTTAGGGTTAGGGTTTGGGTTAGGGTTAGGGTTAGGGTTAGGGTTAAGGTTAGGGTTAGGGTTAGGGTTAGGGTTAGAGTTAGGGTTAGGGTTAGAGTTAGGGTTTGCGTTAGGGTTAAGGTTAGGATTAGGGTTAGGGTTAGGGTTAGGTTTAGGTTTAGGGTTAGGGTAAGGGTTAAGTTAGGTTTAGGGTAGGGTTAGGGTTAGGATTAGGGGTTAGGTTTAGGGTTAGGGTTAGGGATTGGGTTAGGGTTAGGTTTAGTGTTAGGATCAGGGTTAGGGTAAGGGTTTGTGTTAGGGTTAGGGTTAGGGTGTTGGTTAGGGTTAGGGTTAGGCTTCAGGTTTGGGTTAGGGTTAGGGTTCGCGTTAGGGTTAGGGTTTGGGTTAGGGTTAGGGTTAGGATTAGGGTTAGGGTTAGGGTTAGGGTTATGGTTAGGGTTAGGGTTTGCGATAGGGTTCGGGTTAGGGTTAGGGTTAGGGTTAGAGTTAGGGTTTGGTTAGGGTTAGGGTTAGGGTTAGGGTTACGGTTAGGGTTAGGATTAGGGTTTGCGTTAGGGTTCGGGTTAGGGTTAGGTTTAGGGTTAGGTTTAGGGTTAGGGTAGGGTTAGGGTTAGGATTAGGGGTTAGGGTTAGGGTTAGGGTTAGGGTTAGGGTTTGGGTTAGGGTTAGGGTTAGGGTTAAGGTTAGGGTTAGGGTTAGGGTTAGGGTTAGAGTTAGGGTTAGCGTTAGGGTTTGCGTTAGGGTTAGGGTTAGGATTAGGGTTAGGGTTAGGGTTAGGTTTAGGTTTAGGGTTAGGGTAAGGGTTAAGGTTAGGGTTAGGGTAGGGTTAGGGTTAGAATAGGGTTAGGGTTAGGATTAGGGGTTAGGGTTAGGGTTAGGGTTAGGGTTAGGGATAGGGTTAGAGTTAGGGTTTGCATGAGGTTTAAGGTTAGGGTTAAGGTTAGGGTTAGGGTTAGGGATAGGCTTAGGGTTAGGGTTAGGG
>JAQJZF010000005.1:92517462-92527462 GCA_028537955.1 Microtus californicus
TCTCCGAAAACAGAAGATGCTGTTTGTAATATGTCAAAGTAGAGTTATTTGTGTGAAGTGTTGCTGATCTCTGTAGAAGCTTATCTTTGAAAGATAATCACGTTCGTTTGAAAGTGTATGAATTTCATGAAATGCTTTTGTGAGAAACACATACGTGTATCTGTGAACAGAAGATTCGTTCTTTTGGATGTATCAAAGTATTGTTAGAATTGAGAATAGTGTTCCTCTTCCCCTTAGAAGCTTTAGTTTGAAAGATATTCACATTCTTCTGAAAGTGTATTTATTTCATGAAATGCTTTTCTGTGAAACACATACGTGTTTCTCTGTAAACAGAAGATTCATTATTTGGGATGTATCAAAGTATTGTTAGAATTGAAAACAGTGTTCCTCTTCCGTTTAGAAGCTTTACTTTGAAAAATACTCACATTCATCTGAAAGTGTATGAATTTCAAGAAATGCTTTTGAGAAACACAGACGTGTTTCTGTGAAAAGAAGATACGTTGTGTGGGATGTTTCACAGTATTGTGAGAATTGAGAACAGTGTTTCTCTGCCCCTTAGAAGCTTTACTTTGAAAAATACTCACATTCATCTGAAAGTGTATGAATTTCATGAAATGCTTTTGTAAGAAACGTAGACGTGATTGTGTGAAAAGAAGATTCTTTGTGTGGGATGTTTCACAGTATTTGTTAGAATTGAGAACAGTGTTCCTCTTACGTTTTGAAGCTTTACTTTGAAAGATAATCTCGTTCTTTTGAAATTGTTAACTTCATGAAATGCTTTTGTGAGAAACAAAGACGTGTTTCTGTGAAAAGAAGATTCGTTGTTTGGGATGTATCAAAGTATTGTTAGAATTGAGAACAGTGTTCCTCTTCCCCTTTGAAGCTTTAATTTGAAAGATAATCTCGTTCTTTTGAAAGAGTATGAATTTCATGAAATGCTTTTGAGAAACACAGACGTGTATCTGTGAAAAGAAGATTCGTTCTTTTGGATGTATCAAAGTATTGTTAGAATTGAGAACAGTGTTCTTCTTCCCCTTAGAAGCTTTAGTTTGAAAGATATTCACATTCTTCTGAAAGTGTATGAATTTCATGAAATGCTTTTGTAAGAAAAGTAGACGTGATTGTGTGAAAAGAAGATTCATTGTGTGGGATGTTTCACAGTATTTTTAGAATTGAGAACAGTGTTCCTCTTACGTTTTGAAGCTTTTCTTTGAAAGAAAATCACGTTCATTTGAAAGTGTATGAATTTCATGAAATGCTTTCGTGAGAATCTCCCATGTGTTTCTCTGAAAAGAAGATTCGTTGTTTGGGTTGTATCAAAGTATTGTTAGAATTGAGAACAGTGTTCCTCTTTTGCTTAGAAGCTTTACTTTGAAAGATAGTCTCGTTCCTTAGAAAGTGTATGACTTTCATGAAATGCTTTTGTGAGAAACAAAGACGAGTTTCGGTGAAAAGAAGATTCGTTGTTTGGGATGTATCAAAGTATTGTTAGAATTGAAAACAGTGTTCCTCTTCCCCTTAGACGCTTTACTTTGAAAGATAATCTCGTTCTTTTGAAAGTGTATGAATTTCATGAAATGCTTTCGTGAGAATCTCCCATGTGTTTCTCTGAAAAGAAGATTCGTTGTTTGGGTTGTATCAAAGTATTGTTAGAATTGAGAAGAGTGTTCCTCTTCCCCTTAGATGCTTTACTTTGAAAGATAATCTCGTTCTTTTGAAAGTGTAGGAAATTCATGAAATGCTTTTGTGAGAAACTCAGACGTGTTTCTGTGAAAAGAAGATTCGTTGTTTGGGATGTATCAAAGTATTGTTAGAATTGAGAACAGTGTTCCTCTTTTGCTAAGAAGCTTTACTTGAAAGATAGTCTCGTTCTTTAGAAAGTGTATGAATTTCATGAAATGCTTTTGTGAGAAACAAAGACGAGTTTCGGTGAAAAGAAGATTCGTTGTTTGGGATGTATCAAAGTATTGTTAGAATTGAAAACAGTGTTCCTCTTCCCCTTAGACGCTTTACTTTGAAAGATAATCTCGTTCTTTTAAAAGTGTATGAATTTCATGAAATGCTTTTGTGAGAAACACAGATGTGTTTCTGTGAAAAGAAGATTCGTAGTTTGGGATGTATCAAAGTATTGTTAGAATTGAGAACAGTGTTCCTCTTCCCCTTAGAAGCTTTACTTTGAAAGATATTCACATTCATCTGAAAGTGTATGAATTTCAGGAAATGCTTTTGAAAGAAACGTAGACGTGATTGTGTGAAAAGAAGATTCGTCGTGTGGGACGTATCTCAGTATTTTTAGAACTGAGAACAGTGTTCCACTTACGTTTTGAAGCTTTCATTTGAACGATAATCACGTTCATTTGAAAGTGTATGAATTTCATGAAATGCTTTTCTGTGAAACACATACGTGTTTCTCTGTAAACAGAAGATTCGTTGTTTGGGATGTATCAAAGTATTGTTAGAATTGAGAACAGTGTTCCTCTTCCCCTTAGAAGCTTTACTTTGAAAGATATTCACATTCATATGTAAGTGTATGATTCAGGAAATGCTTTTTTGATAATCTCGCATGTGTTTTTCTGAAAAGAAGATTCACTGTTTGAGATATATCAAGGTATTAGAATTGAGAACAGTGTTCCTCTTCCGTTTAGAAGCTTTTCTTTGAAAAATACTCACATTCATCTGAAAGTGTATCAATTTCATGAAATGCTTTTGTAAGAAACGTAGACGTGATTGTGTGAAAAGAAGATTCTTTGTGTGGGATGTTTCACAGTATTTGTTAGAATAAAGAACAGTGTTCCTCTTACGTTTTGAAGCTTTACTTTGAAAGATAATCTCGTTCTTTTGAAATTGTTAACTTCATGAAATGCTTTTGTGAGAAACACAGACGTGTTTCTGTGAAAAGAAGATTCGTTGTTTGGGATGTATCAAAGTATTGTTAGAATTGAGAACAGTGTTCCTCTTCCCCTTAGAAGCTTTAATTTGAAGATAATCTCGTTCTTTTGAAAGAGTATGAATTTCATGAAATGCTTTTGAGAAACATTGACGTGTTTCTGTGAAAAGAAGATACGTTGTGTGGGATGTTTCACAGTATTGTGAGAATTGAGAACAGTGTTCCTCTGCCCCTTAGAAGCTTTACTTTGAAAGATAAACACGTTCGTTTGAAAGTGTATGAATTTGTTGAAATGCTTTTGTGAGGAACGCACATGCGTTTCTCCGAAAATAGAAGATGCTGTTTGTAATATGTCAAAGAAGAGTTATTTGTGTGAAGTGCTGCTGATCTCTGTAGAAGCTGAACTTTGAAAGATAATCACGTTCGTTTGAAAGTGTATGAATTTCATGAAATGCTTTTGTGAGAAACACAGCCGTGTATCTGTGAAAAGAAGATTCGTTCTTTTGGATGTATCAAAGTATTGTTAGAATTGAGAACAGTGTTCCTCTTCCCCTTAGAAGCTTTAGTTTGAAAGATATTCACATTCTTCTGAAAGTGTATGAATTTCATGAAATGCTTTTGTAAGAAACGTAGACGTGATTGTGTGAAAAGAAGATTCATTGTGTGGGATGTTTCACAGTATTTTTAGAATTGAGAACAGTTTTCCTCTTACGTTTTGAAGCTTTTCTTTGAAAGATAGTCTCGTTCTTTTGAAAGTATATGAATTACATGAAATGCTTTTGTGAGAAACACAGACCAGTTTCGGTGAAAAGAAGATTCGTTGTTTGCTTTGTTTCAAAGTATTGTTAGAATTGAGAACAGTGTTCCTCTTCAGTTTAGAAGCTTTACTTTGAAAGATAGTCTCGTTCTTCTGAAAGTGTATGAATTTCATGAAATGCTTTTGTAAGAAACGTAGACGTGATTGTGTGAAAAGAACATTCGTTGTGTGGGATGTTTCGCAGTATTGTTAGAATTGCGAACGGTGTTCCTCTTACGTTTTGAAGCTTTACTTTGAAAGAAAATCACGTTCATTTGAAAGTGTATGAATTCCATGAAATGCTTTCGTGAGAATCTCCCATGTGTTTCTCTGAAAAGATGATTCGTTGTTTGGGATGTATCAAAGTATTGTTAGAATTGAGAACAGTGTTACTCTTTTCCTTAGAAGCTTTACTTTGAAAGATAGTCTTGTTCTTTTGAAAGTGTATGAATTTCATGAAATGCTTTTGTGAGAAACACAGACCAGTTTCGGTGAAAAGAAGATTCGTAGTTTGGGATGTATCAAAGTATTGTTAGAATTGAGAACAGTGTTCCCCTTCCCCTCGGAAGCTTTACTTTGAAAGATATTCACATTCTTCTGAAAGTGTATGAATTTCAGGAAATGCTTTTGAAAGAAACGTAGACGTGATTGTGTGAAAAGAAGATTCGTTGTGTGGGACGTATCTACGTATTTTTAGAACTGAGAACAGTGTTCCACTTACGTTTTGAAGCTTTCATTTGAACGATAATCACGTTCATTTGAAAGTGTATCTATTTCATGAAATGCTTTTCTGTGAAACACATACGTGTTTCTCTGTAAACAGAAGATTCATTATTTGGGATGTATCATAGTATTGTTAGAATTGAGAACAGTGTTCCTCTTCCGTTTAGAAGCTTTACTTTGAAAAATACTCACATTCATCTGAAAGTGTATGAATTTCATGAAATGTTTTTGTACGAAACGTAGACGTGATTGTGTGAAAAGAAGATTCTTTGTGTGGGATGTTTCACAGTATTTGTTAGAATTGAGAACAGTGTTCCTCTTACGTTTTGAAGCTTTACTTTGAAAGATAATCTCGTTCTTTTGAAATTGTTAACTTTATGAAATGCTTTTGTGAGAAACACAAACGTGTATCTGTGAAAAGAAGATTCGTTGTTTGGGATGTATCAAAGTATTGTTAGAATTGAGAACAGTGTTCCTCTTCCCCTTAGAAGCTTTAGTTTGAAAGATATTCACATTATTCTGAAAGTGTATGAATTTCATGAAATGCTTTTCTGTGAAACACATACGTGTTTCTCTGTAAACAGAAGATTCATTATTTGGGATGTATCAAAGTATTGTTAGAATTGAGAACAGTGTTCCTCTTCCGTTTAGAAGCTTTACTTTGAAAAATACTCACATTCATCTGAAAGTGTATGAATTTCATGAAATGCTTTTGTAAGAAACGTAGACGTTATTGTGTGAAAAGAAGATTCTCTGTGTGGTATGTTTCATAGTATTTGTTAGAATTGAGAACAGTGTTCCTCTTACGTTTTGAAGCTTTACTTTGAAAGATAATCTCGTTCTTTTGAAATTGTTAACTTCATGAAATGCTTTTGTGAGAAACACAGACGTATTTCTGTGAAAAGAAGATTCGTTGTTTGGGATGTATCAAAGTATTGTTAGAATTGAGAACAGTGTTCCTCTTCAGTTTAGAAGCTTTACTTTGAAAGATAGTCTCGCTCTTCTGAAAGTGTATGAATTTTTTTGTAAGAAACGTAGACGTGATTGTGTGAAAAGAACATTCGTTGTGTGGGATGTTTCGCAGTATTGTTAGAATTGCGAACGGTGTTCCTCTTACGTTTTGAAGCTTTACTTTGAAAGAAAATCACGTTCATTTGAAAGTGTATGAATTTCATGAAATGCTTTCGTGAGAATCTCCCATGTGTTTCTTTGAAAAGAAGATTCGTTGTTTGGGTTGTATCAAAGTATTGTTAGAATTGAGAAGAGTGTTCCTCTTCCCCTTAGATGCTTTACTTTGAAAGATAATCTCGTTCTTTTGAAAGTGTATAAAATTCATGAAATGCTTTTGTGAGAAACTCAGACGTGTTTCTGTGAAAAGAAGATTCGTTGTTTGGGATGTATCAAAGTATTGTTAGAATTGAGAACAGTGTTCCTCTTTTGCTTAGAAGCTTTACTTTGAAAGATAGTCTCGTTCTTTAGAAAGTGTATGAATTTCATGAAATGCTTTTGTGAGAAACAAAGACGAGTTTCGGTGAAAAGAAGATTCGTTGTTTGGGATGTATCAAAGTATTGTTAGAATTGAGAACAGTGTTCCTCTTCCCCTTAGACGCTTTACTTTGAAAGATAATCTCGTTCTTTTGAAAGTGTATGAATTTCATGAAATGCTTTTGTGAGAAACACAGATGTGTTTCTGTGAAAAGAAGATTCGTAGTTTGGGATGTATCAAAGTATTGTTAGAATTGAGAACAGTGTTCCTCTTCCCCTTAGAAGCTTTACTTTGAAAGATATTCACATTCATCTGAAAGTGTATGAATTTCAGGAAATGCTTTTGAAAGAAACGTAGACGTGATTGTGTGAAAAGAAGATTCGTTGTGTGGGACGTATCTACGTATTTTTAGAACTGAGAACAGTGTTCCACTTACGTTTTGAAGCTTTCATTTGAACGATAATCACGTTCATTTGAAAGTGTATGAATTTCATGAAATGCTTTTCTGTGAAACACATACGTGTTTCTCTGTAAACAGAAGATTCGTTGTTTGGGATGTATCAAAGTATTGTTAGAATTGAGAACAGTGTTCCTCTTCCCCTTAGAAGCTTTACTTTGAAAGATATTCACATTCATATGTAAGTGTATGATTCAGGAAATGCTTTTTTGATAATCTCGCATGTGTTTTTCTGAAAAGAAGATTCACTGTTTGAGATATATCAAGGTATTAGAATTGAGAACAGTGTTCCTCTTCCGTTTAGAAGCTTTTCTTTGAAAAATACTCACATTCATCTGAAAGTGTATCAATTTCATGAAATGCTTTTGTAAGAAACGTAGACGTGATTGTGTGAAAAGAAGATTCTTTGTGTGGGATGTTTCACAGTATTTGTTAGAATAAAGAACAGTGTTCCTCTTACGTTTTGAAGCTTTACTTTGAAAGATAATCTCGTTCTTTTGAAATTGTTAACTTCATGAAATGCTTTTGTGAGAAACACAGACGTGTTTCTGTGAAAAGAAGATTCGTTGTTTGGGTGTATCAAAGTATTGTTAGAATTGAGAACAGTGTTCCTCTTCCCCTTAGAAGCTTTAATTTGAAGATAATCTCGTTCTTTTGAAAGAGTATGAATTTCATGAAATGCTTTTGAGAAACATTGACGTGTTTCTGTGAAAAGAAGATACGTTGTGTGGGATGTTTCACAGTATTGTGAGAATTGAGAACAGTGTTCCTCTGCCCCTTAGAAGCTTTACTTTGAAAGATAAACACGTTCGTTTGAAAGTGTATGAATTTGTTGAAATGCTTTTGTGAGGAACGCACATGCGTTTCTCCGAAAATAGAAGATGCTGTTTGTAATATGTCAAAGAAGAGTTATTTGTGTGAAGTGCTGCTGATCTCTGTAGAAGCTGAACTTTGAAAGATAATCACGTTCGTTTGAAAGTGTATGAATTTCATGAAATGCTTTTGTGAGAAACACAGCCGTGTATCTGTGAAAAGAAGATTCGTTCTTTTGGATGTATCAAAGTATTGTTAGAATTGAGAACAGTGTTCCTCTTCCCCTTAGAAGCTTTAGTTTGAAAGATATTCACATTCTTCTGAAAGTGTATGAATTTCATGAAATGCTTTTGTAAGAAACGTAGACGTGATTGTGTGAAAAGAAGATTCATTGTGTGGGATGTTTCACAGTATTTTTAGAATTGAGAACAGTTTTCCTCTTACGTTTTGAAGCTTTTCTTTGAAAGATAGTCTCGTTCTTTTGAAAGTATATGAATTACATGAAATGCTTTTGTGAGAAACACAGACGTATTTCTGTGAAAAGAAGATTCGTTGTTTGCTTTGTTTCAAAGTATTGTTAGAATTGAGAACAGTGTTCCTCTTCAGTTTAGAAGCTTTACTTTGAAAGATAGTCTCGTTCTTCTGAAAGTGTATGAATTTCATGAAATGCTTTTGTAAGAAACGTAGACGTGATTGTGTGAAAAGAACATTCGTTGTGTGGGATGTTTCGCAGTATTGTTAGAATTGCGAACGGTGTTCCTCTTACGTTTTGAAGCTTTACTTTGAAAGAAAATCACGTTCATTTGAAAGTGTATGAATTCCATGAAATGCTTTCGTGAGAATCTCCCATGTGTTTCTCTGAAAAGATGATTCGTTGTTTGGGATGTATCAAAGTATTGTTAGAATTGAGAACAGTGTTCCTCTTCCCCTTAGAAGCTTTACTTTGAAAGATAATCTCGTTCTTTTGAAAGTGTATGAATTTCATGAAATGCTTTTGTGAGAAACACAGGCGTCTTTCTGTGATAAAAAGATTCGTTGTTTGGGATGTATCAAAGTATTGTTAGAATTGAGAACAGTGTTACTCTTTTCCTTAGAAGCTTTACTTTGAAAGATAGTCTTGTTCTTTTGAAAGTGTATGAATTTCATGAAATGCTTTTGTGAGAAACACAGACCAGTTTCGGTGAAAAGAAGATTCGTAGTTTGGGATGTATCAAAGTATTGTTAGAATTGAGAACAGTGTTCCCCTTCCCCTCGGAAGCTTTACTTTGAAAGATATTCACATTCTTCTGAAAGTGTATGAATTTCATGAAATGCTTTTTAAAGAAACGTAGACGTGATTGTGTGAAAAGAAGATTCGTTGTGTGGGACGTATCTACGTATTTTTAGAACTGAGAACAGTGTTCCACTTACGTTTTGAAGCTTTCATTTGAACGATAATCACGTTCATTTGAAAGTGTATGAATTTCATGAAATGCTTTTCTGTGAAACACAAACGTTTTTCTCTGTAAAGAAGATTCATTATTTGGGATGTATCAAAGTATTGTTAGAATTGAGAACAGTGTTCCACTACGTTTAGAAGCTTTACTTTGAAAAATACGCACATTCATCTGAAAGTGTATGAATTTCATGAAATGCTTTTGTAAGAAACGTAGACGTGATTGTGTGAAAAGAAGATTCTTTGTGTGGATGTTTCACAGTATTTGTTAGAATTGAGAACAGTGTTCCTCTTACGTTTTGAAGCTTTACTTTGAAAGATAATCTCTTTCTTTTGAAATTTTTGAATTTCATGAAATGCTTTTGTGAGAAACACAGACGTGTTTCTGTGAAAAGAAGATTCGTTGTTTGGGATGTATCAAAGTATTGTTAGAATTGAGAACAGTGTTCCTCTTTCCCTTAGAAGCTTTATTTTGAAAGATAAACCCGTTCGTTTGAAAGTGTATGAATTTGTTGAAATGCTTTTGTGAGGAATGCACATGCGTTTCTCCGAAAACAGAAGATGTTTTTTGTAATATGACAAAGTGCAGTTATTTGTGTGAAGTGTTGCTGATCTCTGTAGAAGCTTAACTTTGAAAGATAATCACGTTCGTTTGAAAGTGTATGAATTTCATGAAATGCTTTTGTGAGAAACACAGAAGTGTATCTGTGAAAAGAAGATTCGTTGTTTGGGATGTATCAAAGTATTGTTAGAATTGAGAACAGTGTTCCTCTTCCACTTAGAAACTTCACTTTGAAAAATAATCTCGTTCTTTTGAAAGTGCATGAATTTCTTGAAATGCTTTTCATAGAAACAGAGACGTGTTTCGGTGAAAAGAAGATCCATTTTTCGAAATGTATCAAAGTATTGTTAGAATTTAGAACAGCGTTTAGGGTTAGGGTTGGAGTTAGGGTTAGGGTTAGGGTTAGGGTTAGGGTTAGGGTTAGGGTTAGGGTTAGGGTTAGAGTTAGGGTTTGAGTTAGGGTTAGGGATAGGGTTAGGATTAGGGTTAGGGTTAGGGTTAGAATAGGGTTAGGGTTAGGATTAGGGGTTAGGGTTAGGGTTAGGGTTAGGGTTAGGGTTTGGGGTAGGGTTAGGGTTAGGGTTAGGGTTAGGTTTGGGGTTTGTGTTAGGGTTAGTATTAGGGTTAGTGTTACGGTTAGGGTTAGGTTTAGGGTTAGGGATAGTGTTAGGGTTAGGGTTAGAGTTAGGGTTAGTGTTAGGGTTTGCGTTAGGGTTAGGGTTAGGATTAGGGTTAGGGTTAGGGTTAGTGTTAGGGTTAGGGTTAGTGTTAGGGTTATGGGTTATGGTTAGGGTTAGGGTTAGGGTTAGGGTTTGGGTTAGGGTTAGGGTTAGGGTTAGGG
>JAQJZF010000005.1:92532462-92537462 GCA_028537955.1 Microtus californicus
AGTGTTAGGGTTTGCGTTAGGATTAGGGTTAGTGTTAGGGTTAGGTTTAGGGTAGGGTTAGGGTTAGGGTTATGGGTTAGGGTTAGTGTTAGGGTTAGGGTTAGGGTTTGGGTTGGGGTTAGGGTTAGGGTTAGGGTTAAGGTTAGGGTTAGGGTTAGGGTTAGGGTTAGAGTTTGGTTAGGGTTAGAGTTAGGGTTTGCATTAGGGTTAGGGTTAGGATTAGGGTTAGGGTTAGGGTTAGGTTTAGGTTTAGGGTTAGGGTAAGGGTTAAGGTTAGGGTTAGGGTAGGGTTAGGGTTAGGATTAGGGGTTAGGTTTAGGGTTAGGGTTAGGGTTAGGGTTTGGGTTAGGGTTAGGTTTAGTGTTAGGATCAGGGTTAGGGTAAGGGTTTGTGTTAGGGTTAGGGTTAGGGTGTTGGTTAGGGTTAGGGTTAGGGTTAGGCTTAGGGTTTGGGTTAGGATTAGGGTTTGGGTTAGGGTTAGGGTTTGGGTTAGGGTTAGGGTAAGGATTAGGGTTAGGGTTAGGGTTAGGGTTAGGGTTAGGTTTTGCGATAGGTTTCGGGTTAGGATTAGGGTTAGGGTTAGGGTTATGGTTAGGGTTTGGGTTAGGGTTAGGGTTATGGTTAGGGTTAGGATTAGGTTTTGCGTTAGGGTTCGGGTTAGGGTTAGGATTAGGGTTAGGGTTAGGGTTAGGGTAGGGTTAGGGTTAGGATTAGGGGTTAGGGTTAGGGTTAGGGTTAGGGTTTGGGTTAGGGTTAGGTTTAGGGTTAGGGTTAAGGTTAGGGTTAGAATTAGGGTTAGGGTTAGGGTTAGAGTTAGGGTTAGGGTTAGCGTTAGGGTTTGCGTTAGGGTTAGGGTTAGGATTAGGGTTAGGGTTAGGGTTAGAATAGGTTTAGGGTTAGGATTAGGGGTTAGGGTTAGGGTTAGGGTTAGGGTTAGGGTTAAGGTTTCGGTTAGGGTTAGGGTTAGGGTTAGGGTAGTGTTAGGGTTTGTGTTAGGGTTAGTGTTAGGGTTAGTGTTATGGTTAGGATTAGGGTTAGGGTTAGGGTTAGTGTTAGGGTTAGGGTTAGTGTTAGGATTAGTGTTAGGGTTTTCGTTAGGATTAGGGTTAGTGTTAGGGTTAGGTTTAGGGTAGGGTTAGGGTTAGGGTTATGGGTTAGGGTTAGTGTTAGGGTTAGGGTTTGGGTTAGGGTTAGGGTTAGGGTTAAGGTTAGGATTAGGGTTAGGGTTAGGGTTAGAGTTAGGGTTAGGGTTAGAGTTAGGGTTTGCGTTAGGGTTAGGGTTAAGATTAGGGTTAGGGTTAGGGTTAGGTTTAGGTTTAGGGTTAGGGTAAGGGTTAAGGATAGGGTTAGGGTAGGGTTAGGGTTAGGATTAGGGGTTAGGTTTAGGGTTAGGGTTAGTGTTAGGGTTTGGGTTAGGGTTAGGTTTAGTGTTAGGATCAGGGTTAGGGTAAGGGTTTGTGTTAGGGTTAGGGTTAGGGTGTTGGTTAGGGTTAGGGTTAGGGTTAGGCTTAGGGTTTGGTTTAGGGTTAGGGTTCGGGTTAGGGTTAGGGTTTGGGATAGGGTTAGGGTTAGGATTAGGGTTAGGGTTAGGGTTAGGGTTAGGGTTAGGGTTTGCGATAGGGTTCGGATTAGGGTTAGGGTTAGGGTTAGGGTTTGGGTTAGGGTTAGGGTTAGGGTAGGGGTTAGGGTTATGGTTAGATTTAGGTTTAGGGTTAGGGTTAGGGTTAGGGTTAGGATTAGTGTTAGGGTAGAGTTAGGGTTAGGGTTAGGGTTAGGGTTAGGGTTTAGGGTTAGGGTTAGGGTTAGGGTTAGGGTTTGCGTTAGGGATAAGGTTAGGGTTTGGGTTACGGTTAGGGTTAGGGTTAGAAAAGGTTTAGGGTTAGGATAAGGGGTTAGGGTAGGGTTAGGTTTAGGGATAGGGTTAGAGTTAGGGTTTGCGTGAGGTTTAGGGTTAGGGTTAGGGTTAGGGGTAGGGTTAGGTTTAGGCTTAGGGTTATGGTTAGGGTTATGGTTAGAATAGGGTTAGGGTTAGGATTAGAGGTTAGGGTTAGGGTTAGGGTTAGGGTTTGGGTTAGGGTTAGGGTTAGGGTTAGGTTTTGTGTTAGGGTTAGTGTTCGGGTTAGTTTTACGGTTAGGGTTAGGGTTAGGGTTATGGTTAGTATTAGGGTTAGGGTTAGTGTTAGGGTTTAGGGTTAGGGTTAGGGTTAGGGTTTAGGGTTAGGGTTATGGTTAGTATTAGGGTTAGGGTTAGTGTTAGGGTTAGTGTTAGGGTTTGCGTTAGGGTTATTGTTAGGTTTAGAGTTAGGTTTAGGGTAGGGTTAGGGTTAGGCTTATGGGTTAGGGTTAGTGTTAGGGTTAGGGTTAGGGTTTATGTTAGGGTTAGGGTTAGGGTTAGGGTTAAGGTTAGGGTTAGGGTTAGGGTTAGGGTTAGAGTTAGGGTTAGGGTTTGAGTTAGGGTTTGCGTTAGGGTTAGGCTTAGGATTAGGGTTAGTGTTAGGGTTAGGTTTAGGTTTAGGGTTAGGGTAAGGGTTAAGGTTAGGGTT
Organism: Microtus californicus; assembly: GCA_028537955.1. Lineage (NCBI taxonomy): Eukaryota > Metazoa > Chordata > Mammalia > Rodentia > Cricetidae > Microtus > Microtus californicus. The sequence continues at coordinate 92,535,006 of JAQJZF010000005.1, forward strand.
AGGGTAGGGTTAGGGTTAGGATTAGGGGTTAGGGTTAGGGTTAGGGTTTGGGTTTGGGTTTGGGTTAGGGTTAGTGATAGGGTTAGTGTTAGGGTAAGGGTTTGTGTTAGGGTTAGTGTAAGGGTGTTGGTTAGGGTTAGGGTTAGGCTTAGGGTTTGGGTTAGGGTTAGGGTTCGGGTTAGGGTTAGGGTTAGGGTTTGGGTTAGGGTTAGGGTTAGGATTAGGGTTAGGGTTAGGGTTTGCGTTAGGGCTAGGGTTAGGGTTAGGGTTAGGGTTAGAGTTAGGGTTAGAATAGTGTTAGGGTTAGGATTAGTTTTTAGGGTTAGGGTTAGGGTTAGGGATAGTGTAAGAGTTAGGGTTTGCGTGAGTTTTAGGGTTAGGGTTAGGTTTAGGGTTAGGGTTAGAATAGGTTTAGGGTTAGGATTAGGGGTTAGGGTTAGGGTTAGGGTTAGGGTTAAGGTTTCGGTTAGGGTTAGGGTTAGGGTTAGGGTAGTGTTAGGGTTTGTGTTAGGGTTAGTGTTAGGGTTAGGGTTAGGGTTAGGGTTAGGGTTAGGGTTATGGTTAGGTTTAGGATTAGGGTTTGCATTAGGGTTCGGGTTAGGGTTAGGATTAGGGTTAGGGTTAGGGTTAGGGTTTGGGTTAGGGTTAGGTTTAGTGTTAGGATCAGGGTTAGGGTAAGGGTTTGTGTTAGGGTTAGGGTTAGGGTGTTGGTTAGGGTTAGGGTTAGGGTTAGGCTTAGGGTTTGGGTTAGGATTAGGGTTTGGGTTAGGGTTAGGGTTTGGGTTAGGGTTAGGGTAAGGATTAGGGTTAGGGTTAGGGTTAGGGTTAGGGTTAGGTTTTGCGATAGGTTTCGGGTTAGGGTTAGGGTTAGGGTTAGGGTTATGGTTAGGGTTTGGGTTAGGGTTAGGGTTATGGTTAGGGTTAGGATTAGGGTTTGCGTTAGGGTTCGGGTTAGGGTTAGGATTAGGGTTAGGGTTAGGGTTAGGGTAGGGTTAGGGTTAGGATTAGGGGTTAGGGTTAGGGTTAGGGTTAGGGTTAGGGTTTGGGTTAGGGTTAGGTTTAGGGTTAGGGTTAAGGTTAGGGTTAGAATTAGGGTTAGGGTTAGGGTTAGAGTTAGGGTTAGGGTTAGCGTTAGGGTTTGCGTTAGGGTTAGGGTTAGGATTAGGGTTAGGGTTAGGGTTAGAATAGGTTTAGGGTTAGGATTAGGGGTTAGGGTTAGGGTTAGGGTTAGGGTTAAGGTTTCGGTTAGGGTTAGGGTTAGGGTTAGGGTAGTGTTAGGGTTTGTGTTAGGGTTAGTGTTAGGGTTAGTGTTACGGTTAGGATTAGGGTTAGGGTTAGGGTTAGTGTTAGGGTTAGGGTTAGTGTTAGGATTAGTGTTAGGGTTTTCGTTAGGATTAGGGTTAGTGTTAGGGTTAGGTTTAGGGTAGGGTTAGGGTTAGGGTTATGGGTTAGGGTTAGTGTTAGGGTTAGGGTTTAGGTTAGGGTTAGGGTTAGGGTTAAGGTTAGGATTAGGGTTAGGATTAGGGTTAGAGTTAGGGTTAGGGTTAGAGTTAGGGTTTGCGTTAGGGTTAGGGTTAAGATTAGGGTTAGGGTTAGGGTTAGGTTTAGGTTTAGGGTTAGGGTAAGGGTTAAGGTTAGGGTTAGGGTAGGGTTAGGGTTAGGATTAGGGGTTAGGTTTAGGGTTAGGGTTAGTGTTAGGGTTTGGGTTAGGGTTAGGTTTAGTGTTAGGATCAGGGTTAGGGTAAGGGTTTGTGTTAGGGTTAGGGTTAGGGTGTTGGTTAGGGTTAGGGTTAGGGTTAGGCTTAGGGTTTGGTTTAGGGTTAGGGTTCGGGTTAGGGTTAGGGTTTGGGTTAGGGTTAGGGTTAGGATTAGGGTTAGGGTTAGGGTTAGGGTTAGGGTTAGGTTTTGCGATAGGGTTCGGGTTAGGGTTAGGGTTAGGGTTAGGGTTAGGGTTAGGGTTAGGGTTTGGGTTAGGATTAGGGTTAGGGTTAGGGTTAGGGTTATGGTTAGGTTTAGGATTAGGGTTTGCATTAGGGTTCGGGTTAGGGTTAGGATTAGGGTTAGGGTTAGGGTTAGGGTAGGGTTAGGGTTAGGATTAGGGGTTAGGGTTAGGGTTAGGGTTAGGGTTTGGGTTAGGTTTAGGGTTAGGGTAAGGGTTAAGGTTAGGGTTAGTGTAGGGTTAGGGTTAGGATTAGGGGTTAGGTTTATGGTTAGGGTTAGAGTTAGGTTTTGGGTTAGGGTTAGGGTTACGGTAAAAGTTTGTGTTAGGGTTAGGGTTAGGGTGTTGGTTTGGTTAGGTTTAGGGTTAGGCTTAGGGTTTGGTTTAGGGTTAGGGTTCGGGTTAGGGTTAGTGTTAGGGTTTGGGTTAGTGTTATGATTAGGGTTAGGGTTAGGGTTAGGGTTAGGGATAGGGTTTGCGATAGGGTTCGGGTTAGGGTTAGCGTCAGGGTTACGGTT
>JAQJZF010000005.1:92582462-92597462 GCA_028537955.1 Microtus californicus
AACAGTGTTCCTCTGCCCCTTAGAAGCTTTACTTTGAAAGATAAACACGTTCGTTTGAAAGTGTATGAATTTGTTGAAATGCTTTTGTGAGGAACGCACATGCGTTTCTCCGAAAATAGAAGATGCTGTTTGTAATATGTCAAAGAAGAGTTATTTGTGTGAAGTGCTGCTGATCTCTGTAGAAGCTGAACTTTGAAAGATAATCACGTTCGTTTGAAAGTGTATGAATTTCATGAAATGCTTTTGTGAGAAACACAGACGTGTATCTGTGAAAAGAAGATTCGTTCTTTTGGATGTATCAAAGTATTGTTAGAATTGAGAACAGTGTTCCTCTTCCCCTTAGAAGCTTTAGTTTGAAAGATATTCACATTCTTCTGAAAGTGTATGAATTTCATGAAATGCTTTTCTGTGAAACACATACGTGTTTCTCTGTAAACAGAAGATTCATTATTTGGGATGTATCATAGTATTGTTAGAATTGAGAACAGTGTTCCTCTTCCGTTTAGAAGCTTTACTTTGAAAAATACTCACATTCATCTGAAAGTGTATGAATTTCATGAAATGTTTTTTTACGAAACGTAGACGTGATTGTGTGAAAAGAAGATTCTTTGTGTGGGATGTTTCACAGTATTTGTTAGAATAAAGAACAGTGTTCCTCTTCCGTTTAGAAGCTTTACTTTGAAAAATACTCACATTCATCTGAAAGTGTATGAATTTCATGAAATGTTTTTTTACGAAACGTAGACGTGATTGTGTGAAAAGAAGATTCTTTGTGTGGGATGTTTCACAGTATTTGTTAGAATTGAGAACAGTGTTCCTCTTACGTTTTGAAGCTTTACTTTGAAAGATAATCTCGTTCTTTTGAAATTGTTAACTTCATGAAATGCTTTTGTGAGAAACACAAACGTGTATCTGTGAAAAGAAGATTCGTTGTTTGGGATGTATCAAAGTATTGTTAGAATTGAGAACAGTGTTCCTCTTCCCCTTAGAAGCTTTAGTTTGAAAGATATTCACATTCTTCTGAAAGTGTATGAATTTCATGAAATGCTTTTCTGTGAAACACATACGTGTTTCTCTGTAAACAGAAGATTCATTATTTGGGATGTATCAAAGTATTGTTAGAATTGAGAACAGTGTTCTTCTTCCGTTTAGAAGCTTTACTTTGAAAAATACTCACATTCATCTGAAAGTGTATGAATTTCATGAAATGCTTTTGTAAGAAACGTAGACGTTATTGTGTGAAAAGAAGATTCTCTGTGTGGTATGTTTCACAGTATTTGTTAGAATTGAGAACAGTGTTCCTCTTACGTTTTGAAGCTTTACTTTGAAAGATAATCTCGTTCTTTTGAAATTGTTAACTTCATGAAATGCTTTTGTGAGAAACACAGACGTATTTCTGTGAAAAGAAGATTCGTTGTTTGGGATGTATCAAAGTATTGTTAGAATTGAGAACAGTGTTCCTCTTCAGTTTAGAAGCTTTACTTTGAAAGATAGTCTCGTTCTTCTGAAAGTGAATGAATTTTTTTGTAAGAAACGTAGACGTGATTGTGTGAAAAGAACATTCGTTGTGTGGGATGTTTCGCAGTATTGTTAGAATTGCGAACGGTGTTCCTCTTACGTTTTGAAGCTTTACTTTGAAAGAAAATCACGTTCATTTGAAAGTGTATGAATTTCATGAAATGCTTTCGTGAGAATCTCCCATGTGTTTCTTTGAAAAGAAGATTCGTTGTTTGGGTTGTATCAAAGTATTGTTAGAATTGAGAAGAGTGTTCCTCTTCCCCTTAGATGCTTTACTTTGAAAGATAATCTCGTTCTTTTGAAAGTGTATAAAATTCATGAAATGCTTTTGTGAGAAACTCAGACGTGTTTCTGTGAAAAGAAGATTCGTTGTTTGGGATGTATCAAAGTATTGTTAGAATTGAGAACAGTGTTCCTCTTTTGCTTAGAAGCTTTACTTTGAAAGATAGTCTCGTTCTTTAGAAAGTGTATGAATTTCATGAAATGCTTTTGTGAGAAACAAAGACGAGTTTCGGTGAAAAGAAGATTCGTTGTTTGGGATGTATCAAAGTATTGTTAGAATTGAGAACAGTGTTCCTCTTCCCCTTAGACGCTTTACTTTGAAAGATAATCTCGTTCTTTTGAAAGTGTATGAATTTCATGAAATGCTTTTGTGAGAAACACAGATGTGTTTCTGTGAAAAGAAGATTCGTAGTTTGGGATGTATCAAAGTATTGTTAGAATTGAGAACAGTGTTCCTCTTCCGTTTAGAAGCTTTTCTTTGAAAAATACTCACATTCATCTGAAAGTGTATCAATTTCATGAAATGCTTTTGTAAGAAACGTAGACGTGATTGTGTGAAAAGAAGATTCTTTGTGTGGGATGTTTCACAGTATTTGTTAGAATAAAGAACAGTGTTCCTCTTACGTTTTGAAGCTTTACTTTGAAAGATAATCTCGTTCTTTTGAAATTGTTAACTTCATGAAATGCTTTTGTGAGAAACACAGACGTGTTTCTGTGAAAAGAAGATTCGTTATTTGGGATGTATCAAAGTATTGTTAGAATTGAGAACAGTGTTCCTCTTCCCCTTAGAAGCTTTAATTTGAAGATAATCTCGTTCTTTTGAAAGAGTATGAATTTCATGAAATGCTTTTGAGAAACATTGACGTGTTTCTGTGAAAAGAAGATACGTTGTGTGGGATGTTTCACAGTATTGTGAGAATTGAGAACAGTGTTCCTCTGCCCCTTAGAAGCTTTACTTTGAAAGATAAACACGTTCGTTTGAAAGTGTATGAATTTGTTGAAATGCTTTTGTGAGGAACGCACATGCGTTTCTCCGAAAATAGAAGATGCTGTTTGTAATATGTCAAAGAAGAGTTATTTGTGTGAAGTGCTGCTGATCTCTGTAGAAGCTGAACTTTGAAAGATAATCACGTTCGTTTGAAAGTGTATGAATTTCATGAAATGCTTTTGTGAGAAACACAGACGTGTATCTGTGAAAAGAAGATTCGTTCTTTTGGATGTATCAAAGTATTGTTAGAATTGAGAACAGTGTTCCTCTTCCCCTTAGAAGCTTTAGTTTGAAAGATATTCACATTCTTCTGAAAGTGTATGAATTTCATGAAATGCTTTTGTAAGAAACGTAGACGTGATTGTGTGAAAAGAAGATTCATTGTGTGGGATGTTTCACAGTATTTTTAGAATTGAGAACAGTTTTCCTCTTACGTTTTGAAGCTTTTCTTTGAAAGATAGTCTCGTTCTTTTGAAAGTATATGAATTACATGAAATGCTTTTGTGAGAAACACAGACGTATTTCTGTGAAAAGAAGATTCGTTGTTTGCTTTGTTTCAAAGTATTGTTAGAATTGAGAACAGTGTTCCTCTTCAGATTAGAAGCTTTACTTTGAAAGATAGTCTCGTTCTTCTGAAAGTGTATGAATTTCATGAAATGCTTTTGTAAGAAACGTAGACGTGATTGTGTGAAAAGAACATTCGTTGTGTGGGATGTTTCGCAGTATTGTTAGAATTGCGAACGGTGTTCCTCTTACGTTTTGAAGCTTTACTTTGAAAGAAAATCACGTTCATTTGAAAGTGTATGAATTCCATGAAATGCTTTCGTGAGAATCTCCCATGTGTTTCTCTGAAAAGATGATTCGTTGTTTGGGATGTATCAAAGTATTGTTAGAATTGAGAACAGTGTTCCTCTTCCCCTTAGAAGCTTTACTTTGAAAGATAATCTCGTTCTTTTGAAAGTGTATGAATTTCATGAAATGCTTTTGTGAGAAACACAGGCGTCTTTCTGTGATAAAAAGATTCGTTGTTTGGGATGTATCAAAGTATTGTTAGAATTGAGAACAGTGTTACTCTTTTCCTTAGAAGCTTTACTTTGAAAGATAGTCTTGTTCTTTTGAAAGTGTATGAATTTCATGAAATGCTTTTGTGAGAAACACAGACCAGTTTCGGTGAAAAGAAGATTCGTAGTTTGGGATGTATCAAAGTATTGTTAGAATTGAGAACAGTGTTCCCCTTCCCCTCGGAAGCTTTACTTTGAAAGATATTCACATTCTTCTGAAAGTGTATGAATTTCATGAAATGCTTTTTAAAGAAACGTAGACGTGATTGTGTGAAAAGAAGATTCGTTGTGTGGGACGTATCTACGTATTTTTAGAACTGAGAACAGTGTTCCACTTACGTTTTGAAGCTTTCATTTGAACGATAATCACGTTCATTTGAAAGTGTATGAATTTCATGAAATGCTTTTCTGTGAAACACAAACGTTTATCTCTGTAAAGAAGATTCATTATTTGGGATGTATCAAAGTATTGTTAGAATTGAGAACAGTGTTCCACTACGTTTAGAAGCTTTACTTTGAAAAATACGCACATTCATCTGAAAGTGTATGAATTTCATGAAATGCTTTTGTAAGAAACGTAGACGTGATTGTGTGAAAAGAAGATTCTTTGTGTGGATGTTTCACAGTATTTGTTAGAATTGAGAACAGTGTTCCTCTTACGTTTTGAAGCTTTACTTTGAAAGATAATCTCTTTCTTTTGAAATTTTTGAATTTCAGGAAATGCTTTTGTGAGAAACACAGACGTGTTTCTGTGAAAAGAAGATTCGTTGTTTGGGATGTATCAAAGTATTGTTAGAATTGAGAACAGTGTTCCTCTTCCCCTTAGAAGCTTTACTTTGAAAGATATTCACATTCATCTGAAAGTGTATGAATTTCAGTAAATGCTTTTGAAAGAAACGTAGACGTGATTGTGTGAAAAGAAGATTCGTTGTGTGGGACGTATCTCAGTATTTTTAGAACTGAGAACAGTGTTCCACTTACGTTTTGAAGCTTTCATTTGAACGATAATCACGTTCATTTGAAAGTGTATGAATTTCATGAAATGCTTTGCTGTGAAACACATACGTGTTTCTCTGTAAACAGAAGATTCGTTGTTTGGGATGTATCAAAGTATTGTTAGAATTGAGAACAGTGTTCCTCTTCCCCTTAGAAGCTTTACTTTGAAAGATATTCACATTCATATGTAAGTGTATGATTCAGGAAATGCTTTTTTGATAATCTCGCATGTGTTTTTCTGAAAAGAAGATTCACTGTTTGAGATATATCAAGGTATTAGAATTGAGAACAGTGTTCCTCTTCCGTTTAGAAGCTTTTCTTTGAAAAATACTCACATTCATCTGAAAGTGTATCAATTTCATGAAATGCTTTTGTAAGAAACGTAGACGTGATTGTGTGAAAAGAAGATTCTTTGTGTGGGATGTTTCACAGTATTTGTTAGAATAAAGAACAGTGTTCCTCTTACGTTTTGAAGCTTTACTTTGAAAGATAATCTCGTTCTTTTGAAATTGTTAACTTCATGAAATGCTTTTGTGAGAAACACAGACGTGTTTCTGTGAAAAGAAGATTCGTTGTTTGGGATGTATCAAAGTATTGTTAGAATTGAGAACAGTGTTCCTCTTCCCCTTAGAAGCTTTAATTTGAAGATAATCTCGTTCTTTTGAAAGAGTATGAATTTCATGAAATGCTTTTGAGAAACATTGACGTGTTTCTGTGAAAAGAAGATACGTTGTGTGGGATGTTTCACAGTATTGTGAGAATTGAGAACAGTGTTCCTCTGCCCCTTAGAAGCTTTACTTTGAAAGATAAACACGTTCGTTTGAAAGTGTATGAATTTGTTGAAATGCTTTTGTGAGGAACGCACATGCGTTTCTCCGAAAATAGAAGATGCTGTTTGTAATATGTCAAAGAAGAGTTATTTGTGTGAAGTGCTGCTGATCTCTGTAGAAGCTGAACTTTGAAAGATAATCACGTTCGTTTGAAAGTGTATGAATTTCATGAAATGCTTTTGTGAGAAACACAGACGTGTATCTGTGAAAAGAAGATTCGTTCTTTTGGATGTATCAAAGTATTGTTAGAATTGAGAACAGTGTTCCTCTTCCCCTTAGAAGCTTTAGTTTGAAAGATATTCACATTCTTCTGAAAGTGTATGAATTTCATGCAATGCTTTTGTAAGAAACGTAGACGTGATTGTGTGAAAAGAAGATTCATTGTGTGGGATGTTTCACAGTATTTTTAGAATTGAGAACAGTTTTCCTCTTACGTTTTGAAGCTTTTCTTTGAAAGATAGTCTCGTTCTTTTGAAAGTATATGAATTACATGAAATGCTTTTGTGAGAAACACAGACGTATTTCTGTGAAAAGAAGATTCGTTGTTTGCTTTGTTTCAAAGTATTGTTAGAATTGAGAACAGTGTTCCTCTTCAGATTAGAAGCTTTACTTTGAAAGATAGTCTCGTTCTTCTGAAAGTGTATGAATTTCATGAAATGCTTTTGTAAGAAACGTAGACTTGATTGTGTGAAAAGAACATTCGTTGTGTGGGATGTTTCGCAGTATTGTTAGAATTGCGAACGGTGTTCCTCTTACGTTTTGAAGCTTTACTTTGAAAGAAAATCACGTTCATTTGAAAGTGTATGAATTCCATGAAATGCTTTCGTGAGAATCTCCCATGTGTTTCTCTGAAAAGATGATTCGTTGTTTGGGATGTATCAAAGTATTGTTAGAATTGAGAACAGTGTTCCTCTTCCCCTTAGAAGCTTTACTTTGAAAGATAATCTCGTTCTTTTGAAAGTGTATGAATTTCATGAAATGCTTTTGTGAGAAACACAGGCGTCTTTCTGTGATAAAAAGATTCGTTGTTTGGGATGTATCAAAGTATTGTTAGAATTGAGAACAGTGTTACTCTTTTCCTTAGAAGCTTTACTTTGAAAGATAGTCTTGTTCTTTTGAAAGTGTATGAATTTCATGAAATGCTTTTGTGAGAAACACAGACCAGTTTCGGTGAAAAGAAGATTCGTAGTTTGGGATGTATCAAAGTATTGTTAGAATTGAGAACAGTGTTCCCCTTCCCCTCGGAAGCTTTACTTTGAAAGATATTCACATTCTTCTGAAAGTGTATGAATTTCATGAAATGCTTTTTAAAGAAACGTAGACGTGATTGTGTGAAAAGAAGATTCGTTGTGTGGGACGTATCTACGTATTTTTAGAACTGAGAACAGTGTTCCACTTACGTTTTGAAGCTTTCATTTGAACGATAATCACGTTCATTTGAAAGTGTATGAATTTCATGAAATGCTTTTCTGTGAAACACAAACGTTTATCTCTGTAAAGAAGATTCATTATTTGGGATGTATCAAAGTATTGTTAGAATTGAGAACAGTGTTCCACTACGTTTAGAAGCTTTACTTTGAAAAATACGCACATTCATCTGAAAGTGTATGAATTTCATGAAATGCTTTTGTAAGAAACGTAGACGTGATTGTGTGAAAAGAAGATTCTTTGTGTGGATGTTTCACAGTATTTGTTAGAATTGAGAACAGTGTTCCTCTTACGTTTTGAAGCTTTACTTTGAAAGATAATCTCTTTCTTTTGAAATTTTTGAATTTCAGGAAATGCTTTTGTGAGAAACACAGACGTGTTTCTGTGAAAAGAAGATTCGTTGTTTGGGATGTATCAAAGTATTGTTAGAATTGAGAACAGTGTTCCTCTTCCCCTTAGAAGCTTTACTTTGAAAGATATTCACATTCATCTGAAAGTGTATGAATTTCAGTAAATGCTTTTGAAAGAAACGTAGACGTGATTGTGTGAAAAGAAGATTCGTTGTGTGGGACGTATCTCAGTATTTTTAGAACTGAGAACAGTGTTCCACTTACGTTTTGAAGCTTTCATTTGAACGATAATCACGTTCATTTGAAAGTGTATGAATTTCATGAAATGCTTTGCTGTGAAACACATACGTGTTTCTCTGTAAACAGAAGATTCGTTGTTTGGGATGTATCAAAGTATTGTTAGAATTGAGAACAGTGTTCCTCTTCCCCTTAGAAGCTTTACTTTGAAAGATATTCACATTCATATGTAAGTGTATGATTCAGGAAATGCTTTTTTGATAATCTCGCATGTGTTTTTCTGAAAAGAAGATTCACTGTTTGAGATATATCAAGGTATTAGAATTGAGAACAGTGTTCCTCTTCCGTTTAGAAGCTTTTCTTTGAAAAATACTCACATTCATCTGAAAGTGTATCAATTTCATGAAATGCTTTTGTAAGAAACGTAGACGTGATTGTGTGAAAAGAAGATTCTTTGTGTGGGATGTTTCACAGTATTTGTTAGAATAAAGAACAGTGTTCCTCTTACGTTTTGAAGCTTTACTTTGAAAGATAATCTCGTTCTTTTGAAATTGTTAACTTCATGAAATGCTTTTGTGAGAAACACAGACGTGTTTCTGTGAAAAGAAGATTCGTTGTTTGGGATGTATCAAAGTATTGTTAGAATTGAGAACAGTGTTCCTCTTCCCCTTAGAAGCTTTAATTTGAAGATAATCTCGTTCTTTTGAAAGAGTATGAATTTCATGAAATGCTTTTGAGAAACATTGACGTGTTTCTGTGAAAAGAAGATACGTTGTGTGGGATGTTTCACAGTATTGTGAGAATTGAGAACAGTGTTCCTCTGCCCCTTAGAAGCTTTACTTTGAAAGATAAACACGTTCGTTTGAAAGTGTATGAATTTGTTGAAATGCTTTTGTGAGGAACGCACATGCGTTTCTCCGAAAATAGAAGATGCTGTTTGTAATATGTCAAAGAAGAGTTATTTGTGTGAAGTGCTGCTGATCTCTGTAGAAGCTGAACTTTGAAAGATAATCACGTTCGTTTGAAAGTGTATGAATTTCATGAAATGCTTTTGTGAGAAACACAGACGTGTATCTGTGAAAAGAAGATTCGTTCTTTTGGATGTATCAAAGTATTGTTAGAATTGAGAACAGTGTTCCTCTTCCCCTTAGAAGCTTTAGTTTGAAAGATATTCACATTCTTCTGAAAGTGTATGAATTTCATGCAATGCTTTTGTAAGAAACGTAGACGTGATTGTGTGAAAAGAAGATTCATTGTGTGGGATGTTTCACAGTATTTTTAGAATTGAGAACAGTTTTCCTCTTACGTTTTGAAGCTTTTCTTTGAAAGATAGTCTCGTTCTTTTGAAAGTATATGAATTACATGAAATGCTTTTGTGAGAAACACAGACGTATTTCTGTGAAAAGAAGATTCGTTGTTTGCTTTGTTTCAAAGTATTGTTAGAATTGAGAACAGTGTTCCTCTTCAGTTTAGAAGCTTTACTTTGAAAGATAGTCTCGTTCTTCTGAAAGTGTATGAATTTCATGAAATGCTTTTGTAAGAAACGTAGACGTGATTGTGTGAAAAGAACATTCGTTGTGTGGGATGTTTCGCAGTATTGTTAGAATTGCGAACGGTGTTCCTCTTACGTTTTGAAGCTTTACTTTGAAAGAAAATCACGTTCATTTGAAAGTGTATGAATTCCATGAAATGCTTTCGTGAGAATCTCCCATGTGTTTCTCTGAAAAGATGATTCGTTGTTTGGGATGTATCAAAGTATTGTTAGAATTGAGAACAGTGTTCCTCTTCCCCTTAGAAGCTTTACTTTGAAAGATAATCTCGTTCTTTTGAAAGTGTATGAATTTCATGAAATGCTTTTGTGAGAAACACAGGCGTCTTTCTGTGATAAAAAGATTCGTTGTTTGGGATGTATCAAAGTATTGTTAGAATTGAGAACAGTGTTACTCTTTTCCTTAGAAGCTTTACTTTGAAAGATAGTCTTGTTCTTTTGAAAGTGTATGAATTTCATGAAATGCTTTTGTGAGAAACACAGACCAGTTTCGGTGAAAAGAAGATTCGTAGTTTGGGATGTATCAAAGTATTGTTAGAATTGAGAACAGTGTTCCCCTTCCCCTCGGAAGCTTTACTTTGAAAGATATTCACATTCTTCTGAAAGTGTATGAATTTCATGAAATGCTTTTTAAAGAAACGTAGACGTGATTGTGTGAAAAGAAGATTCGTTGTGTGGGACGTATCTACGTATTTTTAGAACTGAGAACAGTGTTCCACTTACGTTTTGAAGCTTTCATTTGAACGATAATCACGTTCATTTGAAAGTGTATGAATTTCATGAAATGCTTTTCTGTGAAACACAAACGTTTTTCTCTGTAAAGAAGATTCATTATTTGGGATGTATCAAAGTATTGTTAGAATTGAGAACAGTGTTCCACTACGTTTAGAAGCTTTACTTTGAAAAATACGCACATTCATCTGAAAGTGTATGAATTTCATGAAATGCTTTTGTAAGAAACGTAGACGTGATTGTGTGAAAAGAAGATTCTTTGTGTGGATGTTTCACAGTATTTGTTAGAATTGAGAACAGTGTTCCTCTTACGTTTTGAAGCTTTACTTTGAAAGATAATCTCTTTCTTTTGAAATTTTTGAATTTCATGAAATGCTTTTGTGAGAAACACAGACGTGTTTCTGTGAAAAGAAGATTCGTTGTTTGGGATGTATCAAAGTATTGTTAGAATTGAGAACAGTGTTCCTCTTTCCCTTAGAAGCTTTACTTTGAAAGATAAACCCGTTCGTTTGAAAGTGTATGAATTTGTTGAAATGCTTTTGTGAGGAATGCACATGCGTTTCTCCGAAAACAGAAGATGTTTTTTGTAATATGACAAAGTGCAGTTATTTGTGTGAAGTGTTGCTGATCTCTGTAGAAGCTTAACTTTGAAAGATAATCACGTTCGTTTGAAAGTGTATGAATTTCATGAAATGCTTTTGTGAGAAACACAGACGTGTATCTGTGAAAAGAAGATTCGTTGTTTGGGATGTATCAAAGTATTGATAGAATTGAGAACAATGTTCCTCTTCCACTTAGAAACTTCACTTTGAAAAATAATCTCGTTCTTTTGAAAGTGCATGAATTTCTTGAAATGCTTTTCATAGAAACAGAGACGTATTTCGGTGAAAAGAAGATCCATTTTTCGAAATGTATCAAAGTATTGTTAAAATTTAGAACAGCGTTTAGGGTTAGGGTTGGAGTTAGGGTTAGGGTTAGGGTTAGGGTTAGGGTTAGGGTTAGGGTTAGGGTTAGGGTTAGGGTTAGGATTTGAGTTAGGGTTAGGGATAGGGTTAGGATTAGGGTTAGGGTTAGGGTTAGGGTTAGAATAGGGTAAGGGATAGGATTAGGGATTAGGGTTAGGGTTAGGTTTAGGGTTAGGGTTAGGGTTTGGGGTAGGGTTAGGGTTAGGGTTAGGGTTAGGTTTGGGGTTTGTGTTAGGGTTAGTATTAGGGTTAGTGTTACGGTTAGGGTTAGGTTTAGGGTTAGGGATAGTGTTAGGGTTAGGGTTAGAGTTAGGGTTAGTGTTAGGGTTTGTGTTAGGGTTAGGGTTAGGATTAGGGTTAGGGTTAGTGTTAGGGTTAGGGTTAGTGTTAGGGTTATGGGTTATGGTTATGGTTAGGGTTAGGGTTAGGGTTTGGGTTAGGGTTAGGGTTAGGGTTAGGGTTAGGGTTATGGTTAGGGTTAGGGTTTGGGGTAGGGTTAGTGTTAGGATTAGGGTTAGGGTTAGGGTTAGTGTTAGGGTTAGGTTTAGTGTTAGGGTTATGGGTTATGGTTAGGGTTAGGGTTAGGGTTAGGGTTTGGGTTAGGGTTAGGGTTAGGGTTAGGGTTAGGGTTATGGTTAGGGTTAGGGTTTGGGTTAGGGTTAGGGTTAGGGTTAGGGTTAGGGTTAGTGTTAGGGTTAGGGTTAGGGTTAGGGTTAGGGTTATGGTTATGGTTATGGTTGGGGTTAGGGTTAGGGTTAGGGTTAGTGTTAGGGTTTGCGTTAGGGTTAGGGTTAGGGTTAGAGTTAGGGTTTGCGTGAGGTTTAGGGTTAGGGTTAGGGTTAGGGTTAGGGTTAGGGTTTGCGATAGAGTTCGGGTTAGTGTTAGGGTTAGGTTAGGGTTAGGGTTAGGGTTAGGGTTAGGGTTAGGGTTTTGTTTAGGGTTAGGGTTAGGATTAGGGTTAAGGTTAGGGTTAGGGTTAGGGTTAGGGTTAGAGTTAGGGTTAGGGTTAGCGTTAGGGTTTGCGTTAGGGTTAGGGTTAGGATTAGGGTTAGGGTTAGGGTTAGGTTTAGGTTTAGGGTTAGGGTAAGGGTTAAGGTTAGGGTTAGGGTAGGGTTAGGGTTAGGATTAGGGGTTAGGTTTATGGTTAGGGTTAGGGTTAGGGTTTGGGTTAGGGTTAGGGTTACGGTAAGGGTTTGTGTTAGGGTTAGGGTTAGGGTGTTGGTTAGGGTTAGGGTTAGGGTTAGGGTTAGGCTTAGGGTTTGGCTTAGGGTTAGGGTTCGGGTTAGGGTTAGGCTTAGGGTTTGGGTTAGTGTTAGGGTTCGGGTTAGGGTTAGGGTTAGGGTTTAGGTTAGGGTTAGGGTTAGGATTAGGGTTAGGGTTACGCTTAGGGTTAGGGTTCGGGTTTGCGATAGGGTTCGGGTTAGGGTTAGGGTTAGCGTTAGGGTTAGGGATAGGGTTAGAGTTAGGGTTTGTGTGAGGTTTAGGGTTAGGGTTATGGTTAGGGTTAGGGTTAGAATAGGGTAAGGGTTAGGATTAGGGGTTAGGGTAAGGTTTAGTGTTAGGGTTAGGGTTTGGGTTAGGCTTAGGGTTAGGGTTAGTGTTAGGATTTAGTGTTAGGGTTAGGGTTAGGGTTAGGGTAAGTGTTAGGGTAAGGGTTAGTGTTAGGGTTAGTGTTAGGGTTTGTGTTTGGGTTAGGGTTAGGATTAGGGTTAGGGTTAGGGTTAGGGTTAGGGTAGGGTTAGGGTTAGGGTTATGGGTTATGGTTAGGGTTAGGGTTAGGGTTTGGGTTAGGGTTAGGGTTAGGGTTAGGGTTATGGTTAGGTTTAGGTTTAGGGTTAGGGTTAGGGTTAGGGTTAGGATTAGTGTTAGGGTAGAGTTAGGGTTAGGGTTAGGGTTAGGGTTAGTGTTACGGTTAGGTTTAGGGTTAGGGTTTGCGTTAGGGATAAGGTTAGGGTTTGGGTTACGGTTAGGGTTAGGGTTAGAAAAGGGTTAGGGTTAGGATTAGGGGTTAGGGTAGGGTTAGGTTTAGGGATAGGGTTAGAGTTAGGGTTTGTGTTAGGGTTAGGGTTAGGGTGTTGGTTAGGTTTAGGGTTAGGGTTAGGCTTAGGGTTTGGGTTAGGATTAGGGTTTGGCTTAGGGTTAGGGTTTGGGTTAGGGTTAGGGTAAGGATTAGGGTTAGGGTTAGGGTTAGGGTTAGGTTTTGCGATAGGTTTCGGGTTAGGGTTAGGGTTAGGGTTAGGGTTATGGTTAGGGTTAGGGTTAGGGTTTGGGTTAGGGTTAGGGTTAGGGTTAGGTTTTGTGTTAGGGTTAGTGTTCGGGTTAGTTTTACGGTTAGGGTTAGGGTTA
Organism: Microtus californicus; assembly: GCA_028537955.1. Classification (NCBI taxonomy): domain Eukaryota; kingdom Metazoa; phylum Chordata; class Mammalia; order Rodentia; family Cricetidae; genus Microtus; species Microtus californicus. The sequence continues at coordinate 92,595,745 of JAQJZF010000005.1, forward strand.
GGGTTATGGTTAGTATTAGGGTTAGGGTTAGTGTTAGGGTTAGTGTTAGGGTTTAGGGTTAGGGTTAGGGTTAGGGTTTAGGTTTAGGGTTATGGTTAGTATTAGGGTTAGGGTTAGTGTTAGGGTTAGTGTTAGGGTTTGCGTTAGGGTTATTGTTAGGTTTAGAGTTAGGTTTAGGGTAGGGTTAGGGTTAGGCTTATGGGTTAGGGTTAGTGTTAGGGTTAGGGTTTATGTTAGGGTTAGGGTTAGGGTTAGGGTTAAGGTTAGGGTTAGGGTTAGGGTTAGGGTTAGGGTTAGGGTTAGAGTTAGGGTTAGTGTTAGGGTTTGTGTTAGGGTTAGGGTTAGGATTAGGGTTAGGGTTAGTGTTAGGGTTAGGGTTAGTGTTAGGGTTATGGGTTATGGTTAGGGTTAGGGTTAGGGTTAGGGTTTGGGTTAGGGTTAGGGTTAGGGTTAGGGTTATGGTTAGGGTTAGGGTTTGGGGTAGGGTTAGTGTTAGGATTAGGGTTAGGGTTAGGGTTAGTGTTAGGGTTAGGTTTAGTGTTAGGGTTATGGGTTATGGTTAGGGTTAGGGTTAGGGTTAGGGTTTGGGTTAGGGTTAGGGTTAGGGTTAGGGTTAGGGTTATGGTTAGGGTTAGGGTTTGGGTTAGGGTTAGGGTTAGGGTTAGGGTTAGGGTTAGTGTTAGGGTTAGGGTTAGGGTTAGGGTTATGGTTATGGTTATGGTTGGGGTTAGGGTTAGGGTTAGGGTTAGTGTTAGGGTTTGCGTTAGGGTTAGGGTTAGGGTTAGGGTTAGGGTTAGGGTTAGGGTTAGGGTTAGAATAGGTTTAGGGTTAGGATTAGGGGTTAGGGTTAGGGTTAGGGTTAGGGTTTGGGTTAGGGTTAGGGTTAGGGTTAGGGTTATTGTTAGGGTTTGTGTTAGGGTTAGTGTTAGGGTTAGTGTTACGGTTAGGGTTAGGGTAAGGGTTAGGGTTAGTATTAGGTTTGGGTTAGTATTAGGGTTAGTGTTAGGGTTTGCGTTAGGATTAGGGTTAGGGTTAGGGTTAGGGTTTGGGTTAGGGTTAGGGTTAGGGTTAGGGTAAGGGTTTGTGTTAGGGTTACGGTGTTGGTTAGGGTTAGGGTTAGGGTTAGGCTTAGGGTTTGGGTTAGTGTTAGGGTTCGGGTTAGGGTTAGGGTTAGGGTTTAGGTTAGGGTTAGGGTTAGGATTAGGGTTAGGGTTACGCTTAGGGTTAGGGTTCGGGTTTGCGATAGGGTTCGGGTTAGGGTTAGGGTTAGCGTTAGGGTTAGGGATAGGGTTAGAGTTAGGGTTTGTGTGAGGTTTAGGGTTAGGGTTATGGTTAGGGTTAGGGTTAGAATAGGGTAAGGGTTAGGAATAGGTGTTAGGGTAAGGTTTAGTGTTAGGGTTAGGGTTTGGGTTAGGCTTAGGGTTAGGGTTAGTGTTAGGATTTAGTGTTAGGGTTAGGGTTAGGGTTAGGGTAAGTGTTAGGGTAAGGGTTAGTGTTAGGGTTAGTGTTAGGGTTTGTGTTTGGGTTAGGGTTAGGATTAGGGTTAGGGTTAGGGTTAGGGTTAGGGTAGGGTTAGGGTTAGGGTTATGGGTTATGGTTAGGGTTAGGGTTAGGGTTTGGGTTAGGGTTAGGGTTAGGGTTAGGGTTATGGTTAGGTTTAGGTTTAGGGTTAGGGTTAGGGTTAGGGTTAGGATTAGTGTTAGGGTAGAGTTAGGGTT
>JAQJZF010000005.1:92625794-92660794 GCA_028537955.1 Microtus californicus
ATATTCACATTCATCTGAAAGTGTATGAATTTCAGGAAATGCTTTTGAAAGAAACGTAGACGTGATTGTGTGAAAAGAAGATTCGTTGTGTGGGACGTATCTACGTATTTTTAGAACTGAGAACAGTGTTCCACTTACGTTTTGAAGCTTTCATTTGAACGGTAATCACGTTCATTTGAAAGTATGAATTTCATGAAATGCTTTTCTGTGAAACACATACGTGTTTCTCTGTAAACAGAAGATTCGTTATTTGGGATGTATCAAAGTATTGTTAGAATTGAGAACAGTGTTCCTCTTACGTTTAGAAGCTTTACTTTGAAAAATACTCACATTCATCTGAAAGTGTATGAATTTCATGAAATGCTTTTGAGAAACACAGACGTGTTTCTGTTAAAAGAAGATACGTTGTGTGGGATGTTTCACAGTATTGTGAGAATTGAGAACAGTGTTCCTCTGCCCCTTAGAAGCTTTACTTTGAAAGATAAACACGTTCGTTTGAAAGTGTATGAATTTGTTGAAATGCTTTTGTGAGGAACGCACATGCGTTTCTCCGAAAACAGAAGATGCTGTTTGTAATATGTCAAAGTAGAGTTATTTGTGTGAAGTGTTGCTGATCTCTGTAGAAGCTTAACTTTGAAAGATAATCACGTTCGTTTGAAAGTGTATGAATTTCATGAAATGCTTTTGTGAGAAACACATACGTGTATCTGTGAAAAGAAGATTCGTTCTTTTGGATGTATCAAAGTATTGTTAGAATTGAGAACAGTGTTCCTCTTCCCCTTAGAAGCTTTAGTTTGAAAGATATTCACATTCTTCTGAAAGTGTATGAATTTCATGAAATGCTTTTCTGTGAAACACATACGTGTTTCTCTGTAAACAGAAGATTCATTATTTGGGATGTATCAAAGTATTGTTAGAATTGAGAACAGTGTTCCTCTTCCGTTTAGAAGCTTTACTTTGAAAAATACTCACATTCATCTGAAAGTGTATGAATTTCATGAAATGCTTTTGTAAGAAACGTAGACGTGAATGTGTGAAAAGAAGATTCTTTGTGTGGGATGTTTCACAGTATTTGTTAGAATTGAGAACAGTGTTCCTCTTACGTTTTGAATCTTTACTTTGAAAGATAATCTCGTTCTTTTGAAATTGTTAACTTCATGAAATGCTTTTGTGAGAAACACAAACGTGTATCTGTGAAAAGAAGATTCGTTGTTTGGGATGTTATCAAAGTATTGTTAGACTTGAGAACAGTGTTCCTCTTCCCCTTAGAAGCTTTAGTTTGAAAGATATTCACATTCTTCTGAAAGTGTATGAATTTCATGAAATGCTTTTCTGTGAAACACATACGTGTTTCTCTGTAAACAGAAGATTCATTATTTGGGATGTATCCAAGTATTGTTAGAATTGAGAACAGTGTTCCTCTTCCGTTTAGAAGCTTTACTTTGAAAAATACTCACATTCATATGAAAGTGTATGAATTTCATGAAATGCTTTTGTAAGAAACGTAGACGTGATTGTGTGAAAAGAAGATTCTCTGTGTGGTATGTTTCACAGTATTTGTTAGAATTGAGAACAGTGTTCCTCTTACGTTTTGAAGCTTTACTTTGAAAGATAATCTCGTTCTTTTGAAATTGTTAACTTCATGAAATGCTTTTGTGAGAAACACAGACGTATTTCTGTGAAAAGAAGATTCGTTGTTTGGGATGTATCAAAGTATTGTTAGAATTGAGAACAGTGTTCCTTTTCAGTTTAGAAGCTTTACTTTGAAAGATAGTCTCGTTCTTCTGAAAGTGTATGAATTTTTTTGTAAGAAACGTAGACGTGATTGTGTGAAAAGAACATTCGTTGTGTGGGATGTTTCGCAGTATTGTTAGAATTGCGAACGGTGTTCCTCTTACGTTTTGAAGCTTTACTTTGAAAGAAAATCACGTTCATTTGAAAGTGTATGAATTTCATGAAATGCTTTCGTGAGAATCTCCCATGTGTTTCTCTGAAAAGAAGATTCGTTGTTTGGGTTGTATCAAAGTATTGTTAGAATTGAGAAGAGTGTTCCTCTTCCCCTTAGATGCTTTACTTTGAAAGATAATCTCGTTCTTTTGAAAGTGTATGAAATTCATGAAATGCTTTTGTGAGAAACTCAGACGTGTTTCTGTGAAAAGAAGATTCGTTGTTTGGGATGTATCAAAGTATTGTTAGAATTGAGAACAGTGTTCCTCTTTTGCTTAGAAGCTTTACTTTGAAAGATAGTCTCGTTCTTTAGAAAGTGTATGAATTTCATGAAATGCTTTTATGAGAAACAAAGACGAGTTTCGGTGAAAAGAAGATTCGTTGTTTGGGATGTATCAAAGTATTGTTAGAGTTGAGAACAGTGTTCCTCTTCCCCTTAGATGCTTTACTTTGAAAGATAATCTCGTTCTTTTGAAAGTGTATGAAATTCATGAAATGCTTTTGTGAGAAACTCAGACGTGTTTCTGTGAAAAGAAGATTCGTTGTTTGGGATGTATCAAAGTATTGTTAGAATTGAGAACAGTGTTCCTCTTTTGCTTAGAAGGTTTACTTTGAAAGATAGTCTCGTTCTTTAGAAAGTGTATGAATTTCATGAAATGCTTTTGTGAGAAACAAAGACGAGTTTCGGTGAAAAGAAGATTCGTTGTTTGGGATGTATCAAAGTATTGTTAGAATTGAAAACAGTGTTCCTCTTCCCCTTAGACGCTTTACTTTGAAAGATAATCTCGTTCTTTTGAAAGTGTATGAATTTCATGAAATGCTTTTGTGAGAAACACAGATGTGTTTCTGTGAAAAGAAGATTCGTAGTTTGGGATGTATCAAAGTATTGTTAGAATTGAGAACAGTGTTCCTCTTCAGTTTAGAAGCTTTACTTTGAAAGATAGTCTCGTTCTTCTGAAAGTGTATGAATTTCATGAAATGCTTTTGTAAGAAACGAAGACGTGATTGTGTGAAACGAACATTCGTTGTGTGGGATGTTTCGCAGTATTGTTAGAATTGCGAACGGTGTTCCTCTTACGTTTTGAAGCTTTACTTTGAAAGAAAATCACGTTCATTTGAAAGTGTATGAATTTCATGAAATGCTTTCGTGAGAAGCTCCCATGTGTTTCTCTGAAAAGAAGATTCGTTGTTTGGGTTGTATCAAAGTATTGTTAGAATTGAGAAGAGTGTTCCTCTTCCCCTTAGATGCTTTACTTTGAAAGGTAATCTCGTTCTTTTGAAAGTGTATGAAATTCATGAAATGCTTTTGTGAGAAACTCAGACGTGTTTCTGTGAAAAGAAGATTCGTTGTTTGGGATGTATCAAAGTATTGTTAGAATTGAGAACAGTGTTCCTCTTTTGCTTAGAAGCTTTACTTTGAAAGATAGTCTCGTTCTTTAGAAAGTGTATGAATTTCATGAAATGCTTTTATGAGAAACAAAGACGAGTTTCGGTGAAAAGAAGATTCGTTGTTTGGGATGTATCAAAGTATTGTTAGAATTGAGAACAGTGTTCCTCTTCCCTTTAGACTCTTTACTTTGAAAGATAATCTCGTTCTTTTGAAAGTGTATGAATTTCATGAAATTCTTTTGTGAGAAACACAGATGTGTTTCTGTGAAAAGAAGATTCGTAGTTTGGGATGTATCAAAGTATTGTTAGAATTGAGAACAGTGTTCCTCTTCCCCTTAGAAGCTTTACTTTGAAAGATATTCACATTCATCTGAAAGTGTATGAATTTCAGGAAATGCTTTTGAAAGAAACGTAGACGTGATTGTGTGAAAAGAAGATTCGTTGTGTGGGACGTATCTACGTATTTTTAGAACCGAGAACAGTGTTCCACTTACGTTTTGAAGCTTTCATTTGAACGATAATCACGTTCATTTGAAAGTGTATGAATTTCATGAAATGCTTTTCTGTGAAACACATACGTGTTTCTCTGTAAACAGAAGATTCATTATTTGGGATGTATCATAGTATTGTTAGAATTGAGAACAGTGTTCCTCTTCCGTTTAGAAGCTTTACTTTGAAAAATACTCACATTCATCTGAAAGTGTATGAATTTCATGAAATGCTTTTGTAAGAAACGTAGACGTGATTGTGTGAAAAGAAGATTCTTTGTGTGGGATGTTTCACAGTATTTGTTAGAATTGAGAACAGTGTTCCTCTTACGTTTTGAAGCTTTACTTTGAAAGATAATCTCGTTCTTTTGAAATTGTTAACTTCATGAAATGCTTTTGTGAGAAACACAGACGTGTTTCTGTGAAAAGAAGATTCGTTGTTTGGGATGTATCAAAGTATTGTTAGAATTGAGAACAGTGTTCCTCTTCAGTTTAGAAGCTTTACTTTGAAAGATAGTCTCGTTCTTCTGAAAGTGTATGAATTTCATGAAATGCTTTTGTAAGAAACGAAGACGTGATTGTGTGAAACGAACATTCGTTGTGTGGGATGTTTCGCAGTATTGTTAGAATTGCGAACGGTGTTCCTCTTACGTTTTGAAGCTTTACTTTGAAAGAAAATCACGTTCATTTGAAAGTGTATGAATTTCATGAAATGCTTTCGTGAGAAGCTCCCATGTGTTTCTCTGAAAAGAAGATTCGTTGTTTGGGTTGTATCAAAGTATTGTTAGAATTGAGAAGAGTGTTCCTCTTCCCCTTAGATGCTTTACTTTGAAAGGTAATCTCGTTCTTTTGAAAGTGTATGAAATTCATGAAATGCTTTTGTGAGAAACTCAGACGTGTTTCTGTGAAAAGAAGATTCGTTGTTTGGGATGTATCAAAGTATTGTTAGAATTGAGAACAGTGTTCCTCTTTTGCTTAGAAGCTTTACTTTGAAAGATAGTCTCGTTCTTTAGAAAGTGTATGAATTTCATGAAATGCTTTTATGAGAAACAAAGACGAGTTTCGGTGAAAAGAAGATTCGTTGTTTGGGATGTATCAAAGTATTGTTAGAATTGAGAACAGTGTTCCTCTTCCCTTTAGACTCTTTACTTTGAAAGATAATCTCGTTCTTTTGAAAGTGTATGAATTTCATGAAATTCTTTTGTGAGAAACACAGATGTGTTTCTGTGAAAAGAAGATTCGTAGTTTGGGATGTATCAAAGTATTGTTAGAATTGAGAACAGTGTTCCTCTTCCCCTTAGAAGCTTTACTTTGAAAGATATTCACATTCATCTGAAAGTGTATGAATTTCAGGAAATGCTTTTGAAAGAAACGTAGACGTGATTGTGTGAAAAGAAGATTCGTTGTGTGGGACGTATCTACGTATTTTTAGAACCGAGAACAGTGTTCCACTTACGTTTTGAAGCTTTCATTTGAACGATAATCACGTTCATTTGAAAGTGTATGAATTTCATGAAATGCTTTTCTGTGAAACACATACGTGTTTCTCTGTAAACAGAAGATTCATTATTTGGGATGTATCATAGTATTGTTAGAATTGAGAACAGTGTTCCTCTTCCGTTTAGAAGCTTTACTTTGAAAAATACTCACATTCATCTGAAAGTGTATGAATTTCATGAAATGCTTTTGTAAGAAACGTAGACGTGATTGTGTGAAAAGAAGATTCTTTGTGTGGGATGTTTCACAGTATTTGTTAGAATTGAGAACAGTGTTCCTCTTACGTTTTGAAGCTTTACTTTGAAAGATAATCTCGTTCTTTTGAAATTGTTAACTTCATGAAATGCTTTTGTGAGAAACACAGACGTGTTTCTGTGAAAAGAAGATTCGTTGTTTGGGATGTATCAAAGTATTGTTAGAATTGAGAACAGTGTTCCTCTTCAGTTTAGAAGCTTTACTTTGAAAGATAGTCTCGTTCTTCTGAAAGTGTATGAATTTCATGAAATGCTTTTGTAAGAAACGTAGACGTGATTGTGTGAAAGGAACATTCGTTGTGTGGGATGTTTCGCAGTATTGTTAGAATTGCGAACGGTGTTCCTCTTACGTTTTGAAGCTTTACTTTGAAAGAAAATCACGTTCATTTGAAAGTGTATGAATTTCATGAAATGCTTTCGTGAGAATCTCCCATGTGTTTCTCTGAAAAGAAGATTCGTTGTTTGGGTTGTATTGTTAGAATTGAGACCAGTGTTCCTCTTCCCCTTAGACGCTTTACTTTGAAAGATAATCTCGTTCTTTTGAAATTGTTAACTTCATGAAATGCTTTTGTGAGAAACAAAGACGAGTTTCGGTGAAAAGAAGATTCGTTGTTTGGGATGTATCAAAGTATTGTTAGAATTGAGAACAGTGTTCCTCTTCCCCTTAGAAGCTTTAGTTTGAAAGATATTCACATTCTTCTGAAAGTGTATGAATTTCATGAAATGCTTTTCTGTGAAACACATACGTGTTTCTCTGTAAACAGAAGATTCATTATTTGGGATGTATCAAAGTATTGTTAGAATTGAGAACAGTGTTCCTCTTCCGTTTAGAAGCTTTACTTTGAAAAATACTCACATTCATCTGAAAGTGTATGAATTTCATGAAATGCTTTTGTAAGAAATGTAGACGTGATTGTGTGAAAAGAAGATTCTCTGTGTGGTATGTTTCACAGTATTTGTTAGAATTGAGAACAGTGTTCCTCTTACGTTTTGAAGCTTTACTTTGAAAGATAATCTCGTTCTTTTGAAATTGTTAACTTCATGAAATGCTTTTGTGAGAAACACAGACGTATTTCTGTGAAAAGAAGATTCGTTGTTTGGGATGTATCAAAGTATTGTTAGAATTGAGAACAGTGTTCCTCTTCAGTTTAGAAGCTTTACTTTGAAAGATAGTCTCGTTCTTCTGAAAGTGTATGAATTTTTTTGTAAGAAACGTAGACGTGATTGTGTGAAAAGAAGATTCGTTGTGTGGGACGTATCTACGTATTTTTACAACTGAGAACAGTGTTCCACTTACGTTTTGAAGCTTTCATTTGAATGATAATCACGTTCATTTGAAAGTGTATGAATTTCATGAAATGCTTTTCTGTGAAACACATACGTGTTTCTCTGTAAACAGAAGATTCATTATTTGGGATGTATCATAGTATTGTTAGAATTGAGAACAGTGTTCCTCTTCCGTTTAGAAGCTTTACTTTGAAAAATACTCACATTCATCTGAAAGTGTATGAATTTCATGAAATGCTTTTGTAAGAAACGTAGACGTGATTGTGTGAAAAGAAGATTCTTTGTGTGGGATGTTTCACAGTATTTGTTAGAATTGAGAACAGTGTTCCTCTTACGTTTTGAAGCTTTACTTTGAAAGATAATCTCGTTCTTTTGAAATTGTTAACTTCATGAAATGCTTTTGTGAGAAACACAGACGTGTTTCTGTGAAAAGAAGATTCGTTGTTTGGGATGTATCAAAGTATTGTTAGAATTGAGAACAGTGTTCCTCTTCAGTTTAGAAGCTTTACTTTGAAAGATAGTCTCGTTCTTCTGAAAGTGTATGAATTTTTTTGTAAGAAACGTAGACGTGATTGTGTGAAAAGAAGATTCGTTGTGTGGGACGTATCTACGTATTTTTAGAACTGAGAACAGTGTTCCACTTACGTTTTGAAGCTTTCATTTGAACGATAATCACGTTCATTTGAAAGTGTATGAATTTCATGAAATGCTTTTCTGTGAAACACATACGTGTTTCTCTGTAAACAGAAGATTCATTATTTGGGATGTATCATAGTATTGTTAGAATTGAGAACAGTGTTCCTCTTCCGTTTAGAAGCTTTACTTTGAAAAATACTCACATTCATCTGAAAGTGTATGAATTTCATGAAATGCTTTTGTAAGAAACGTAGACGTGATTGTGTGAAAAGAAGATTCTTTGTGTGGGATGTTTCACAGTATTTGTTAGAATTGAGAACAGTGTTCCTCTTACGTTTTGAAGCTTTACTTTGAAAGATAATCTCGTTCTTTTGAAATTGTTAACTTCATGAAATGCTTTTGTGAGAAACACAGACGTGTTTCTGTGAAAAGAAGATTCGTTGTTTGGGATGTATCAAAGTATTGTTAGAATTGAGAACAGTGTTCCTCTTCAGTTTAGAAGCTTTACTTTGAAAGATAGTCTCGTTCTTCTGAAAGTGTATGAATTTCATGAAATGCTTTTGTAAGAAACGTAGACGTGATTGTGTGAAACGAACATTCGTTGTGTGGTATGTTTCGCACTATTGTTAGAATTGCGAACGGTGTTCCTCTTACGTTTTGAAGCTTTACTTTGAAAGAAAATCACGTTCATTTGAAAGTGTATGAATTTCATGAAATGCTTTTGTGAGAAACACAGATGTGTTTCTGTGAAAAGAAGATTCGTAGTTTGGGATGTATCAAAGTATTGTTAGAATTAAGAACAGTGTTCCTCTTCCCCTTAGAAGCTTTACTTTGAAAGATATTCACATTCATCTGAAAGTGTATGAATTTCAGGAAATGCTTTTGAAAGAAACGTAGACGTGATTGTGTGAAAAGAAGATTCGTTGTGTTGGACGTATCTACGTATTTTTAGAACTGAGAAAAGTGTTCCACTTACGTTTTGAAGCTTTCATTTGAACGATAATCACGTTCATTTGAAAGTGTATGAATTTCATGAAATGCTTTTCTGTGAAACACATACGTGTTTCTCTGTAAACAGAAGATTCATTATTTGGGATGTATCATAGTATTGTTAGAATTGAGAACAGTGTTCCTCTTCCGTTTAGAAGCTTTACTTTGAAAAATACTCACATTCATCTGAAAGTGTATGAATTTCATGAAATGCTTTTGTAAGAAACGTAGACGTGATTGTGTGAAAAGAAGATTCTTTGTGTGGGATGTTTCACAGTATTTGTTAGAATTGCGAACGGTGTTCCTCTTACGTTTTGAAGCTTTACTTTGAAAGAAAATCACGTTCATTTGAAAGTGTATGAATTTCATGAAATGCTTTCGTGAGAATCTCCCATGTGTTTCTCTGAAAAGAAGATTCGTTGTTTGGGTTGTATCAAAGTATTGTTAGAATTGAGACCAGTGTTCCTCTTCCCCTTAGACGCTTTACTTTGAAAGGTAATCTCGTTCTTTTGAAAGTGTATGAAATTCATGAAATGCTTTTGTGAGAAACTCAGACGTGTTTCTGTGAAAAGAAGATTCGTTGTTTGGGATGTATCAAAGTATTGTTAGAATTGAGAACAGTGTTCCTCTTTTGCTTAGAAGCTTTACTTTGAAAGATAGTCTCGTTCTTTAGAAAGTGTATGAATTTCATGAAATGCTTTTATGAGAAACAAAGACGAGTTTCGGTGAAAAGAAGATTCGTTGTTTAGGATGTATCAAAGTATTGTTAGAATTGAGAACAGTGTTCCTCTTCCCCTTAGACGCTTTACTTTGAAAGATAATCTCGTTCTTTTGAAAGTGTATGAATTTCATGAAATTCTTTTGTGAGAAACACAGATGTGTTTCTGTGAAAAGAAGATTCGTAGTTTGGGATGTATCAAAGTATTGTTAGAATTGAGAACAGTGTTCCTCTTCCCCTTAGAAGCTTTACTTTGAAAGATATTCACATTCATCTGAAAGTGTATGAATTTCAGGAAATGCTTTTGAAAGAAACGTAGACGTGATTGTGTGAAAAGAAGAATCGTTGTGTGGGACGTATCTACGTATTTTTAGAACTGAGAACAGTGTTCCACTTACGTTTTGAAGCTTTCATTTGAACGATAATCACGTTCATTTGAAAGTGTATGAATTTCATGAAATGCTTTTCTGTGAAACACATACGTGTTTCTCTGTAAACAGAAGATTCATTATTTGGGATGTATCATAGTATTGTTAGAATTGAGAACAGTGTTCCTCTTCCGTTTAGAAGCTTTACTTTGAAAAATACTCACATTCATCTGAAAGTGTATGAATTTCATGAAATGCTTTTGTAAGAAACGTAGACGTGATTGTGTGAAAAGAAGATTCTTTGTGTGGGATGTTTCACAGTATTTGTTAGAATTGAGAACAGTGTTCCTCTTACGTTTTGAAGCTTTACTTTGAAAGATAATCTCGTTCTTTTGAAATTGTTAACTTCATGAAATGCTTTTGTGAGAAACACAGACGTGTTTCTGTGAAAAGAAGATTCGTTGTTTGGGATGTATCAAAGTATTGTTAGAATTGAGAACAGTGTTCCTCTTCAGTTTAGAAGCTTTACTTTGAAAGATAGTCTCGTTCTTCTGAAAGTGTATAAATTTCATGAAATGCTTTTGTAAGAAACGTAGACGTGATTGTGTGAAACGAACATTCGTTGTGTGGTATGTTTCGCACTATTGTTAGAATTGCGAACGGTGTTCCTCTTACGTTTTGAAGCTTTACTTTGAAAGAAAATCACGTTCATTTGAAAGTGTATGAATTTCATGAAATGCTTTCGTGAGAATCTCCCATGTGTTTCTCTGAAAAGAAGATTCGTTGTTTGGGTTGTATCAAAGTATTGTTAGAATTGAGACCAGTGTTCCTCTTCCCCTTAGACGCTTTACTTTGAAAGATAATCTCGTTCTTTTGAAATTGTTAACTTCATGAAATGCTTTTGTGAGAAACAAAGACGAGTTTCGGTGAAAAGAAGATTCGTTGTTTGGGATGTATCAAAGTATTGTTAGAATTGAAAACAGTGTTCCTCTTCCCCTTAGACGCTTTACTTTGAAAGATAAACTCGTTCTTTTGAAAGTGTATGAATTTCATGAAATGCTTTTGTGAGAAACACAGATGTGTTTCTGTGAAAAGAAGATTCGTAGTTTGGGATGTATCAAAGTATTGTTAGAATTGAGAACAGTGTTCCTCTTCCCCTTAGAAGCTTTACTTTGAAAGATATTCACATTCATCTGAAAGTGTATGAATTTCAGGAAATGCTTTTGAAAGAAACGTAGACGTGATTGTGTGAAAAGAAGATTCGTTGTGTTGGACGTATCTACGTATTTTTAGAACTGAGAAAAGTGTTCCACTTACGTTTTGAAGCTTTCATTTGAACGATAATCACGTTCATTTGAAAGTGTATGAATATCATGAAATGCTCTTCTGTGAAACACATACGTGTTTCTCTGTAAACAGAAGATTCATTATTTGGGATGTATCATAGTATTGTTAGAATTGAGAACAGTGTTCCTCTTCCGTTTAGAAGCTTTACTTTGAAAAATACTCACATTCATCTGAAAGTGTATGAATTTCATGAAATGCTCTTGTAAGAAACGTAGACGTGATTGTGTGAAAAGAAGATTCTTTGTGTGGGATGTTTCACAGTATTTGTTAGAATTGAGAACAGTGTTCCTCTTACGTTTTGAAGCTTTACTTTGAAAGATAATCTCGTTCTTTTGAAATTGTTAACTTCATGAAATGCTTTTGTGAGAAACACAGACGTGTTTCTGTGAAAAGAAGATTCGTTGTTTGGGATGTATCAAAGTATTGTTAGAATTGAGAACAGTGTTCCTCTTCAGTTTAGAAGCTTTACTTTGAAAGATAGTCTCGTTCTTCTGAAAGTGTATGAATTTCATGAAATGCTTTTGTAAGAAACGAAGACGTGATTGTGTGAAACGAACATTCGTTGTGTGGGATGTTTCGCAGTATTGTTAGAATTGCGAACGGTGTTCCTCTTACGTTTTGAAGCTTTACTTTGAAAGAAAATCACGTTCATTTGAAAGTGTATGAATTTCATGAAATGCTTTCGTGAGAATCTCCCATGTGTTTCTCTGAAAAGAAGATTCGTTGTTTGGGTTGTATCAAAGTATTGTTAGAATTGAGAAGAGTGTTCCTCTTCCCCTTAGATGCTTTACTTTGAAAGGTAATCTCGTTCTTTTGAAAGTGTATGAAATTCATGAAATGCTTTTGTGAGAAACTCAGACGTGTTTCTGTGAAAAGAAGATTCGTTGTTTGGGATGTATCAAAGTATTGTTAGAATTGAGAACAGTGTTCCTCTTTTGCTTAGAAGCTTTACTTTGAAAGATAGTCTCGTTCTTTAGAAAGTGTATGAATTTCATGAAATGCTTTTATGAGAAACAAAGACGAGTTTCGGTGAAAAGAAGATTCGTTGTTTGGGATGTATCAAAGTATTGTTAGAATTGAGAACAGTGTTCCTCTTCCCCTTAGACGCTTTACTTTGAAAGATAATCTCGTTCTTTTGAAAGTGTATGAATTTCATGAAATGCTTTTGTGAGAAACACAGATGTGTTTCTGTGAAAAGAAGATTCGTAGTTTGGGATGTATCAAAGTATTGTTAGAATTGAGAACAGTGTTCCTCTTCCCCTTAGAAGCTTTACTTTGAAAGATATTCACATTCATCTGAAAGTGTATGAATTTCAGGAAATGCTTTTGAAAGAAACGTAGACGTGATTGTGTGAAAAGAAGATTCGTTGTGTGGGACGTATCTACGTATTTTTAGAACTGAGAACAGTGTTCCACTTACGTTTTTAAGCTTTCATTTGAACGATAATCACGTTCATTTGAAAGTGTATGAATTTCATGAAATGCTTTTCTGTGAAACACATACGTGTTTCTCTGTAAACAGAAGATTCATTATTTGGGAAGTATCATAGTATTGTTAGAATTGAGAACAGTGTTCCTCTTCCGTTTAGAAGCTTTACTTTGAAAAATACTCACATTCATCTGAAAGTGTATGAATTTCATGAAATGCTTTTGTAAGAAACGTAGACGTGATTGTGTGAAAAGAAGATTCTTTGTGTGGGATGTTTCACAGTATTTGTTAGAATTGAGAACAGTGTTCCTCTTACGTTTTGAAGCTTTACTTTGAAAGATAATCTCGTTCTTTTGAAATTGTTAACTTCATGAAATGCTTTTGTGAGAAACACAGACGTGTTTCTGTGAAAAGAAGATTCGTTGTTTGGGATGTATCAAAGTATTGTTAGAATTGAGAACAGTGTTCCTCTTCAGTTTAGAAGCTTTACTTTGAAAGATAGTCTCGTTCTTCTGAAAGTGTATGAATTTCATGAAATGCTTTTGTAAGAAACGAAGACGTGATTGTGTGAAACGAACATTCGTTGTGTGGGATGTTTCGCAGTATCGTTAGAATTGCGAACGGTGTTCCTCTTACGTTTTGAAGCTTTACTTTGAAAGAAAATCACGTTCATTTGAAAGTGTATGAATTTCATGAAATGCTTTCGTGAGAATCTCCCATGTGTTTCTCTGAAAAGAAGATTCGTTGTTTGGGTTGTATCAAAGTATTGTTAGAATTGAGAAGAGTGTTCCTCTTCCCCTTAGATGCTTTACTTTGAAAGGTAATATCGTTCTTTTGAAAGTGTATGAAATTCATGAAATGCTTTTGTGAGAAACTCAGACGTGTTTCTGTGAAAAGAAGATTCGTTGTTTGGGATGTATCAAAGTATTGTTAGAATTGAGAACAGTGTTCCTCTTTTGCTTAGAAGCTTTACTTTGAAAGATAGTCTCGTTCTTTAGAAAGTGTATGAATTTCATGAAATGCTTTTATGAGAAACAAAGACGAGTTTCGGTGAAAAGAAGATTCGTTGTTTGGGTTGTATCAAAGTATTGTTAGAATTGAGAACAGTGTTCCTCTTCCGTTTAGAAGCTTTACTTTGAAAAATACTCACATTCATCTGAAAGTGTATGAATTTCATGAAGTGCTTTTGTAAGAAACGTAGACGTGATTGTGTGAAAAGAAGATCTCTGGTATGTTTCACAGTATTTGTTAGAATTGAAAACAGTGTTCCTCTTACGTTTTGAAGCTTTACTTTGAAAGATAATCTCGTTCTTTTGAAATTGTTAACTTCATGAAATGCTTTTGTGAGAAACACAGACGTGTTTCTGTGAAAAGAAGATTCGTTGTTTGGGATGTATCAAAGTATTGTTAGAATTGAGAACAGTGTTCCTCTTCAGTTTAGAAGCTTTACTTTGAAAGATAGTCTCGTTCTTCTGAAAGTGTATGAATTTCATGAAATGCTTTTGTAAGAAACGTAGACGTGATTGTGTGAAACGAACATTCGTTGTGTGGGATGTTTCGCAGTATTGTTAGAATTGCGAACGGTGTTCCTCTTACGTTTTGAAGCTTTACTTTGAAAGAAAATCACGTTCATTTGAAAGTGTATGAATTTCATGAAATGCTTTGGTGAGAATCTCCCATGTGTTTCTCTGAAAAGAAGATTCGTTGTTTGGGTTGTATCAAAGTATTGTTAGAATTGAGAAGAGTGTTCCTCTTCCCCTTAGATGCTTTACTTTGAAAGGTAATATCGTTCTTTTGAAAGTGTATGAAATTCATGAAATGCTTTTGTGAGAAACTCAGACGTGTTTCTGTGAAAAGAAGATTCGTTGTTTGGGATGTATCAAAGTATTGTTAGAATTGAGAACAGTGTTCCTCTTTTGCTTAGAAGCTTTACTTTGAAAGATAGTCTCGTTCTTTAGAAAGTGTATGAATTTCATGAAATGCTTTTATGAGAAACAAAGACGAGTTTCGGTGAAAAGAAGATTCGTTGTTTGGGTTGTATCAAAGTATTGTTAGAATTGAGAACAGTGTTCCTCTTCCGTTTAGAAGCTTTACTTTGAAAAATACTCACATTCATCTGAAAGTGTATGAATTTCATGAAGTGCTTTTGTAAGAAACGTAGACGTGATTGTGTGAAAAGAAGATTCTCTGTTTGGTATGTTTCACAGTATTTGTTAGAATTGAAAACAGTGTTCCTCTTACGTTTTGAAGCTTTACTTTGAAAGATAATCTCGTTCTTTTGAAATTGTTAACTTCATGAAATGCTTTTGTGAGAAACACAGACGTGTTTCTGTGAAAAGAAGATTCGTTGTTTGGGATGTATCAAAGTATTGTTAGAATTGAGAACAGTGTTCCTCTTCAGTTTAGAAGCTTTACTTTGAAAGATAGTCTCGTTCTTCTGAAAGTGTATGAATTTCATGAAATGCTTTTGTAAGAAACGTAGACGTGATTGTGTGAAACGAACATTCGTTGTGTGGGATGTTTCGCAGTATTGTTAGAATTGCGAACGGTGTTCCTCTTACGTTTTGAAGCTTTACTTTGAAAGAAAATCACGTTCATTTGAAAGTGTATGAATTTCATGAAATGCTTTCGTGAGAATCTCCCATGTGTTTCTCTGAAAAGAAGATTCGTTGTTTGGGTTGTATCAAAGTATTGTTAGAATTGAGACCAGTGTTCCTCTTCCCCTTAGACGCTTTACTTTGAAAGATAATCTCGTTCTTTTGAAATTGTTAACTTCATGAAATGCTTTTGTGAGAAACAAAGACGAGTTTCGGTGAAAAGAAGATTCGTTGTTTGGGATGTATCAAAGTATTGTTAGAATTGAAAACAGTGTTCCTCTTCCCCTTAGACGCTTTACTTTGAAAGATAATCTCGTTCTTTTGAAAGTGTATGAATTTCATGAAATGCTTTTGTGAGAAACACAGATGTGTTTCTGTGAAAAGAAGATTCGTAGTTTGGGATGTATCAAAGTATTGTTAGAATTGAGAACAGTGTTCCTCTTCCCCTTAGAAGCTTTACTTTGAAAGATATTCACATTCATCTGAAAGTGTATGAATTTCAGGAAATGCTTTTGAAAGAAACGTAGACGTGATTGTGTGAAAAGAAGATTCGTTGTGTTGGACGTATCTACGTATTTTTAGAACTGAGAAAAGTGTTCCACTTACGTTTTGAAGCTTTCATTTGAACGATAATCACGTTCATTTGAAAGTGTATGAATTTCATGAAATGCTCTTCTGTGAAACACATACGTGTTTCTCTGTAAACAGAAGATTCATTATTTGGGATGTATCAAAGTATTGTTAGAATTGAGAACAGTGTTCCTCTTCCGTTTAGAAGCTTTACTTTGAAAAATACTCACATTCATCTGAAAGTGTATGAATTTCATGAAGTGCTTTTGTAAGAAACGTAGACGTGATTGTGTGAAAAGAAGATTCTCTGTTTGGTATGTTTCACAGTATTTGTTAGAATTGAAAACAGTGTTCCTCTTACGTTTTGAAGCTTTACTTTGAAAGATAATCTCGTTCTTTTGAAATTGTTAACTTCATGAAATGCTTTTGTGAGAAACACAGACGTGTTTCTGTGAAAAGAAGATTCGTTGTTTGGGATGTATCAAAGTATTGTTAGAATTGAGAACAGTGTTCCTCTTCATTTTAGAAGCTTTACTTTGAAAGATAGTCTCGTTCTTCTGAAAGTGTATGAATTTCATGAAATGCTTTTGTAAGAAACGTAGACGTGATTGTGTGAAACGAACATTCGTTGTGTGGGATGTTTCGCAGTATTGTTAGAATTGCGAACGGTGTTTGTTCCTCATACGTTTTGAAGCTTTACTTTGAAAGAAAATAACGTTCTTTTGAAAGTGTATGAATTTCATGAAATGCTTTTGTGAGAAACACAGATGTGTTTCTGTGAAAAGAAGATTCGTAGTTTGGGATGTATCAAAGTATTGTTAGAATTGAGAACAGTGTTCCTCTTACGATTTGAAGCTTTACTTTGAAAGATAATCTCGTTCTTTTGAAATTGTTAACTTCATGAAATGCTTTTGTGAGAAACACAGACGTGTTTCTGTGAAAAGAAGATTCGTTGTTTGGGATGTATCAAAGTATTGTTAGAATTGAGAACAGTGTTCCTCTTCCGTTTAGAAGCTTTACTTTGAAAAATACTCACATTCATCTGAAAGTGTATGAATTTCATGAAATGCTTTTCTGTGAAACACATACGTGTTTCTCTGTAAACAGAAGATTCATTATTTGGGATGTATCAAAGTATTGTTAGAATTGAGAACAGTGTTCCTCTTCCGTTTAGAAGCTTTACTTTGAAAAATACTCACATTCATCTGAAAGTGTATGAATTTCATGAAATGCTTTTGTAAGAAACGTAGACGTGATTGTGTGAAAAGAAGATTCTCTGTGTGGTATGTTTCACAGTATTTGTTAGAATTGAGAACAGTGTTGCTCTTACGTTTTGAAGCTTTACTTTGAAAGATAATCTCGTTCTTTTGAAATTGTTAACTTCATGAAATGCTTTTGTGAGAAACACAGACGTGTTTCTGTGAAAAGAAGATTCGTTGTTTGGGATATATCAAAGTATTGTTAGAATTTAGAACAGTGTTCCTCTTCAGTTTAGAAGCTTTACTTTGAAAGATAGTCTCGTTCTTCTGAAAGTGTATGAATTTCATGAAATGCTTTTGTAAGAAACGTAGACGTGATTGTGTGAAACGAACATTCGTTGTGTGGGATGTTTCGCAGTATTGTTAGAATTGCGAACGGTGTTCCTCTTACGTTTTGAAGCTTTACTTTGAAAGAAAATCACGTTCATTTGAAAGTGTATGATTTTCATGAAATGCTTTCGTGAGAATCTCCCATGTGTTTCTCTGAAAAGAAGATTCGTTGTTTGGGTTGTATCAAAGTATTGTTAGAATTGAAAAGAGTGTTCCTCTTCCCCTTAGATGCTTTACTTTGAAAGATAATCTCGTTCTTTTGAAAGTGTATGAAATTCATGAAATGCTTTTGTGAGAAACTCAGACGTGTTTCTGTGAAAAGAAGATTCGTAGTTTGGGATGTATCAAACAAAGTATTGTTAGAATTGAGAACAGTGTTCCTCTTCCCCTTAGAAGCTTTAGTTTGAAAGATATTCACATTCTTCTGAAAGTGTATGAATTTCATGAAATGCTTTTCTGTGAAACACATACGTGTTTCTCTGTAAACAGAAGATTCATTATTTGGGATGTATCAAAGTATTGTTAGAATTGAGAACAGTGTTCCTTTCCGTTTAGAAGCTTTACTTTGAAAAATACTCACATTCATCTGAAAGTGTATGAATTTCATGAAGTGCTTTTGTAAGAAACGTAGACGTGATTGTGTGAAAAGAAGATTCTCTGTTTGGTATGTTTCACAGTATTTGTTAGAATTGAAAACAGTGTTCCTCTTACGTTTTGAAGCTTTACTTTGAAAGATAATCTCGTTCTTTTGAAATTGTTAACTTCATGAAATGCTTTTGTGAGAAACACAGACGTGTTTCTGTGAAAAGAAGATTCGTTGTTTGGGATGTATCAAAGTATTGTTCGAATTGAGAACAGTGTTCCTCTTCCCCTTAGAAGCTTTAATTTGAAAGATAATCTCGTTCTTTTGAAAGAGTATGAATTTCATGAAATGCTTTTGAGAAACACAGACGTGTTTCTGTGAAAAGAAGATACGTTGTGTGGGATGTTTCACAGTATTGTGAGAATTGAGAACAGTGTTCCTCTGCACCTTAGAAGCTTTACTTTGAAAGATAAACACGTTCGTTTGAAAGTGTATGAATTTGTTGAAATGCTTTTGTGAGGAACGCACATGCGTTTCTCCGAAAACAGAAGATGCTGTTTGTAATATGTCAAAGTAGAGTTATTTGTGTGAAGTGTTGCTGATCTCTGTAGAAGCTTAACTTTGAAAGATAAATACGTTCGTTTGAAAGTGTATGAATTTCATGAAATGCTTTTGTGAGAAACACATACGTGTTTCTGTGAAAAGAAGATTCGTTCTTTTGGATGTATCAAAGTATTGTTAGAATTGAGAACAGTGTTCCTCTTCCCCTTAGAAGCTTTAGTTTGAAAGATATTCACATTCTTCTGAAAGTGTATGAATTTCATGAAATGCTTTTGTGTGAAACACATACGTGATTCTCTGTAAACAGAAGATTCATTATTTTTGATGTATCAAAGTATTGTTAGAATTGAGAACAGTGTTCCTCTTCCGTTTAGAAGCTTTACTTTGAAAAATACTCACATTCATCTGAAAGTGTATGAATTTCATGAAATGCTTTTGTAAGAAACGTAGACGTGATTGTGTGAAAAGAAGATTCTCTGTGTGGTATGTTTCACAGTATTTGTTAGAATTGAGAACAGTGTTCCTCTTACGTTTTGAAGCTTTACTTTGAAAGATAATCTCGTTCTTTTGAAATTGTTAACTTCATGAAATGCTTTTGTGAGAAACACAGACGTATTTCTGTGAAAAGAAGATTCGTTGTTTGGGATGTATCAAAGTATTGTTAGAATTGAGAACAGTGTTCCTCTTCAGTTTAGAAGCTTTACTTTGAAAGATAGTCTCGTTCTTCTGAAAGTGTATGAATTTCATGAAATGCTTTTGTAAGAAACGTAGACGTGATTGTGTGAAACGAACATTCGTTGTGTGGGATGTTTCGCAGTATTGTTAGAATTGCGAACTGTGTTCCTCTTACGTTTTGAAGCTTTACTTTGAAAGAAAATCACGTTCATTTGAAAGTGTATGAATTTCATGAAATGCTTTGGTGAGAATCTCCCATGTGTTTCTCTGAAAAGAAGATTCGTTGTTTGGGTTGTATCAAAGTATTGTTAGAATTGAGAAGAGTGTTCCTCTTCCCCTTAGACGCTTTACTTTGAAAGATAATCTCGTTCTTTTAAAAGTGTATGAATTTCATGAAATGCTTTTGTGAGAAACACAGATGTGTTTCTGTGAAAAGAAGATTCGTAGTTTGGGATGTATCAAAGTATTGTTAGAATTGAGAACAGTGTTCCTCTTCCCCTTAGAAGCTTTACTTTGAAAGATATTCACATTCATCTGAAAGTGTATGAATTTCAGGAAATGCTTTTGAAAGAAACGTAGACGTGATTGTGTGAAAAGAAGATTCGTTGTGTGGGACGTATCTACGTATTTTTAGAACTGAGAACAGTGTTCCACTTACGTTTTGAAGCTTTCATTTGACGATAATCACGTTCATTTGAAAGTGTATGAATTTCATGAAATGCTTTTCTGTGAAACACATACGTGTTTTTCTGTAAACAGAAGATTCATTATTTGGGATGTATCATAGTATTGTTAGAATTGAGAACAGTGTTCCTCTTCCGTTTAGAAGCTTTACTTTGAAAAATACTCACATTCATCTGAAAGTGTATGAATTTCATGAAATGCTTTTGTAAGAAACGTAGACGTGATTGTGTGAAAAGAAGATTCTTTGTGTGGGATGTTTCACAGTATTTGTTAGAATTGAGAACAGTGTTCCTCTTACGTTTTGAAGCTTTACTTTGAAAGATAATCTCGTTCTTTTGAAATTGTTAACTTCATGAAATGCTTTTGTGAGAAACACAGACGTGTTTCTGTGAAAAGAAGATTCGTTGTTTGGGATGTATCAAAGTATTGTTAGAATTGAGAACAGTGTTCCTCTTCCCATTAGAAGCTTTAGTTTGAAAGATATTCACATTCTTCTGAAAGTGTATGAATTTCATGAAATGCTTTTGTAAGAAACGTAGACGTGATTGTGTGAAACGAACATTCGTTGTGTGGGATGTTTCGCAGTATTGTTAGAATTGCGAACTGTGTTCCTCTTACGTTTTGAAGCTTTACTTTGAAAGAAAATCACGTTCATTTGAAAGTGTATGAATTTCATGAAATGCTTTGGTGAGAATCTCCCATGTGTTTCTCTGAAAAGAAGATTCGTTGTTTGGGTTGTATCAAAGTATTGTTAGAATTGAGAAGAGTGTTCCTCTTCCCCTTAGACGCTTTACTTTGAAAGATAATCTCGTTCTTTTAAAAGTGTATGAATTTCATGAAATGCTTTTGTGAGAAACACAGATGTGTTTCTGTGAAAAGAAGATTCGTAGTTTGGGATGTATCAAAGTATTGTTAGAATTGAGAACAGTGTTCCTCTTCCCCTTAGAAGCTTTACTTTGAAAGATATTCACATTCATCTGAAAGTGTATGAATTTCAGGAAATGCTTTTGAAAGAAACGTAGACGTGATTGTGTGAAAAGAAGATTCGTTGTGTGGGACGTATCTACGTATTTTTAGAACTGAGAACAGTGTTCCACTTACGTTTTGAAGCTTTCATTTGACGATAATCACGTTCATTTGAAAGTGTATGAATTTCATGAAATGCTTTTCTGTGAAACACATACGTGTTTCTCTGTAAACAGAAGATTCATTATTTGGGATGTATCATAGTATTGTTAGAATTGAGAACAGTGTTCCTCTTCCGTTTAGAAGCTTTACTTTGAAAAATACTCACATTCATCTGAAAGTGTATGAATTTCATGAAATGCTTTTGTAAGAAACGTAGACGTGATTGTGTGAAAAGAAGATTCTTTGTGTGGGATGTTTCACAGTATTTGTTAGAATTGAGAACAGTGTTCCTCTTACGTTTTGAAGCTTTACTTTGAAAGATAATCTCGTTCTTTTGAAATTGTTAACTTCATGAAATGCTTTTGTGAGAAACACAGACGTGTTTCTGTGAAAAGAAGATTCGTTGTTTGGGATGTATCAAAGTATTGTTAGAATTGAGAACAGTGTTCCTCTTCCCATTAGAAGCTTTAGTTTGAAAGATATTCACATTCTTCTGAAAGTGTATGAATTTCATGAAATGCTTTTGTAAGAAACATAGACGTGATTGTGTGAAACGAACATTCGTTGTGTGGGATGTTTCGCAGTATTGTTAGAATTGCGAACTGTGTTCCTCTTACGTTTTGAAGCTTTACTTTGAAAGAAAATCACGTTCATTTGAAAGTGTATGAATTTCATGAAATGCTTTGGTGAGAATCTCCCATGTGTTTCTCTGAAAAGAAGATTCGTTGTTTGGGTTGTATCAAAGTATTGTTAGAATTGAGAAGAGTGTTCCTCTTCCCCTTAGACGCTTTACTTTGAAAGATAATCTCGTTCTTTTAAAAGTGTATGAATTTCATGAAATGCTTTTGTGAGAAACACAGATGTGTTTCTGTGAAAAGAAGATTCCTAGTTTGGGATGTATCAAAGTATTGTTAGAATTGAGAACAGTGTTCCTCTTCCCCTTAGAAGCTTTACTTTGAAAGATATTCACATTCATCTGAAAGTGTATGAATTTCAGGAAATGCTTTTGAAAGAAACGTAGACGTGATTGTGTGAAAAGAAGATTCGTTGTGTGGGACGTATCTACGTATTTTTAGAACTGAGAACAGTGTTCCACTTACGTTTTGAAGCTTTCATTTGACGATAATCACGTTCATTTGAAAGTGTATGAATTTCATGAAATGCTTTTCTGTGAAACACATACGTGTTTCTCTGTAAACAGAAGATTCATTATTTGGGATGTATCATAGTATTGTTAGAATTGAGAACAGTGTTCCTCTTCCGTTTAGAAGCTTTACTTTGAAAAATACTCACATTCATCTGAAAGTGTATGAATTTCATGAAATGCTTTTGTAAGAAACGTAGACGTGATTGTGTGAAAAGAAGATTCTTTGTGTGGGATGTTTCACAGTATTTGTTAGAATTGAGAACAGTGTTCCTCTTACGTTTTGAAGCTTTACTTTGAAAGATAATCTCGTTCTTTTGAAATTGTTAACTTCATGAAATGCTTTTGTGAGAAACACAGACGTGTTTCTGTGAAAAGAAGATTCGTTGTTTGGGATGTATCAAAGTATTGTTAGAATTGAGAACAGTGTTCCTCTTCCCATTAGAAGCTTTAGTTTGAAAGATATTCACATTCTTCTGAAAGTGTATGAATTTCATGAAATGCTTTTGTAAGAAACGTAGACGTGATTGTGTGAAACGAACATTCGTTGTGTGGGATGTTTCGCAGTATTGTTAGAATTGCGAACTGTGTTCCTCTTACGTTTTGAAGCTTTACTTTGAAAGAAAATCACGTTCATTTGAAAGTGTATGAATTTCATGAAATGCTTTGGTGAGAATCTCCCATGTGTTTCTCTGAAAAGAAGATTCGTTGTTTGGGTTGTATCAAAGTATTGTTAGAATTGAGAAGAGTGTTCCTCTTCCCCTTAGACGCTTTACTTTGAAAGATAATCTCGTTCTTTTAAAAGTGTATGAATTTCATGAAATGCTTTTGTGAGAAACACAGATGTGTTTCTGTGAAAAGAAGATTCGTAGTTTGGGATGTATCAAAGTATTGTTAGAATTGAGAACAGTGTTCCTCTTCCCCTTAGAAGCTTTACTTTGAAAGATATTCACATTCATCTGAAAGTGTATGAATTTCAGGAAATGCTTTTGAAAGAAACGTAGACGTGATTGTGTGAAAAGAAGATTCGTTGTGTGGGACGTATCTACGTATTTTTAGAACTGAGAACAGTGTTCCACTTACGTTTTGAAGCTTTCATTTGACGATAATCACGTTCATTTGAAAGTGTATGAATTTCATGAAATGCTTTTCTGTGAAACACATACGTGTTTCTCTGTAAACAGAAGATTCATTATTTGGGATGTATCATAGTATTGTTAGAATTGAGAACAGTGTTCCTCTTCCGTTTAGAAGCTTTACTTTGAAAAATACTCACATTCATCTGAAAGTGTATGAATTTCATGAAATGCTTTTGTAAGAAACGTAGACGTGATTGTGTGAAAAGAAGATTCTTTGTGTGGTATGTTTCACAGTATTTGTTAGAATTGAGAACAGTGTTCCTCTTACGTTTTGAATCTTTACTTTGAAAGATAATCTCGTTCTTTTGAAATTGTTAACTTCATGAAATGCTTTTGTGAGAAACACAAACGTGTTTCTGTGAAAAGAAGATTCGTTGTTTGGGATGTATCAAAGTATTGTTAGAATTGAGAACAGTGTTCCTCTTCCCCTTAGAAGCTTTAATTTGAAAGATAATCTCGTTCTTTTGAAAGAGTATGAGAGAAACACAGACGTGTTTCTGTGAAAAGAAGATTCGTTGTTTGGAATATATAAAAGTATTGTTAGAATTGAGAACGGTGTTCCTCTTTTCCTTAGAAGCTTTACTTTGAAAGATAATCTCGTTCTTTTGAAAGAGTATGAATTTCATGAAATGCTTTTGAGAAACACAGACGTGTTTCTGTGAAAAGAAGATACGTTGTGTGGGATGTTTCACAGTATTTGTTAGAATTGAGAACAGTGTTCCTCTGCCCCTTAGAAGCTTTACTTTGAAAGATAAACACGTTCGTTTGAAAGTGTATGAATTTGTTGAAATGTTTTTGTGAGGAACGCACATGCGTTTCTCCGAAAACAGAAGATGCTGTTTCTAATATGTCAAAGTAGAGTTATTTGTGTGAAGTGTTGCTGATCTCTGTAGAAGCTTAACTTTGAAAGATAATCACGTTCGTTTGAAAGTGTATGAATTTCATGAAATGCTTTTGTGAGAAACACATACGTGTATCTGTGAAAAGAAGATTCGTTCTTTTGGTTGTATCAAAGTATTGTTAGAATTGAGAACAGTGTTCCTCTTCCCCTTAGAAGCTTTACTTTGAAAGATATTCACATTCATCTGAAAGTGTATGAATTTCAGGAAATGCTTTTGAAAGAAACGTAGACGTGATTGTGTGAAAAGAAGATTCTTTGTGTGGGATGTTTCACAGTATTTGTTAGAATTGAGAACAGTGTTCCTCTTACGTTTTGAAGCTTTACTTTGAAAGATAATCTCGTTCTTTTGAAATTGTTAACTTCATGAAATGCTTTTGTGAGAAACACAGACGTGTTTCTGTGAAAAGAAGATTCGTTGTTTGGGATGTATCAAAGTATTGTTAGAATTGAGAACAGTGTTCCTCTTTTGCTTAGAAGCTTTACTTTGAAAGATAGTCTCGTTCTTTAGAAAGTGTATGAATTTCATGAAATGCTTTTGTGAGAAACAAAGACGAGTTTCGGTGAAAAGAAGATTCGTTGTTTGGGATGTATCAAAGTATTGTTAGAATTGAGAACAGTGTTCCTTTTCAGTTTAGAAGCTTTACTTTGAAAGATAGTCTCGTTCTTCTGAAAGTGTATGATTTTTTTTGTAAGAAACGTAGACGTGATTGTGTGAAAGAACATTCGTTTTGTGGGATGTTTCGCAGTATTGTTAGAATTGCGAACGGTGTTCCTCTTACGTTTTGAAGCTTTACTTTGAAAGAAAATCACGTTCATTTGAAAGTGTATGAATTTCATGAAATGCTTTTGTAAGAAACGTAGACGTGATTTTGTGAAAAGAAGATTCTCTGTGTGGTATGTTTCACAGTATTTGTTAGAATTGAGAACAGTGTTCCTCTTACGTTTTGAAGCTTTACTTTGAAAGATAATCTCGTTCTTTTGAAATTGTTAACTTCATGAAATGCTTTTGTGAGAAACACAGACGTATTTCTGTGAAAAAAAGATTCGTTGTTTGGGATATATCAAAGTATTGTTAGAATTGAGAACAGTGTTCCTCTTCAGTTTAGAAGCTTTACTTTGAAAGATAGTCTCGTTCTTCTGAAAGTGTATGAATTTTTTTGTAAGAAACGTAGACGTGATTGTGTGAAAAGAACATTCGTTGTGTGGGATGTTTCGCAGTATTGTTAGAATTGCGAACGGTGTTCCTCTTACGTTTTGAAGCTTTACTTTGAAAGAAAATCACGTTCATTTGAAAGTGTATGAATTTCATGAAATGCTTTCGTGAGAATCTCCCATTTGTTTCTCTGAAAAGAAGATTCGTTGTTTGCGTTGTATCAAAGTATTGTTAGAATTGAGAAGAGTGTTCCTCTTCCCCTTAGACGCTTTACTTTGAAAGATAATCTCGTTCTTTTGAAAGTGTATGAATTTCATGAAATGCTTTTGTTGGAAACAAAGACGAGTTTCGGTGAAAAGAAGATTCGTTGTTTGGGATGTATCAAAGTATTGTTAGAATTGAGAACAGTGTTCCTCTTCCCCTTAGACGCTTTTCTTTGAAAGATAATCTCGTTCTTTGTATGTGTATGATTTTCATGAAATGCTTTTGTGAGAAACACAAACGTGTTTCTGTGAAAAGAAGATTCGTTGTTTGGGATGTATCAAAGTATTGTTAGAATTGAGAACAGTGTTCCTCTTCCCCTTAGAAGCTTTAGTTTGAAAGATATTCACATTCATCTGAAAGTGTATGAATTTCAGGAAATGCTTTTGAAAGAAACGTAGACGTGATTGTGTGAAAAGAAGATTCGTTGTGTGGGACGTATCTACGTATTTTTAGAACTGAGAACAGTGTTCCACTTACGTTTTGAAGCTTTCATTTGAACAATAGTCACGTTCATTTGAAAGTGTATGAATTTCATGAAATGCTTTTCTGTGAAACACATACGTGTTTCTCTGTAAACAGAAGATTCATTATTTTGGATGTATCAAAGTATTGTTAGAATTGAGAACAGTGTTCCTCTTCCGTTTAGAAGCTTTACTTTGAAAAATACTCACATTCATCTGAAAGTGTATGAATTTCATGAAATGCTTTTGTAAGAAACGTAGACGTGATTGTGTGAAAAGAAGATTCTCTGTGTGGTATGTTTCACAGTATTTGTTAGAATTGAGAACAGTGTTCCTCTTACGTTTTGAAGCTTTACTTTGAAAGATAATCTCGTTCTTTTGAAATTGTTAACTTCATGAAATGCTTTTGTGAGAAACACAGACGTGTTTCTGTGAAAAGAAGATTCGTTGTTTGGGATATATCAAAGTATTGTTAGAATTGAGAACAGTGTTCCTCTTCCCCTTAGAAGCTTTAATTTGAAAGATAATCTCGTTCTTTTGAAAGAGTATGAATTTCATGAAATGCTTTTGAGAAACACAGACGTGTTTCTGTGAAAAGAAGATTCGTTGTATGGGATATATAAAAGTATTGTTAGAATTGAGAACGGTGTTCCTCTTCCCCTTAGAAGCTTTACTTTGAAAGATAATCTCGTTCTTTTGAAAGAGTATGAATTTCATGAAATGCTTTTGAGAAACAGACGTGTTTCTGTGAAAAGAAGATACGTTGTGTGGGATGTTTCACAGTATTGTGAGAATTGAGAACAGTGTTCCTCTGCCCCTTAGACGCTTTACTTTGAAAGATAAACACGTTCGTTTGAAAGTGTATGAATTTGTTGAAATCCTTTTGTGAGGAACGCACATGCGTTTCTCCGAAAACAGAAGATGCTGTTTGTAATATGTCAAAGTAGAGTTATTTGTGTGAAGTGTTGCTGATCTCTGTAGAAGCTTAACTTTGAAAGATAATCACGTACGTTTGAAAGTGTATGAATTTCATGAAATGCTTTTGTCAGAAACGTAGACGTGATTGTGTGAAAAGAACATTCGTTGTGTGGGATGTTTCGCAGTATTGTTAGAATTGCGAACGGTGTTCCTCTTACGTTTCGAAGCTTTACTTTGTAAGAAAATCACGTTCATTTGAAAGTGTATGAATTCCATGAAATGCTTTCGTGAGAATCTCCCATGTGTTTCTCTGAAAAGAAGATTCGTTGTTTGGGATGTATTGTTAGAATTGAGAACAGTGTTCCTCTTTTCCTTAGAAGCTTTACTTTGAAAGATAATGTTCTTTTGAAAGAGTATGAATTTCATGAAATGCTTTTGAGAAACACAGACGTGTTTCTGTGAAAAGAAGATACGTTGTGAGGGATGTTTCACAGAATTGTGAGAATTGAGAACAGTGTTCCTCTGCCCCTTAGAAGCTTTACTTTGAAAGATAAACACGTTCGTTTGAAAGTGTATGAATTTGTTGAAATGCTTTTGTGAGGAACGCACATGCGTTTCTCCGAAAACAGAAGATGCTGTTTGTAATATGTCAAAGTAGAGTTATTTGTGTGAAGTATTGCTGATCTCTGTAGAAGCTTAACTTTGAAAGATAATCACGTTCGTTTGAAAGTGTATGAATTTCATGAAATGCTTTTGTCAGAAACGTAGACGTGATTGTGTGAAAAGAACATTCGTTGTGTGGGATGTTTCGCAGTATTGTTAGAATTGCGAACGGTGTTCCTCTTACGTTTCGAAGCTTTACTTTGTAAGAAAATCACGTTCATTTGAAAGTGTATGAATTCCATGAAATGCTTTCGTGAGAATCTCCCATGTGTTTCTCTGAAAAGAAGATTCGTTGTTTGGGATGTATTGTTAGAATTGAGAACAGTGTTCCTCTTTTCCTTAGAAGCTTTACTTTGAAAGATAATGTTCTTTTGAAAGAGTATGAATTTCATGAAATGCTTTTGAGAAACACAGACGTGTTTCTGTGAAAAGAAGATACGTTGTGAGGGATGTTTCACAGAATTGTGAGAATTGAGAACAGTGTTCCTCTGCCCCTTAGAAGCTTTACTTTGAAAGATAAACACGTTCGTTTGAAAGTGTATGAATTTGTTGAAATGCTTTTGTGAGGAACGCACATGCGTTTCTCCGAAAACAGAAGATGCTGTTTGTAATATGTCAAAGTAGAGTTATTTGTGTGAAGTATTGCTGATCTCTGTAGAAGCTTAACTTTGAAAGATAATCACGTTCGTTTGAAAGTGTATGAATTTCATGAAATGCTTTTGTCAGAAACGTAGACGTGATTGTGTGAAAAGAACATTCGTTGTGTGGGATGTTTCGCAGTATTGTTAGAATTGCGAACGGTGTTCCTCTTACGTTTCGAAGCTTTACTTTGTAAGAAAATCACGTTCATTTGAAAGTGTATGAATTCCATGAAATGCTTTCGTGAGAATCTCCCATGTGTTTCTCTGAAAAGAAGATTCGTTGTTTGGGATGTATCAAAGTATTGTTAGAATTGAGAACAGTGTTCCTCTTTTCCTTAGAAGCTTTACTTTGAAAGATAATCTCGTTCTTTTGAAAGAGTATGAATTTCATGAAATGCTTTTGAGAAACACAGACGTGTTTCTGTGAAAAGAAGATATGTTGTGTGGGATGTTTCACAGTATTGTGAGAATTGAGAACAGTGTTCCTCTGCCCCTTAGAAGCTTTACTTTGAAAGATAAACACGTTCGTTTGAAAGTGTATGAATTTGTTGAAATGCTTTTGTGAGGAACGCACATGCGTTTCTCCGAAAACAGAAGATGATGTTTGTAATATGTCAAAGTAGAGTTCTTTGTGTGAAGTGTTGCTGATCTCTGTAGAAGCTTAACTTTGAAAGATAATCACGTTCGTTTGAAAGTGTATGAATTTCATGAAATGCTTTTGTGAGAAACACAGACGTATTTCTGTGAAAAGAAGATTCCTTGTTTGGTATGTATCAAAGTATTGTTAGTTTCAGAACAGTGTTCCTCTTCAGTTTAGAAGCTTTACTTTGAAAGAAAGTCTCGTTCTTCTGAAAGTGTATGAATTTCATGAAATGCTTTTGAAAGAAACGTAGACGTGATTGTGTGAAAAGAACATTCGTTGTGTGGGATGTTTCGCAGTATTGTTAGAATTGCGAACGGTGTTCCTCTTACGTTTTGAAGCTTTACTTTGAAAGAAAATCACGTTCATTTGAAAGTGTATGAATTCCATGAAATGCTTTTGTGAGAAACACAGACCGGTTTCGGTGAAAAGAAGATTCGTAGTTTCGGATGTATCAAAGTATTGTTAGAATTGAGAACAGTGTTCCCCTTCCCCTTAGAAGCTTTACTTTGAAAGATATTCACATTCTTCTGAAAGTGTATGAATTTCATGAAATGCTTTTTAAAGAAACGTAGACGTGATTGTGTGAAAAGAAGATTCGTTGTGTGGGACGTATCTCAGTATTTTTAGAACTGAGAACAGTGTTCCACTTACGTTTTGAAGCTTTCATTTGAACGATAATCATGTTCATTTGAAAGTGTATGAATTTCATGAAATGCTTTTCTGTGAAACACAAACGTTTCTCTGTAAAGAAGATTCATTATTTGGGATGTATCAAAGTATTGTTAGAATTGAGAACAGTGTTCCACTATGTTTAGAAGCTTTACTTTGAAAAATACTCACATTCATCTGAAAGTGTATGAATTTCATGAAATGCTTTTGTGAGAAACGTAGACGTGATTGTGTGAAAAGAAGATTCGTTCTTTTGTATGTATCAAAGTATTGTTAGAATTGAGAAGAGTGTTCCTCTTCCCCTTAGAAGCTTTACTTTGAAAGATAATCTCTTTCTTTTGAAGTGTATGAATTTCATGAAATGCTTTTGTGAGAAACACAGACGTGTTTCGGTGAAAAGAAGATTCGTTGTTTCGGATGTATAAAAGTATTGTTAGAATTGAGAACAGTGTTCCTCTTCCCCTTAGAAGCTTTACTTTGAAAGATATTCACATTCATCTGTAAGTGTATGATTCAGGAAATGCTTTTTTGATAATCTCGCATGTGTTTTTCTGAAAAGAAGATTCACTGCTTGAGATATATCAAGGTATTAGAATTGAGAACAGTGTTCCTCTTCCGTTGAGAAGCTTTACTTTGAAGATATTCACATTCCTTTGAAAGTGTATGAATTTCATGAAATGCTTTTGAAAGAAACCTAGACGAGATTGTGTGAAAAGATTCGTTGTGTATGATGTATATCACTATTTTTAGAACTGAGAACAGTGTTCCTCTTACGTTTTCAAGATTTACTTTGAAAGAAAATCACGTTCATTTGAAAGTTTATGAATTTCATGAAATGCTTTCGTGAGAATCTCCCATGTGTTTCTCCCGAAAAGAAGATTCGTTGTTTGGGATGTATCAAAGTATTGTTAGAATTGAGAACAGTGTTCCTCTTCCACTTAGAAACTTTACTTTGAAAAATAATCTCGTTCTTTTGAAAGTGCATGAATTTCTTGAAATGCTTTTGATAGAAACAGAGACGTGTTTCGGTGAAAAGAAGATCCATTTTTTGGGATGTATCAAAGTATTGTTAGAATTTAGAACAGCGTTTAGGGTTGGGGTTAGGGTTAGGGTTAGGGTTAGGGTTAGGGTTAGGGTTAGGGTTAGAGTTAGGGTTTGCGTTAGGGTTAGGGTTAGGGTTAGGATTAGGGTTAGGGATAGGGTTAGGGTTAGGGTTAGGGTTTGGGGTAGGATTAGGGTTAGGGTTAGGGTTATAGTTTGTGTTAGGGTTAGTGTTAGGGTTAGTGTTACGGTTAGGGTTAGGGTTAGGGTTAGGGTTAGTGTTAGGATTAGGGTTAGTGTTAGGGTTAGTGTTAGGGTTTGCGTTAGGGTTAGGGTTAGGGTTAGGGTTAGGGTTAGGGTTGGGGTTAGGGTTTGGGTTAGGGTTAGGGTTAGGGTTAGGGTTAGGGTTAGGGTTAGGGTTAGGGTTTGTGTTAGGGTTAGTGTTAGGGTTAGTGTTACGGTTAGGGTTAGGGTTAGGGTTAGGGTTAGGGTTAGTGTTAGTGTTAGGGTTAGGGTTAGTGTTAGGTTAGGATTAGGGTTAGGATAGAGTTAGGGTTAGGGTTAGTGTTAGGGTTAGTGTTACGGTTAGGGTTAGGGTTTGCGTTAGGGATAGGGTTAGTGTTAGGGTTATGGATAGGGTTAGGGTTTGCGTTAGGGTTCGGGTTAGGGTTAGGGTTTGGGTTAGGTTTAGGGTTAGGGTTAGGGTTAGGGTAGGGTTAGGGTTAGGATTAGGGGTTAGGGTTAGGGTTAGGGTTAGGATTAGGGGATAGGGTTAGGGTTAGGGTATGGTTAGGGTTAGGATTAGGGGCTAGGGTTAGGGTAGGGTTAGGGTTAGGATTAGGGGTTAGGGTTAGGGTAGGGTTAGGGTTAGGATTAGGGGTTAGGGTTAGGGTTAGGGTTTGGGTCTGTGTTAGGGTTAGGGTTAGGGTTAGGGTTTGGGTTAGGGTTAGGGTTAGGGTTAGGGTTACGGTTAGGGTTAGGATTAGGGTTAGGGTTAGTGTAATGGTTAGGGTTAGTGTTAGGGTTAGTGTTAGGGTTTGCCTTAGGATTAGGGTTAGGGTTAGGGTCAGGGTTTGGGTTAAGGTTAGGGTTAGGTTTAGGGTTAGGGTTAGTGTTAGGGTTAGGTTTAGGGTTACGGTTAGGGTTAGGGTTAGGGTTTGGGTTAGAGTTAGGGTTAAGTTAGGGTTAGGGTTAGGGTTAGGGTTAGGGTTAGGGTTAGATTTAGGGTTTGCGTTAGGGTTAGGGTTAGGGTTAGGATTAGGGTTAGGGATAGGGTTAGGGTTAGGGTTAGGGTTAGGGTTAGGGTTAGGTTTAGGGTTACGGTTAGGGTTAGGGTTAGGGTTTGGGTTAGAGTTAGGGTTAAGTTAGGGTTAGGGTTAGGGTTAGGGTTTGGGTTAGGTTTAGGGTACGGGTTAGTGTTAGGGTTAGGGTTAGGATTTAAAAAAAAGAATTTAGAACCTTGTTACTCTTCCCTTTAGAAGCTTTAATTTGAAAGATAATCTCGTTCTTTTGAAAGTGTTTGAATTTCATGAAATGCTTTTGTGAGAAACACAGACGTGTTTCTGTGAAAAGAAGATTCGTTCTTTTGGATGTATCAAAGTATTGTTAGAATTGAGAACAGTGTTCCTCTTCCCCTTAGAAGCATTACTTTGAAAGATATTCACATTCTTCTGAAAGTGTATGAATTTCATGAAATGCTTTTGAAAGAAACGTAGACGTGATTGTGTGAAAAGAAGATTCGTTGTGTGGGATGTTTCACAGTATTGTTAGAATAGAGAACAGTGTTCCTCTTCCCCTTAGAAGCTTTACTTTGAAAGATAATCTCGTTCTTTTGAAAGTGTATGAATTTCATGAAATGCTTTTGTGAGAATCTCCCATGTGTTTCTCTGAAAAGAAGATTCATTGTTTGTGATATATTAAAGTATTGTTAGAAGTGAGACCAGTGTCCCTCTTCTCTGTAGAAGCTTTACTTTGAAAGATAATCACGTTCGTTAGAAAGTGTATAAATTTGTTGAAATGCTTTTGTGAGGAACGCACATGCGTTTCTCCGAAAAGAGAAGATGTTGTTTGCAATATGTCAAAGTATAGTTATTTGGGTGAACAGTGTTTCTGATCTTTGTAGAAGCTTAACTTTGAAAGATAATCACGTTCGTTTGAAAGTGTATGAATTTCATGAAATGCTTTTGTGAGAAACACAGACGTGTTTCTGTCAAAAGAAGATTCGTTGTTTGGGATGTATCAAAGTATTGTTAGAATTGAGAACAGTGTTCCTCTTCAGTTTAGAAGCTTTACTTTGAAAGATATTCACATTCATCTGAAAGTGTATGGATTTCATGAAATGCTTTTGTAAGAAAAGTAGACGTGATTGTGTGAAAAGAACATTCGTTGTGTGGGATG
Organism: Microtus californicus; assembly: GCA_028537955.1. NCBI lineage: Eukaryota > Metazoa > Chordata > Mammalia > Rodentia > Cricetidae > Microtus > Microtus californicus. The sequence continues at coordinate 92,658,566 of JAQJZF010000005.1, forward strand.
TTTCGCAGTATTGTTAGAATTGCGAACAGTGTTCCTCTTACGGTTTGAAGCTTTACTTTGAAAGAAAATCACGTTCATTTGAAAGTTTATGAATTTCATGAGATGCTTTCGTGAGAATCTCCCATGTGTTTCTCTGAAAAGAAGATTCGTTGTGTGGGATGTATCTCAGTATTTTTAGAACTTACGTTTTGAAACTTTCCATTGAACAATAATCACGTTCATTTGAAAGTGTATGAATTTCATGAAATGCTTTTCTGTGAAACAAATACGTGTTTCTGTGTAAAGAAGATTTGTTGTTTGGGATGTATCAAAGTATTGTTAGAATTTAGAACAGCGTTTAGGGTTAGGGTTGGGGTTAGGGTTAGGGTTTGGGTTAGGGTCAGGGTTAGGGTTAGGGTTAGGTTTAGGGTTAGAATAGGGTTAGGGTTAGGATTAGGGGTTAGGGTTAGGGTTAGGGATAGGGTTAGGGTTAGGCTTAGGGTTAGGGTTTGCGTTAGGGATAGGGTTAGGGTTAGGGTTAGGGTTAGGGTTAGCGTTAAAATAGGGTTAGGGTTAGGATTAGGGGTTAGGGTTAGGGTTAGGGTTAGGGTTAGGGATAGGGTTAGAGTTAGGTTTTGCGTGAGGTTTAGGGTTAGGGTTAGGGTTAGGGTTAGAATAGGGTTAGCGTGTGGATTAGGGGTTAGGGTTAGGGTTAGGGTTAGGGTAGGGTTAGGGTTAGGGTTAGGGTTTGTGTTAGGGTTAGTGTTAGGGTTAGTATTACGGTTAGGGTTAGTGTTAGGTTTAGTGTTAGGGTAAGTGTTAGGGTAAGGGTTAGTGTTAGGGTTAGTGTTAGGGTTTTTGTTAGGGTTAGGGTTAGGATTAGGGTTAGGGTTAGGGTTAGGGTAGGGTTAGGGTTAGGGCTATGGGTTATGGTTAGGATTACGGTTAGGGTTTGGGTTAGGGTTAGGGTTAGGGTTAGGGTTAGAGTTAGGGTTAGGTTTATGGTTAGGGTTAGGTTTAGGGTTAGGGTTAGGGTTAGTGTTAGGTTTAGGGTTAAGGTTAGGAATAGGGTTATGGTTATGGTTATGGTTATGGTCATGGTTATGGTTAGGGTTAGGGTTAGGGTTAGTGTTAGGGTTTGCGTTAGGGTTAGGGTTAGGGTTAGGGTTAGTGTTAGGGTTAGGGTTAGGGTTAGCGTTAAGGTTAGGGATAGGGTTTGGGTAGGGTTAGGGTTAGGATTAGGGGTTAGGGATAGAGTTAGGTTTAGGGGTTAGGGTTAGGGTTAGGGTTAGGGTTAGGGTTTGTGTTAGGGTTAGAGTTAGGGTTAGGGTTAGTGTTAGGGTTAGGGTTAGTGTTAGGGTTTGAGTTAGGGTTAGGGTTACGGTTAGTGTTAGGGTTAGGGTTAGTGTTAGGGTTAGGATTAGGGTTAGGGTAGAGTTAGGGTTAGGGTTAGGGTTAGGGTTAGGGTTAGTGTTACGGTTAGGGTTAGGGTTTGCGTTAGGGATAGGGTTAGGGTTAGGGTTAGGGTTAGGGTTAGCGTTAAAATAGGGTTAGGGTTAGGATTAGGGGTTAGGGTTAGGGTTAGGGTTAGGGTTAGGGATAGGGTTAGAGTTAGGTTTTGCGTGAGGTTTAGGGTTAGGGTTAGGGTTAGGGTTAGAATAGGGTTAGCGTTAGGATTAGGGGTTAGGGTTAGGGTTAGGGTAGGGTTAGGGTTAGGATTAGAGGTTAGGGTTAGGTTTAGGGTTAGGGTTAGGGTTAGGGTTAGCGATAGGGTTCGTGTTAGGGTTAGGGTTAGGGTTAGGGTTTGGGTTAGGGTTAGGGTTAGGGTTAGGGTTAGGGTTAGTGTAAGGGTTAGGGTTAGTGTTATGGTTAGTGTTAAGGTTTGCCTTAGGGTTAGTGTTATGGTTAGTGTTAGGGTTTGGGTTAAGGTTAGGGTTAGGTTTAGGGTTAGGGTTAAGATTAGGGTTAGGTTTAGGGTTAGGGTTAGGGTTAGTGTTTGGGTTAGGGTTAGGGTTAGGGTTAGGTTAGGGTTTGAGTTAGGGTTAGGGTTAGGGTTAGGGTTTGGGTTAGGTTTTTGGTAAGGGTTAGTGTTAAGGTTAGGGTTAGGGTTAGTATTAAAAATATAATTTAGAACCTTGTTACTGTTCCCCTTAGAAGCTTTAATTTGAAAGATAATCTCGTTCTTTTGAAATTGTTTGAATTTCATGAAATGCTTTTGTGAGAAACACAGACGTGTTTCTGTGAAAAGAA
>JAQJZF010000005.1:92670794-92685794 GCA_028537955.1 Microtus californicus
TAGAAGCTTTAATTTGAAAGATAATCTCGTTCTTTTGAAATTGTTTGAATTTCATGAAATGCTTTTGTGAGAAACACAGACGTGTTTCTGTGAAAAGAAGATTCGTTGTTTGGGATGTATCAAAGTATTGTTAGAATTGAGAACAGTGTTCCTCTTCCCCTTAGAACCTTTACTTTGAAAGATAATCACGTTCGTTTGAAAGTGTATGAATTTGTTGAAATGCTTTTGTGAGGAACGCACATGCTTTTCTCCGAAAACAGAAGATGTTGTTTGTAATATGTCAAAGTAGAGTTATTTGTGTGAAGTGTTCCTGATCTCTGTAGAAGCTTAACTTTGAAAGATAATCACGTTCGTTTTAAAGTGTATGAATTTCATGAAATGCTTTTGTGAGAAACACAGACGTGTTTCGGTGAATAGAAGATTCGTTGTTTGGGATGTATCAAAGTATTGTTAGGATTGAGAACAGTGTTCCTCTTTTCCTTAGAAGCTTTACTTTGAAAGATAATCTCGTTCTTTTGAAAGAGTATGAATTTCATGAAATGCTTTTGAGAAACACAGACGTGTTTCTGTGAAAAGAAGATTCGTTGTGTGGGATGTTTCACAGTATTGTTAGAATTGAGAACAGTGTTCCTCTTCCCCTTAGAAGCTTTACTTTGAAAGATTCACATTCATCTGAAAGTGTATGAATTTCATGAAATGCTTTTGTTAGAAACGTAGACGTGATTGAGTGAAAAGAAGATTCGTTGTGTGGGATGTTTCACAGTATTGTTAGAATTGAGAACAATGTTCCTCTTCCCCTTAGAAGCTTTACTTTGAAAGATAATCTCGTTCTTTTGAAAGTGTATGAATTTCATGAAATGCTTTTGTGAGAATCTCCCATGTGTTTCTCTGAAAAGAAAATTCATTGTTTGGGATATATTAAAGTATTGTTAGAAGTGAGACCAGTGTTCCTCTTCTCTGTAGAAGCTTTACTTTGAAAGATAATCACGTTCGTTATAAAGTGTAGGAATTTGTTGAAATGCTTTTGTGAGGAACGCACATGCGTTTCTCCGAAAAGAGATGTTGTTTGCAAAATGTCAAAGTATAGTTATTTGGGTGAACAGTGTTTCTGATCTTTGTAGAAGCTTAATTTTGAAAGATAATCACGTTCGTTAGAAAGTGTATGAATTTCATGAAATGCTTTTGTGAGAAACACAGACGTGTTTCTGTGAAAAGAAGATTCGTTGTTTGGGATGTATCAAAGTATTGTTAGAATTGAAAACAGTGTTCTTCTTTTCCTTAGAAGCTGTACTTTGAAAGATAATCTCTTTCTTTTGAAAGAGTATGAATTTCATGAAATGCTTTTGAGAAACACAAACGTGTTTCTGTCAAAAGAAGATTCTTTGTTTGGAATGTATCAAAGTATTGTTAGAATTGAGAACAGTGTTCCTCTTCCCCTTAGAACATTTACTTTGAAAGATAATCACGTTCGTTTGAAAGTGTATGAATTTGTTGAAATGCTTTTGTGAGGAACGCACATGCGTTTCACCGAAAACAGATGTTGTTTGTAATATGTCAAAGTAGAGTTATTTGTGTGAATTGTTACTGATCTCTGTAGAAGCTTAACTTTGAAAGATAATCACGTTCCTTTGAAAGTGTATGAATTTCATGAAATGCTTTTGTGAGAAACACAGGCGTGTTTCGGTGAATAGAAGATTCGTTGTTTGGGATGTATCAAAGTATTGCTAGAATTGAGAAGAGTGTTCTTCTTCCCCTTAGAAGCTTTAATTTGAAAGATAATCTCGTTCTTTTGAAAGTGTTTGAATTTCATGAAATGCTTTTGTGAGAAACACAGACGTGTTTCTGTGAAAAGAAGATTCGTTCTTTTGGATGTATCAAAGTATTGTTAGAATTGAGAACAGTGTTCCTCTTCCCCTTAGAAGCATTACTTTGAAAGATATTCACATTCTTCTGAAAGTGTATGAATTTCATGAAATGCTTTTGAAAGAAACGTAGACGTGATTGTGTGAAAAGAAGATTCGTTGTGTGGGATGTTTCACAGTATTGTTAGAATAGAGAACAGTGTTCCTCTTCCCCTTAGAAGCTTTACTTTGAAAGATAATCTCGTTCTTTTGAAAGTGTATGAATTTCATGAAATGCTTTTGTGAGAATCTCCCATGTGTTTCTCTGAAAAGAAGATTCATTGTTTGTGATATATTAAAGTATTGTTAGAAGTGAGACCAGTGTCCCTCTTCTCTGTAGAAGCTTTACTTTGAAAGATAATCACGTTCGTTAGAAAGTGTATAAATTTGTTGAAATGCTTTTGTGAGGAACGCACATGCGTTTCTCCGAAAAGAGAAGATGTTGTTTGCAATATGTCAAAGTATAGTTATTTGGGTGAACAGTGTTACTGATCTTTGTAGAAGCTTAACTTTGAAAGATAATCACGTTCGTTTGAAAGTGTATGAATTTCATGAAATGCTTTTGTGAGAAACACAGACGTGTTTCTGTCAAAAGAAGATTCGTTGTTTGGGATGTATCAAAGTATTGTTAGAATTGAGAACAGTGTTCCTCTTCAGTTTAGAAGCTTTACTTTGAAAGATATTCACATTCATCTGAAAGTGTATGGATTTCATGAAATGCTTTTGTAAGAAAAGTAGACGTGATTGTGTGAAAAGAACATTCGTTGTGTGGGATGTTTCGCAGTATTGTTAGAATTGCGAACAGTGTTCCTCTTACGGTTTGAAGCTTTACTTTGAAAGAAAATCACGTTCATTTGAAAGTTTATGAATTTCATGAGATGCTTTCGTGAGAATCTCCCATGTGTTTCTCTGAAAAGAAGATTCGTTGTGTGGGATGTATCTCAGTATTTTTAGAACTTACGTTTTGAAACTTTCCATTGAACGATAATCACGTTCATTTGAAAGTGTATGAATTTCATGAAATGCTTTTCTGTGAAACAAATACGTGTTTCTGTGTAAAGAAGATTTGTTGTTTGGGATGTATCAAAGTATTGTTAGAATTTAGAACAGCGTTTAGGGTTAGGGTTGGGGTTAGGGTTAGGGTTTGGGTTAGGGTCAGGGTTAGGGTTAGGGTTAGGTTTAGGGTTAGAATAGGGTTAGGGTTAGGATTAGGGGTTAGGGTTAGGGTTAGGGATAGGGTTAGGGTTAGGCTTAGGGTTAGGGTTTGTGTTAGGGTTAGTGTTAGGGTTAGTATTACGGTTAGGGTTAGTGTTAGGTTTAGTGTTAGGGTAAGTGTTAGGGTAAGGGTTAGTGTTAGGGTTAGTGTTAGGGTTTTTGTTAGGGTTAGGGTTAGGATTAGGGTTAGGGTTAGGGTTAGGGTAGGGTTAGGGTTAGGGCTATGGGTTATGGTTAGGATTACGGTTAGGGTTTGGGTTAGGGTTAGGGTTAGGGTTAGGGTTAGAGTTAGGGTTAGGTTTAGGGTTAGGGTTAGGGTTAGTGTTAGGTTTAGGGTTAAGGTTAGGAATAGGGTTATGGTTATGGTTATGGTTATGGTTATGGTCATGGTTATGGTTAGGGTTAGGGTTAGGGTTAGTGTTAGGGTTTGCGTTAGGGTTAGGGTTAGGGTTAGGGTTAGTGTTAGGGTTAGGGTTAGGGTTAGCGTTAAGGTTAGGGATAGGGTTTGGGTAGGGTTAGGGTTAGGATTAGGGGTTAGGGATAGAGTTAGGTTTAGGGGTTAGGGTTAGGGTTAGGGTTAGGGTTTGTGTTAGGGTTAGGGTTAGTGTTAGGGTTAGTGTTAGGGTTAGGGTTAGGGTTAGGGTTAGGGTTATGGTTATGGTAATGGTTAGGGTTAGCGTTAGGGTTAGGGTTAGTGTTACGGTTTGCGTTAGGGTTAGGGTTAGGGTTAGGGTTAGTGTTAGGGTTAGTGTTAGGGTTAGGGTTAGTGTTAGGGTTAGGATTAGGGTTGGGGTTAGGGTTAGGGTTAGTGTTAGGGTTTGCGTTAGGGTTAGGGTTAGGGTTAGTGTTAGTGTTAGGGTTAGGGTTAGGGATAGGGTTTGGGTAGGGTTAGGGTTAGGATTAGGGGTTAGGGATAGAGTTAGGGTTAGGGTTAGGGTTAGGGTTAGGGTTAGGGTAGGGTTAGGGTTAGGGTTATGGGTTATGGTTAGGTTTAGGGTTAGGGTTTGGGTTAGGGTTAGGGTTACGGTTAGGGTTATGGTTAGGGTTAGGTTTAGGGATAGGGTTAGGGTTAGTGTTAGGGTTAGGGTTAGGGTTATGGTTATGGTTATGGTTAGGGTTAGGGTTAGATTTGGGTAAGTGTTAGTGTTTGCGTTAGGGTAAGGGTTAGGGTTAGGGTTAGTGTTAGAGTTAGGGTTAGGGTTAGGGTTAGGGATAGGGTTTGGGTAGGGTTACGGTTAGGATTAGCGGTTAGGGTTAGAGTTAGGGTTAGGGGTTAGGGTTAGGGTTAGGGTTAGGGTTTGCTTTAGGGTTAGGGTTAGGGTTTGGATTAGGGTTAGGGTTAGGGTTAGTGTTAGGGTTAGGGTTAGGGTTAGTGTTACGGTTAGGGTTAGGGTTAGGGTTTGCGTTAGGGATAGGGTTAGGGTTAGGGTTAGGGTTATGGTTAAGGTTAGGGTTAGGATTAGGGTTAGGGTTAGAGTTAGGGTTAGGGTTAGAGTTAGGGTTTGCGTTAGGGTTAGGGTTAGGGTTAGGGTTAGGGTTAGGCTTAGGGTTTGGGTTAGGGTTAGGGTTCGGGTTAGGGTTAGGGTTTGGGTTATATTTAGGGTTAGGATTAGGGTTAGGGTTAGGGTTAGGGTTAGGTTTAGAGTTAGGGTTAAAGTTAGGGTTAGGTTTAGGGTTTTTGTTAGGGTTAGTGTTAGGGTTAGGGTTAGGGTAAGGGTTTGTGTTAGGGTTAGGGTTAGGGGGTTGGTTAGGGTTAGGGTTAGGGTTAGGCTTAGGGTTTGGGTTAGGGTTAGGTTTTTGGTTAGGGTTAGGGTTAGGGTTTGGGTTAGGGTTAGGGTTAGGATTAGGGTTAGGTTTAGGGTTAGGGTTAGGGTTAGTGTTAGGGTTAGGGTTAGGGTTAGCGTTAGGGTTAGGGTTAGGGTTAAGGTTAGGGTTAGTGTTACGGTTAGGGTTAGGGTTAGGGTTTGCGTCAGGGATAGGGTTAGGGTTAGGGTTAGGGTTATGGTTTGGGTTAGGGTTAAGGTTAGTGTTAGGGTTAGGGTTAGGGTAAGGGTTTGTGTTAGGGTTAGGGTTAAGGTGTTGGTTAGGGTTAGGGTTAGGGTTAGTTTAGGGTTTAGGTTAGGGTTAGGGTTCGTGTTAGGGTTATGGTTAGAGTTTGGGTTAGGGTTAGGTTTAGGAGTAGGGTTAGGGTAAGGGTTAGGGTTAGGGTTTGCGATAGGGTTCGGGTTAGGGTTAGGGTTATGGTTAGGGTTAGGGTTAGGGGTTAGGGTTAGGGTTAGGGTTAGGGTTTGTGTTAGGGTTAGGGTTAGTGTTAGGGTTAGTGTTAGGGTTAGGGTTAGGGTTAGGGTTAGGGTTATGGTTATGGTAATGGTTAGGGTTAGGGTTAGGGTTAGGGTTAGGGTTAGGGTTAGTGTTAGGGTTAGTGTTCGGGTTAGGGTTAGTGTTAGGGTTAGGATTAGGGTTTGGGTTAGGGATAGGGTTAGGGTTATTGTTAGGGTTAGGGTTACGGTTAGGGTTAGGGTTAGGGTTAGGTTTAGGGTTAGAGTTAGTGTTAGGGTTTGCGTTAGGGTTAGGGTTAGGGTTAGTGTTAGTGTTAGGGTTAGGGTTAGGGATAGGGTTTGGGTAGGGTTAGGGTTAGGATTAGGGGTTAGGGATAGAGTTAGGGTTAGGGTTAGGGTTAGGGTTAGGGTTAGGGTTAGGGTTAGGGTAGGGTTAGGGTTAGGGTTATGGGTTATGGTTAGGGTTAGGGTTAGGGTTAGTGTAAGGGTTAGGGTTAGTGTTAGGGTTAGGGTTAGGGTTAGGGTTAGGGTTAGGGTTAAGGTTAGGGTTAGGGTTAGTGTAAGGGTTAGGGTTAGTGTTAGGGTTAGTGTTAGGGTTTGCCTTAGGGTTAGGGTTAGGGTTAGTGTTAGGGTTTGGGTTAAGGTTAGGGTTAGGTTTAGGGTTAGGGTTAGGATTAGGGTTAGGTTTAGGGTTAGGGTTAGGGTTAGGGTTAGGGTTTGGGTTAGGGTTAGGGTTAGGGTTAGGGTTTAGGGTTAGGGTTAGGGTTAGGGTTAGGGTTAGGGTTAGGGTTAGGGTTAGGGTTAGGGTTAGGGTTAGGGTTAGGGTTAGGGTTAGGGTTAGGGTTTGGGTTAGGTTTTTGGTAAGGGTTAGTGTTAAGGTTAGGGTTAGGGTTAGGATTAAAAATAGAATTTAGAACCTTGTTACTTTTCCCCTTAGAAGCTTTAATTTGAAAGATAATCTCGTTCTTTTGAAATTGTTTGAATTTCATGAAATGCTTTTGTGAGAAACACAGACGTGTTTCTGTGAAAAGAAGATTCGTTGTTTGGGATGTATCAAAGTATTGTTAGAATTGAGAACAGTGTTCCTCTTCCCCTTAGAACCTTTACTTTGAAAGATAATCACGTTCGTTTGAAAGTGTATGAATTTGTTGAAATGCTTTTGTGAGGAACGCACATGCTTTTCTCCGAAAACAGAAGATGTTGTTTGTAATATGTCAAAGTAGAGTTATTTGTGTGAAGTGTTCCTGATCTCTGTAGAAGCTTAACTTTGAAAGATAATCACGTTCGTTTTAAAGTGTATGAATTTCATGAAATGCTTTTGTGAGAAACACAGATGTGTTTCGGTGAATAGAAGATTCGTTGTTTGGGATGTATCAAAGTATTGTTAGGATTGAGAACAGTGTTCCTCTTTTCATTAGAAGCTTTACTTTGAAAGATAATCTTGTTCTTTTGAAAGAGTATGAATTTCATGAAATGCTTTTGAGAAACACAGACGTGTTTCTGTGAAAAGAAGATTCGTTGTGTGGGATGTTTCACAGTATTGTTAGAATTGAGAACAGTGTTCCTCTTCCCCTTAGAAGCTTTACTTTGAAAGATTCACATTCATCTGAAAGTGTATGAATTTCATGAAATGCTTTTGTTAGAAACGTAGACGTGATTGAGTGAAAAGAAGATTCGTTGTGTGGGATGTTTCACAGTATTGTTAGAATTGAGAACAGTGTTCCTCTTCCCCTTAGAAGCTTTACTTTGAAAGATAATCTCGTTCTTTTGAAAGTGTATGAATTTCATGAAATGCTTTTGTGAGAATCTCCCATGTGTTTCTCTCAAAAGAAAATTCATTGTTTGGGATATATTAAAGTATTGTTAGAAGTGAGACCAGTGTTCCTCTTCTCTGTAGAAGCTTTACTTTGAAAGATAATCACGTTCGTTATAAAGTGTAGGAATTTGTTGAAATGCTTTTGTGAGGAACGCACATGCGTTTCTCCGAAAAGAGATGTTGTTTGCAAAATGTCAAAGTATAGTTATTTGGGTGAACAGTGTTTCTGATCTTTGTAGAAGCTTAATTTTGAAAGATAATCACGTTCGTTAGAAAGTGTATGAATTTCATGAAATGCTTTTGTGAGAAACACAGACGTGTTTCTGTGAAAAGAAGATTCGTTGTTTGGGATGTATCAAAGTATTGTTAGAATTGAAAACAGTGTTCTTCTTTTCCTTAGAAGCTGTACTTTGAAAGATAATCTCTTTCTTTTGAAAGAGTATGAATTTTATGAAATGCTTTTGAGAAACACAAACGTGTTTCTGTCAAAAGAAGATTCTTTGTTTGGAATGTATCAAAGTATTGTTAGAATTGAGAACAGTGTTCCTCTTCCCCTTAGAACATTTACTTTGAAAGATAATCACGTTCGTTTGAAAGTGTATGAATTTGTTGAAATGCTTTTGTGAGGAACGCACATGCGTTTCTCCGAAAACAGATGTTGTTTGTAATATGTCAAAGTAGAGTTATTTGTGTGAATTGTTCCTGATCTCTGTAGAAGCTTAACTTTGAAAGATAATCACGTTCCTTTGAAAGTGTATGAATTTCATGAAATGCTTTTGTGAGAAACACAGGCGTGTTTCGGTGAATAGAAGATTCGTTGTTTGGGATGTATCAAAGTATTGCTAGAATTGAGAAGAGTGTTCTTCTTCCCCTTAGAAGCTTTAATTTGAAAGATAATCTCGTTCTTTTGAAAGTGTTTGAATTTCATGAAATGCTTTTGTGAGAAACACAGACGTGTTTCTGTGAAAAGAAGATTCGTTCTTTTGGATGTATCAAAGTATTGTTAGAATTGAGAACAGTGTTCCTCTTCCCCTTAGAAGCATTACTTTGAAAGATATTCACATTCTTCTGAAAGTGTATGAATTTCATGAAATGCTTTTGAAAGAAACGTAGACGTGATTGTGTGAAAAGAAGATTCGTTGTGTGGGATGTTTCACAGTATTGTTAGAATAGAGAACAGTGTTCCTCTTCCCCTTAGAAGCTTTACTTTGAAAGATAATCTCGTTCTTTTGAAAGTGTATGAATTTCATGAAATGCTTTTGTGAGAATCTCCCATGTGTTTCTCTGAAAAGAAGATTCATTGTTTGTGATATATTAAAGTATTGTTAGAAGTGAGACCAGTGTCCCTCTTCTCTGTAGAAGCTTTACTTTGAAAGATAATCACGTTCGTTAGAAAGTGTATAAATTTGTTGAAATGCTTTTGTGAGGAACGCACATGCGTTTCTCCGAAAAGAGAAGATGTTGTTTGCAATATGTGAAAGTATAGTTATTTGGGTGAACAGTGTTTCTGATCTTTGTAGAAGCTTAACTTTGAAAGATAATCACGTTCGTTTGAAAGTGTATGAATTTCATGAAATGCTTTTGTGAGAAACACAGACGTGTTTCTGTCAAAAGAAGATTCGTTGTTTGGGATGTATCAAAGTATTGTTAGAATTGAGAACAGTGTTCCTCTTCAGTTTAGAAGCTTTACTTTGAAAGATATTCACATTCATCTGAAAGTGTATGGATTTCATGAAATGCTTTTGTAAGAAAAGTAGACGTGATTGTGTGAAAAGAACATTCGTTGTGTGGGATGTATCAAAGTATTGTTAGAATTGAGAACAGTGTTCCTCTTCAGTTTAGAAGCTTTACTTTGAAAGATATTCACATTCATCTGAAAGTGTATGGATTTCATGAAATGCTTTTGTAAGAAAAGTAGACGTGATTGTGTGAAAAGAACATTCGTTGTGTGGGATGTTTCGCAGTATTGTTAGAATTGCGAACAGTGTTCCTCTTACGGTTTGAAGCTTTACTTTGAAAGAAAATCACGTTCATTTGAAAGTTTATGAATTTCATGAGATGCTTTCGTGAGAATCTCCCATGTGTTTCTCTGAAAAGAAGATTCGTTGTGTGGGATGTATCTTTGTATTTTTAGAACTTACGTTTTGAAACTTTCCATTGAACGATAATCACGTTCATTTGAAAGTGTATGAATTTCTTGAAATGCTTTTCTGTGAAACAAATACGTGTTTCTGTGTAAAGAAGATTTGTTGTTTGGGATGTATCAAAGTATTGTTAGAATTTAGAACAGCGTTTAGGGTTAGGGTTGGGGTTAGGGTTAGGGTTTGGGTTAGGGTCAGGGTTAGGGTTAGGGTTAGGTTTAGGGTTAGAATAGGGTTAGGGTTAGGATTAGGGGTTAGGGTTAGGGTTAGGGATAGGGTTAGGGTTAGGCTTAGGGTTAGGGTTTGTGTTAGGGTTAGTGTTAGGGTTAGTATTACGGTTAGGGTTAGTGTTAGGTTTAGTGTTAGGGTAAGTGTTAGGGTAAGGGTTAGTGTTAGGGTTAGTGTTAGGGTTTTTGTTAGAGTTAGGGTTAGGATTAGGGTTAGGGTTAGGGTTAGGGTAGGGTTAGGGTTAGGGCTATGGGTTATGGTTAGGATTACGGTTAGGGTTTGGGTTAGGGTTAGGGTTAGGGTTAGGGTTAGAGTTAAGGTTAGGTTTAGGGTTAGGGTTAGGGTTAGTGTTAGGTTTAGGGTTAAGGTTAGGAATAGGGTTATGGTTATGGTTATGGTTATGGTCATGGTTATGGTTAGGGTTAGGGTTAGGGTTAGTGTTAGGGTTTGCGTTAGGGTTAGGGTTCGGGTTAGGGTTAGTGTTAGGGTTAGGGTTAGGGTTAGCGTTAAGGTTAGGGATAGGGTTTGGGTAGGGTTAGGGTTAGGATTAGGGGTTAGGGATAGAGTTAGGTTTAGGGGTTAGGGTTAGGGTTAGGGTTAGGGTTTGTGTTAGGGTTAGAGTTAGGGTTAGGGTTAGTGTTAGGGTTAGGGTTAGTGTTAGGGTTTGAGTTAGGGTTAGGGTTACGGATAGTGTTAGTGTTAGGGTTAGTGTTAGGGTTAGGATTAGGGTTAGGGTAGAGTTAGGGTTAGGGTTAGGGTTAGGGTTAGGGTTAGTGTTACGGTTAGGGTTAGGGTTTGCGTTAGGGTTAGGGTTAGGGTTAGGGTTAGGGTTAGGGTTAGGGTTAGCGTTAGAATAGGGTTAGGGTTAGGATTAGGGGTTAGGGTTAGGGTTAGGGTTAGGGTTAGGGATAGGGTTAGAGTTAGGTTTTGCGTGAGGTTTAGGGTTAGGGTTAGGGTTAGGGTTAGAATAGGGTTAGCGTTAGGATTAGGGGTTAGGGTTAGGGTTAGGGTTAGGGTAGGTTTAGGGTTAGGATTAGGGGTTAGGGTTAGGTTTAGGGTTAGGGTTAGGGTTAGGGTTAGCGATAGGGTTCGTGTTTGGGTTAGGGTTAGGGTTAGGCTTTGGGTTAGGGTTAGGGTTAAGGTTAGGGTTAGGGTTAGTGTAAGGGTTAGGGTTAGTGTTATGGTTAGTGTTAGGGTTTGCCTTAGGGTTAGTGTTATGGTTAGTGTTAGGGTTTGGGTTAAGGTTAGGGTTAGGTTTAGGGTTAGGGTTAAGATTAGGGTTAGGTTTAGGGTTAGGGTTAGGGTTAGGGTTAGTGTTTGGGTTAGGGTTAGGGTTAGGGTTAGGTTAGGGTTTGAGTTAGGGTTAGGGTTAGGGTTAGGGTTTGGGTTAGGTTTTTGGTAAGGGTTAGTGTTAAGGTTAGGGTTAGGGTTAGTATTAAAAATATAATTTAGAACCTTGTTACTGTTCCCCTTAGAAGCTTTAATTTGAAAGATAATCTCGTTCTTTTGAAATTGTTCGAATTTCATGAAATGCTTTTGTGAGAAACACAGACGTGTTTCTGTGAAAAGAAGATTCGTTGTTTGGGATGTATCAAAGTATTGTTAGAATTGAGAACAGTGTTCCTCTTCCCCTTAGAACCTTTACTTTGAAAGATAATCACGTTCGTTTGAAAGTGTATGAATTTGTTGAAATGCTTTTGTGAGGAACGCACATGCTTTTCTCCGAAAACAGAAGATGTTGTTTGTAATATGTCAAAGTAGAGTTATTTGTGTGAAGTGTTCCTGATCTCTGTAGAAGCTTAACTTTGAAAGATAATCACGTTCGTTTGAAAGTGTATGAATTTCATGAAATGCTTTTGTGAGAAACACAGACGTGTTTCGGTGAATAGAAGATTCGTTGTTTGGGATGTATCAAAGTATTGTTAGGATTGAGAACAGTGTTCCTCTTTTCCTTAGAAGCTTTACTTTGAAAGATAATCTCGTTCTTTTGAAAGAGTATGAATTTCATGAAATGCTTTTGAGAAACACAGACGTGTTTCTGTGAAAAGAAGATTCGTTGTGTGGGATGTTTCACAGTATTGTGAGAATTGAGAACAGTGTTCCTCTTCCCCTTAGAAGCTTTACTTTGAAAGATTCACATTCATCTGAAAGTGTATGAATTTCATGAAATGCTTTTGTTAGAAACGTAGACGTGATTGTGTGAAAAGAAGATTCGTTGTGTGGGATGTTTCACAGTATTGTTAGAATTGAGAACAGTGTTCCTCTTCCCCTTAGAAGCTTTACTTTGAAAGATAATCTCGTTCTTTTGAAAGTGTATGAATTTCATGAAATGCTTTTGTGAGAATCTCCCATGTGTTTCTCTGAAAAGAAAATTCATTGTTTGGGATATATTAAAGTATTGTTAGAAGTGAGACCAGTGTTCCTATTCTCTGTAGAAGCTTTACTTTGAAAGATAATCACGTTCGTTATAAAGTGTAGGAATTTGTTGAAATGCTTTTGTGAGGAACGCACATGCGTTTCTCCGAAAAGAGATGTTGTTTGTAAAATGTCAAAGTATAGTTATTTGGGTGAACAGTGTTTCTGATCTTTGTAGAAGCTTAATTTTGAAAGATAATCACGTTCGTTAGAAAGTGTATGAATTTCATGAAATGCTTTTGTGAGAAACACAGACGTGTTTCTGTGAAAAGAAGATTCGTTGTTTGGGATGTATCAAAGTATTGTTAGATTTGAAAACAGTGTTCTTCTTTTCCTTAGAAGCTTTAGTTTTAAAGATAATCTCGTTCTTTTGAAAGTGTATGAATTTCATGAAATGCTTTTGAGAAACACAGACGTGTTTGTGTCAAAAGAAGATTCTTTGTTTGGAATGTATCAAAGTATTGTTAGAATTGAGAACAGTGTTCCTCTTCCCATTAGAACATTTACTTTGAAAGATAATCACGTTCGTTTGGAACTGTATGAATTTGTTGAAATGCTTTTGTGAGGAACGCACATGCGTTTCTCCGAAAAGAGAAGATGTTGTTTGTAATATGTCAAAGTAGAGTTATTTGTGTGAATTCTTCCTGATCTCTGTAGAAGCTTAACTTTGAAAGATAATCACGTTCCTTTGAAAGTGTATGAATTTCATGAAATGCTTTTGTGAGAAACACAGACGTGTTTCTGTGAAAAGAAGATTCGTTGTTTGGGATGTATCAAAGTATTGTTAGAATTGAGAACAGTGTTCCTCTTCAGTTTAGAAGCTTTACTTTGAAAGATATTCACATTCATCTGAAAGTGTATGGATTTCATGAAAGGCTTTTGTAAGAAACGTAGACGTGATTGTGTGAAAAGAACATTCATTGTGTGGGATGTTTCGCAGTATTGTTAGAATTGTGAACAGTGTTCCTCTTATGGTTTGAAGCTTTACTTTGAAAGAAAATCACGTTCATTTGAAAGTGTATGAATTTCATGAAATGCTTTTCTGTGAAACAAATACGTGTTTCTGTGTAAAGAAGATTCGTTGTTTGGGATGTATCAAAGTATTGTTAGAATTTAGAACAGCGTTTAGGGTTAGGGTTGGGGTTAGGGTTAGGGTTTGGGTTAGGGTTAGGGTTAGGGTTAGTGTTAGGGTTAGAGTTAGGGTTTGCGTTATGGTTAGGGTTAGGGTTAGTGTTAGGGTTAGGGTTAGCGATAGTGTTACGGTTAGGGTTAGGGTTAGGGTTTGCGTTAGGGATAGTGTTAGGGTTAGGGTTAGGGTTATGGTTAAGGTTAGGGTTAGGATTAGGGTTAGGGTTAGAGTTAGGGTTAGGGTTAGAGTTAGGGTTTGTGTTAGGGTTAGTGTTAGGGTTAGGGTTAGGCTTAGGTTTGGGTTAGGGTTAGGGTTCGGGTTAGGGTTAGGGTTTGGGTTATAGTTAGGGTTAGGATTAGGGTTAGGGTTAGGGTTAGGGTTAGGTTTAGGGTTAGGGTTAAAGTTAGGGTTAGGTTTAGGGTTTTTGTTAGGGTTAGTGTTAGGGTTAGGGTTAGGGTAAGGGTTTGTGTTAGGGTTAGGGTTAGGGTGTTGGTTAGGGTTAGGGTTAGGGTTAGGCTTAGGGTTTGGGTTAGGGTTAGGTTTTTGGTTAGGGTTAGGGTTAGGGTTTGGGTTAGGGTTAGGGTTAGGATTAGGGTTAGGTTTAGGGTTAGGGTTAGGGTTAGTGTTAGGGTTAGGGTTAGGGTTAGCGTTAGGCTTAGGGTTAGGGTTAAGGTTAGGGTTAGTGTTACGGTTAGGGTTAGGGTTAGGGTTTGCTTTAGGGATAGGGTTAGGGTTAGGGTTAGGGTTATGGTTTGGGTTAGGGTTAAGGTTAGTGTTAGGGTTAGGGTTAGGGTAAGGGTTTGTGTTAGGGTTAGGGTTAGGGTGTTGGTTAGGGTTAGGGTTAGGGTTAGTTTAGGGTTTAGGTTAGGGTTAGGGTTCGTGTTAGGGTTATGGTTAGAGTTTGGGTTAGGGTTAGGTTTAGGAGTAGGATTAGGGTAAGGGTTAGGGTTAGGGTTTGCGATAGGGTTCGGGTTAGGGTTAGGGTTATGGTTAGGGTTAGGGTTAGGGTTAGGGATTGGGTTTGGGTAGGGTTAGGGTTAGGATTAGGGGTTAGGATTAGGGTTAGGGTTAGGGGTTAGGGTTAGGGTTAGGGTTAGGGTTTGTGTTAGGGTTAGGGTTAGTGTTAGGGTTAGTGTTAGGGTTAGGGTTAGGGTTAGGGTTAGGGTTATGGTAATGGTTAGGGTTAGGGTTAGGGTTAGGGTTAGTGTTACGGTTTGCGTTAGGGTTAGGGTTAGGGTTAGGGTTAGTGTTAGGGTTAGTGTTAGGGTTAGGGTTAGTGTTAGGGTTAGGATTAGGGTTGGGGTTAGGGTTAGGGTTAGTGTTAGGGTTTGCGTTAGGGTTAGGGTTAGGGTTAGTGTTAGTGTTAGGGTTAGGGTTAGGGATAGGGTTTGGGTAGGGTTAGGGTTAGGATTAGGGGTTAGGGATAGAGTTAGGGTTAGGGTTAGGGTTAGGGTTAGGGTTAGGGTTAGGGTAGGGTTAGGGTTAGGGTTATGGGTTATGGTTAGGGTTAGGGTTAGGGTTTGTGTTAGGGTTAGGGTTACGGTTAGGGTTATGGTTAGGGTTAGGTTTAGGGATAGGGTTAGGGTTAGTGTTAGGGTTAGGGTTAGGGTTATGGTTATGGTTATGGTTAGGGTTAGGGTTAGATTTGGGTAAGTGTTAGTGTTTGCGTTAGGGTAAGGGTTAGGGTTAGATTTAGTGTTAGAGTTAGGGTTAGGGTTAGGGTTAGGGATAGGGTTTGGGTAGGGTTACGGTTAGGATTAGCGGTTAGGGTTAGAGTTAGGGTTAGGGGTTAGGGTTAGGGTTAGGGTTAGGGTTTGCTTTAGGGTTAGGCTTAGGGTTTGGATTAGGGTTAGGGTTAGGGTTAGTGTTAGGGTTA
>JAQJZF010000005.1:92700794-92705794 GCA_028537955.1 Microtus californicus
TAGGGTTAGTGTTAGGGTTTGCGTTAGGGTTAGGGTTAGGATTAGGGTTAGGTTTAGGGTTAGGTTTAGGTTTAGGGTTAGGGTAGGTTTAAGGTTAGGGTTAGGCTAGGGTTAGGGTTAGGATTTGGGGTTAGGTTTAGGTTTAGGGTTAGGGTTATGGTTTGGGTTAGGGTTAAGGTTAGTGTTAGGGTTAGGGTTAGGGTAAGGGTTTGTGTTAGGGTTAGGGTTAGGGTGTTGGTTAGGGTTAGGGTTAGGGTTAGTTTAGGGTTTAGGTTAGGGTTAGGGTTCGGGTTAGGGTTATGGTTAGAGTTTGGGTTAGGGTTAGGTTTAGAAGTAGGGTTAGGGTAAGGGTTAGGGTTAGGGTTAGGGTTTGCGATAGGGTTCGGGTTAGGGTTAGGGTTATGGTTAGGGTTAGGGTTAGGGTTAGGGTTAGGGATAGGGTTTGGGTAGGGTTAGGGTTAGGATTAGGGGTTAGGATTAGGGTTAGGGTTAGGGGTTAGGGTTAGGGTTAGGGTTAGGGTTTGTGTTAGGGTTAGGGTTAGTGTTAGGGTTAGTGTTAGGGTTAGGGTTAGGGTTAGGGTTAGGGTTAGGGTTATGGTTATGGTAATGGTTAGGGTTAGGGTAGGGTTAGGGTTAGTGTTACGGTTTGCGTTAGGGTTAGGGTTAGGGTTAGTGTTAGGGTTAGTGTTAGGGTTAGGGTTAGTGTTAGGGTTAGGATTAGGGTTAGGGTAGAGTTAGGGTTAGGGTTAGGGATAGGGTTAGGGTTAGGGTTAGGGTTAGGGTTAGGGTTAGGGTTAGGGTTAGGGTTACTGTTAGGGTTAGGGTTAGGGTTTGGGTTAGGGATAGGGTTAGGGTTATTGTTAGGGTTAGGGTTATGGTTAGGGTTAGGGTTAGGGTTAGGGTTAGGGTTAGAGTTAGGGTTAGGGTTAGAGTTAGGGTTTGCGTTAGGGTTAGGGTTAGGATTAGGGTTAGGGTTATGGTTAGGTTTAGATTTAGGGTTAGGGTAAGGTTTAAGGTTAGGGTTAGGGTAGGGTTAGGGTTAGGGATAGGGTTTGGGTAGTGTTAGGGTTAGGATTAGGGGTTAGGATTAGGGTTAGGGTTAGGGGTTAGGGTTAGGGTTAGGGTTAGAGTTAGTGTTAGGGTTAGGGTAAGGGTTTGTGTTAGGGTTAGGGTTAGGGTGTTGGTTAGGGTTTGGGTTAGGCTTAGGCTTAGGGTTTGGGTTAGGGTTAGGGTTCGGGTTAGGGATTAGGGTTAGGGTTTGGGTTAGGGTTAGGGTTAGGATTAGGGTTAGGGTTAGGGTTAGGGTTAGGGTTAGTGTTAGGGTTAGGGTTAGGTTTAGGGTTAGCGTTAGGCTTAGGGTTAGGGTTAGGGTTAGGGTTAGGGTTAGGGTTAGGGTAAGGGTTAGGGTTAGGGTTAGGGTTTGCGATAGGGTTCGGGTTAGGGTTAGGGTTATGGTTATGGTTAGGGTTAGGGTTAGGGATAGGGTTTGGGTAGTGTTAGGGTTAGGATTAGGGGTTAGGATTAGGGTTAGGGTTAGGGGTTAGGGTTAGGGTTAGGGTTAGAGTTTGTGTTAGGGTTAGGTTTAGTGTTAGGGTTAGTCTTAGGGTTAGGGTAGTTTTAGGGTTAGGATAAGAATAGGGTTAGGGTTAGGATTAGGGGTTAGGGTTAGGGTTAGGGTTAGTGTTAGGGTTAGGGTAGGGTTAGGGTTAGGATTAGGGTTTAGGGTTAGGGTTAGGGTTAGGGTTTGTGATAGGGTTCAGGTTAAGGTTAGGGTTAGGTTTATGGTTAGGGTTAGGATTAGGGTTAGGTTTAGGGTTAGGGTTAGGGTTAGGGTTAGGGTTTGGGTTAGGGTTAGGGTTAGATTTTGGTTAAGGTTTGAGTTAGGGTTAGGGTTAGGGTTAGGGTTAGGGTTAGGTTTTTGGTAAGGGTTAGTGTTAGGGTTAGGGTTAGGGTTAGGATTAAAAATAGAATTTAGAACCTTGTTACTCTTCCCCTTAGAAGCTTTAATTTGAAAGATAATCTCGTTCTTTTGAAATTGTTTGAATTTCATGAAATGCTTTTGTGAGAAACACAGACGTGTTTCTGTGAAAAGAAGATTCGTTGTTTGTGATGTATCAAAATATTGTTAGAATTGAGAACAGTGTTCCTCTTCCCCTTAGAACCTTTACTTTGAAAGATAATCACATTCGTTTGAAAGTGTATGAATTTGTTGAAATGCTTTTTTGAGGAACGCACATGCGTTTCTCCGAAAACAGAAGATGTTGTTTGTAATATGTCAAAGTAGAGTTATTTGTGTGAATTGTTCCTGATCTCTGTAGAAGCTTAACTTTGAAAGATAATCACGTTCGTTTGAAAGTGTATGAATTTCATGAAATGCTTTTGTGAGAAACACAGACGTGTTTCGGTGAATAGAAGATTCGTTGTTTGGGATGTATCAAAGTATTGTTAGAAATGAGAACAGTGTTCCTCTTTTCCTTTGAAGCTTTACTTTGAAAGATAATCTCGTTCTTTTGAAAGAGTATGAATTTCATGAAATGCTTTTGCGAAACACAGACGTGTTTCTGTGAAAAGAAGATTCGTTGTGTGGGATGTTTCACAGTATTGTTAGAATTGAGAACAGTGTTCCTCTTCCCCTTAGAAGCTTTACTTTGAAAGATATTCACATTCATCTGAAAGTGTATGAATTTCATGAAATGCTTTTGTTAGAAACGTAGACGTGATTGAGTGAAAAGAAGATTCGTTGTGTGGGATGTTTCACAGTATTGTTAGAATTGAGAACAGTGTTCCTCTTCCCCTTAGAAGCTTTACTTTGAAAGATAATCTCGTTCTTTTGAGAGTGTATATGTATTTCATGAAATGCTTTTGTGAGAATCTCCCATGTGTTTCTCTGAAAAGAAGATTCATTGTTTGGGATATATTAAAGTATTGTTATAAGTGAGACCAGTGTTCCTCTTCTCTGTAGAAGCTTAACTTTGAAAGATAATCACGTTCCTTTGAAAGTGTATGAATTTCATGAAATGCTTTTGTGAGAAACACAGACGTGTTTCTGTTAAAAGAAGATTCGTTCTTTTGGATGTATCAAAGTATTGTTACAATTGAGAACAGTGTTCCTCTTCCCCTTTGAAGCATTACTTTGATAGATATTCACATTCTTCTGAAAGTGTATGAATTTCATGAAATGCTTTTGAAAGAAACGTAGACGTGATTGTGTGAAAAGAAGATTCGTTGTGTGGGATGTTTCACAGTATTGTTAGAATAGAGAACAGTATTCCTCTTCCCCTTAGAAGCTTTACTTTGAAAGATAATTTCGTTCTTTTGAAAGTGTATGAATTTCATGAAATGCTTTTGTGAGAATCTCCCATGTGTTTCTCTGAAAAGAAGATTCATTGTTTGTGATATATTAAAGTATTGTTAGAAGTGAGACCAGTGTTCCTCTTCTCTGTAGAAGCTTTACTTTGAAAGATAATCACGTTCGTTAGAAAGTGTATGAATTTGTTGAAATGCTTTTGTGAGGAACGCACATGCGTTTCTCCGAAAAGAGAAGATGTTGTTTGCAATATGTCAAAGTATAGTTATTTGGGTGAACAGTGTTTCTGATCTTTGTAGAAGCTTAACTTTGAAAGATAATCACGTTCGTTTGAAAGTGTATGAATTTTATGAAATGCTTTTGTGAGAAACACAGACGTGTTTCTGTGAAAAGAAGATTCGTTGTTTGGGATGTAACAAAGTATTGTTAGAATTGAGAACAGTGTTCCTCTTCAGTTTAGAAGCTTTACTTTGAAAGATATTCACATTCATCTGAAAGTGTATGGATTTCATGAAATGCTTTTGTAAGAAACGTAGACGTGATTGTGTGAAAAGAACATTCGTTGTGTGGGATGTTTCGCAGTATTGTTAGAATTGCGAACAGTGTTCCTCTTACGGTTTGAAGCTTTACTTTGAAAGAAAATCACGTACATTTGAAAGTGTATGAATTTCATGAGATGCTTTCGTGAGAATCTCCCATGTGTTTCTCTGAAAAGAAGATTCGTTGTGTGGGATGTATCTCAGTATTTTTTGAACTTACGTTTTGAAACTTTCCATTGAACGATAATCACGTTCATTTGAAAGTGTATGAATTTCATGAAATGCTTTTCTGTGAAACAAATACGTGTTTCTGTGTAAAGAAGATTTGTTGTTTGGGATGTATCAAAGTATTGTTAGAATTTAGAACAGCGTTTAGGGTTAGGGTTGGTGTTAGGGTTAGGGTTTGGGTTAGGGTTAGGGTTAGGATTAGTGTTAGAGTTAGGGTTTGCGTTATGGTTACTGTTAGGGTTACGGTTAGGGTTAGGGTTAGAATAGGGTTAGGGTTAAGATTAGGGGTTAGGGTTAGGGTTAGTGTTAGGGTTAGGGTTAGGCTTAGTGTTAGGGTTTGTGTTAGGGTTAGTGTTAGGTTTAGTATTACGGTTAGGGTTAGGGTTAGGGTTAGGTTAAGTGTTAGGGTAAGGGTTAGTGTTAGGGTTAGTGTTAGAGTTTGTGTTATGGTTAGGGTAAGGATTAGGGTTAGGGTTATGGTTAGGGTTAGGGTAGGGTTAGGGTTAGGGTTATGTGTTATGGTTAGTGTTAGGGTTAGGGTTTGGGTTAGGGTTAGGGTTAGGGTTAGGGTTAGGGTTATGGTTAGGGTTAGGTTTAGGGTTATGGTTAGGGTTAGTGTTAGGGTTAGGGTTAGGGTTATGGTTATGGTTAGGGTTAGGGTTAGGGTTAGGGTTAGTGCTATGGTTTGCGTTAGGGTTAGGGTGGGGTTAGGGTTAGTGTTAGGGTTAGGGTTAGGGATAGGGTTTGGGTAGGGTTAGGGTTAGGATTAGGGGTTAGGGATAGAGTTAGGGTTAGGGTTAGGGTAGGGTTAGGGTTAGGGTTATGGGTTATGGTTAGGGTTAGTGTTAGGGTTTGGGTTAGCGTTAGGGTTAGGGTTAGGGTTATGGTTAGGGTTAGGTTTAGGGATAGGGTTAGGGTTAGTGTTA
>JAQJZF010000005.1:92713294-92723294 GCA_028537955.1 Microtus californicus
AGGGTTAGGGTTAGGGTTAGGGTTAGGGTTATGGTTAGGGTTAGTGTTAGGGTTAGGGTTAGGGTTAGTGTTAGGGTTAGGTTTAGTGTTAGGGTTATGGTTATGGTTATGGTTAGGGTTAGGGTTAGGGTTAGGGTTAGGGTTAGTGTTAGGGTTTGCGTTAGGGTTAGGGTAAGGGTTAGAGTTAGGGTTAGGGTTAGGGTTAGGGTTAGGGTTCGGGATAGGGATTGGGTAGGGTTAGGGTTAGGATTAGGGGTTAGGATTAGGGTTAGGGTTAGGGGTTAGGGTTAGGGTTAGGGTTAGGGTTTGTGTTAGGTTTAGGGTTAGTGTTAGGGTTAGTGTTAGGGTTAGGGTTAGTGTTAGGGTTTGAGTTAGGGTTAGGGTTAGGGTTAGTGTTACGGTTAGGGTTAGGGTTAGGGTTAGGGTTAGTTTTAGGCTTAGGGTTAGTTTTAGGGTTAGGATTAGGCTTAGGGTAGAGTTAGGGTTAGGGTTAGGGTTAGTGTTACGGTTCGGGTTAGGGTTAGGCTTTGCGTTAGGGATAGGATTAGGGTTAGATTAGGGTTAGGGTTAGGGTTAGAATAGGGTTAGGGTTAGGATTAGGGGTTAGGGTTAGGGTTAGGGTTAGGGTAGGGTTTGGGTTAGGATTAGGGTTTAGGGTTAGGGTTAGGGTTAGGGTTAGGATTAGGGGTTAGGGTTAGGTTTAGGGTTAGGGTTAGGGTTACGGTTAGCGATAGGGTTCGGGTTAGGGTTAGGGTTAGGGTTAGGGTTTGGGTTAGGGTTAGGGTTAGTGTTAGGGTTAGTGTAAGGGTTAGGGTTAGTGTTAGGGTTAGTGTTAGGGTTTGCCTTAGGGTTAGGGTTAGGGTTAGTGTTAGGGTTTGGGTTAAGGTTAGGGTTAGCTTTAGGGTTAGGGTTAGGATTAGGGTTAGGTTTAAGGTTAGGGTTAGGGTTAGGGTTAGGGTTTGGGTTAGGGCTAGGGTTAGGGTTAGGTTAGGGTTTGAGTTAGGGTTAGGGTTAGGGTTAGGGTTTGGGTTAGGTTTTTGGTAAGGGTTATTGTTAGGGTTAGGGTTAGGGTTAGGATTAAAAATAGAATTTAGAACCTTGTTACTCTTCCCTTAGAAGCTGTAATTTGAAAGATAATCTCGTTCTTTTGAAATTGTTTGAATTTCATGAAATGCTTTTGTGAGAAACACAGACGTGTTTCTGTGAAAAGAAGATTCGTTGTTTGGGATGTATCAAAGTATTGTTAGAATTGAGAACAGTTTTCCTCTTCCCCTTAGAACCTATACTTTGAAAGATAATCACGTTCGTTTGAAAGTGTATGAATTTGTTGAAATGCTTTTGTGAGGAACGCACATGCTTTTCTCCGAAAACAGAAGATGTTGTTTGTAATATGTCAAAGTAGAGTTATTTGTGTGAAGTGTTCCTGATCTCTGTAGAAGCTTAACTTTGAAAGATAATCACGTTCGTTATAAAGTGTAGGAATTTGTTGAAATGCTTTTGTGAGGAACGCACATGCGTTTCCCCGAAAAGAGATGTTGTTTGTAAAATGTCAAAGTATAGTTATTTGGGTGAACAGTGTTTCTGATCTTTGTAGAAGCTTAATTTTGAAAGATAATCACGTTCGTTAGAAAGTGTATGAATTTCATGAAATGCTTTTGTGAGAAACACAGACGTGTTTCTGTGAAAAGAAGATTCGTTGTTTGGGATGTATCAAAGTATTGTTAGAATTGAAAACATTGTTCTTCTTTTCCTTAGAAGCTGTACTTTGAAAGATAATCTCTTTCTTTTGAAAGACTATGAATTTCATGAAATGCTTTTGAGAAACACAAACGTGTTTCTGTCAAAAGAAGATTCTTTGTTTGGAATGTATCAAAGTATTGTTAGAATTGAGAACAGTGTTCCTCTTCCCCTTAGAACATTTACTTTGAAAGATAATCACGTTCGTTTGAAAGTGTATGAATTTGTTGAAATGCTTTTGTGAGGAACGCACATGCGTTTCTCCGAAAACAGATGTTGTTTGTAATATGTCAAAGTAGAGTTATTTGTGTGAATTGTTCCTGATCTCTGTAGAAGCTTAACTTTGAAAGATAATCACGTTCGTTTGAAAGTGTATGAATTTCATGAAATGCTTTTGTGAGAAACACAGACGTGTTTCGGTGAATAGAAGATTCGTTGTTTGGGATGTATCAAAGTATTGCTAGAATTGAGAAGAGTGTTCTTCTTCCCCTTAGAAGCTTTAATTTGAAAGATAATCTCGTTCTTTTGAAAGTGTTTGAATTTCATGAAATGCTTTTGTGAGAAACACAGACGTGTTTCTGTGAAAAGAAGTTTCGTTCTTTTGGATGTATCAAAGTATTGTTAGAATTGAGAACAGTGTTCCTCTTCCCCTTTACTTTGAAAGATATTCACATTCTTCTGAAAGTTTATGAATTTCATGAAATGCTTTTGAAAGAAACGTAGACGTGATTGTGTGAAAAGAAGATTCGTTGTGTGGGATGTTTCACAGTATTGTTAGAATAGAGAACAGTGTTCCTCTTCCCCCTAGAAGCTTTACTTTGAAAGATAATCTCGTTCTTTTGAAAGTGTATGAATTTCATGAAATGCTTTTGTGAGAATCTCCCATGTGTTTCTCTGAAAAGAAGATTCATTGTTTGTGATATATTAAAGTATTGTTAGAAGTGAGACCAGTGTCCCTCTTCTCTGTAGAAGCTTTACTTTGAAAGATAATCACGTTCGTTAGAAAGTGTATGAATTTGTTGAAATGCTTTGTGAGGAACGCACATGTGTTTCTCCGAAAAGTGAAGATGTTGTTTGCAATATGTCAAAGTATAGTTATTTGGGTGAACAGTGTTTCTGATCTTTGTAGAAGCTTAACTTTGAAAGATAATCACGTTCGTTTGAAAGTGTATGAATTTCATGAAATGCTTTTGTGAGAAACACAGACGTGTTTCTGTGAAAAGAAGATTCGTTGTTTGGGATGTATCAAAGTATTGTTAGAATTGAGAACAGTGTTCCTCTTCAGTTTAGAAGCTTTACTTGGAAAGATATTCACATTCATCTGAAAGTGTATGGATTTCATGAAATGCTTTTGTAAGAAACGTATACGTGATTGTGTGAAAAGAACATTCGTTGTGTGGGATGTTTCGCAGTATTGTTAGAATTGCGAACAGTGTTCCTCTTACGGTTTGAAGCTTTACTTTGAAAGAAAATCACGTTCATTTGAAAGTGTATGAATTTCATGAGATGCTTTCGTGAGAATCTCCCATGTGTTTCTCTGAAAAGAAGATTCGTTGTGTGGGATGTATCTCAGTATTTTTAGAACTTACATTTTGAAACTTTCCATTGAACGATAATCACGTTCATTTGAAAGTGTATGAATTTCATGAAATGCTTTTCTGTGAAACAAATACGTGTTTCTGTGTAAAGAAGATTCGTTGTTTGGGATGTATCAAAGTATTGTTAGAATTTAGAACAGCGTTTAGGGTTAGGTTTGGGGTTAGGGTTAGGGTTTGGGTTAGGGTTAGGGTTAGGGTTAGGGTTAGGGTTAGGGTTAGGGTTAGGTTTAGGGTTAGAATAGGGTTAGGGTTAGGATTAGGGGTTAGGGTAGGGTTAGGGATAGGGTTAGGGTTAGGCTTAGGGTTAGGGTTTGTGTTAGGGTTAGTGTTAGGGTTAGTATTACGGTTAGGGTTAGGGTTAGGGTTAGTGTTAGGGTAAGTGTTAGGGTAAGGGTTAGTGTTAGGGTTAGTGTTAGGGTTTGTGTTAGGGTTAGGGTTAGGATTAGGGTTAGGGTTAGGGTTAGGGTAGGGTTAGGGTTAGGGCTATGGGTTATGGTTAGGGTTACGGTTAGGGTTTGGGTTAGGGTTAGGGTTAGGGTTAGGGTTAGGGTTATGGTTAGGGTTAGGTTTAGGGATAGGGTTAGGGTTAGTGTTAGGGTTAGGGTTTGTGTTAGGGTTAGGGTTAGGGTAGGGTTAGGGTTAGGATTAGGGGTTAGGGTTAGGGTTAGGGTTAGGGTTTGTGTTAGGGTTAGGGTTAGGGTTAGGGTTAGGGTTTGGGTTAGGGTTAGGGTTACGGTTAGGGTTAAGATTAGGGTTAGGGTTAGTGTAAGGGTTAGGGTTTTTGTTAGGGTTAGTGTTAGGGTTTGCCTTAGGATTAGGGTTAGGGTTAGGGTTTGGGTTAAAGTTAGGGTTAGGTTTAGGGTTAGGGTTAGGGTTAGGGTTAGGTTTAGGGTTAGGGTTAGGGTTAGGGTTAGGGTTTGGGTTAGGGTTAGGGTTAGGTTAGGGTTTGGGTTAGGATTAGGGTTAGGGTTAGGGTTTGGGTTAGGTTTAGGGTAAGGGTTAGTGTTAGGGTTAGGGTTA
The DNA here is from genome assembly GCA_028537955.1 of Microtus californicus. Taxonomy (NCBI): domain Eukaryota; kingdom Metazoa; phylum Chordata; class Mammalia; order Rodentia; family Cricetidae; genus Microtus; species Microtus californicus. Next base: position 92,717,650 of record JAQJZF010000005.1, read on the forward strand.
GGATTAAAAAAAGAATTTAGAACCTTTTTACTCTTCCCTTTAGAAGCTTTAATTTGAAAGATAATCTTGTTCTTTTGAAATTGTTTGAATTTCATGAAATGCTTTTGTGATAAACACAGACGTGTTTCTGTGAAAAGAAGATTCGTTGTTTGGGATGTATCAAAGTATTGTTAGAATTGAGAACAGTGTTCTTCTTTTCCTTAAAAGCTGTACTTTGAAAGATAATCTCGTTCTTTTGAAAGAGTATGAATTTCATGAAAATTTTTGAGAAACACAGACGTGTTTCTGTGAAAAGAAGATTCGTTGTGTGGGATGTTTCACAGTATTGTTAGAATTGACAACAGTGTTCCTCTTCAGTTTAGAAGCTTTACTTTGAAAGATATTCACATTCATCTGAAAGTGTATGGATTTCATGAAATGCTTTTGTAAGAAACGTAGACGTGATTGTGTGAAAAGAACATTCGTAGTGTGGGATGTTTCGCAGTATTGTTAGAATTGCGAACAGTGTTCCTCTTACGGTTTGAAGCTTTACTTTGAAAGAAAATCACGTTCATTTGAAAGTGTATGAATTTCAAGAGATGCTTTCGTGAAAATCTCCCATGTGTTTCTCTGAAAATAAGATTCGTTGTGTGTGATGTATCTCAGTATTTTTAGAACTTACGTTTTGAAACTTTCCATTGAACGATAATCACGTTCATTTGAAAGTGTATGAATTTCATGAAATGCTTTTCTGTGAAACAAATACGTGTTTCTGTGTAAAGAAGATTCGTTGTTTGGGATGTATCAAAGTATTGTTAGAATTTAGAACAGCGTTTAGGGTTAGGTTTGGGGTTAGGGTTAGGGTTTGGGTTAGGGTTAGGGTTAGAGTTAGGGTTTGCGTTAGGGTTAGGGTTAGGGTTAGGGTTAGGCTTAGGGTTAGAATAGGGTTAGGGTTAGGATTAGTGGTTAGGGTTAGGGTTAGGATTAGGGTTTCTGTTAGGGTTAGGGTTAGGCTTAGGTTTAGGGTTCGTGTTAGGGTTAGTGTTAGGGTTAGTGTTACGGTTAGGGTTAGGGTTAGGGTTAGGGTAAGTGTTAGGGTTAGGATTAGGGTTAGGGTTAGGGTTAGGGTTAGTGTTAGGGTTATGGGTTATGGTTAGAGTTAGGGTTAGGGTTGGGGTTTGGGTTAGGATTAGGGTTAGGGTTAGGGTTATGGTTAGGGTTAGGGTAAGTGTTAGGGTTAGGGTTATGGTTATGGTTATGGTTATGGTTATGGTTAGGGTTAGGGTTAGGGTTAGTGTTAGGGTTTGCGTTAGTGTTAGGGTAAGGGTTAGGGTTAGGGTTAGGGTTAGGGTCAGGGTTCGGGATAGGGTTTGGGTAGGGTTAGGGTTAGGATTAGGGGTTAGGATTAGGGTTAGGGTTAGGGGTTAGGGTTAGGGTTAGGGTTAGGGTTTGTGTTAGGGTTAGGGTTAGTGTTAGGGTTAGGGTTAGTGTTAGGGTTTGAGTTAGGGTTAGGGTTAGGGTTAGTGTTACGGTTAGTGTTAGGGTTAGGGTTAGGGTTAGTGTTAGGCTTAGGGTTAGTGTTAGGATTAGGATTAGGGTTAGGGTAGAGTTAGGGTTAGGGTTAGTGTTAGTGTTACGGTTCGGGTTAGGGTTAGGCTTTGCGTTAGGGATAGGGTTAGAGTTAGGGTTAGGGTTAGGGTTAGGGTTAGGGTTAGAATAGGGTTAGGGTTAGGATTAGGGGTTAGGGTTAGGGTTAGGGTTAGGGTAGGGTTAGGGTTAGGATTAGGGGTTAGGGTTAGGATTAGGTTTAGGGTAGGGTTAGGGTTAGGATTAGGGGTTAGGGGTAGGTTTAGGGTTAGGGTTAGGGTTAGCGATAGGGTTCGGGTTAGGTTTAGGGTTAGGGTTAGGGTATGGGTTACGGTTAGGGTTAGGGTTAGGGTTAGTGTAAGGGTTAGGGTTAGGGTTAGGGTTTGTGTTAGGATTTGCCTTAGGGTTAGGGTTAGGGTTAGTGTTAGGGTTTGGGTTAAGGTTAGGGTTAGGTTTAGGGTTAGGGTTAGGATTAGGGTTAGGTTTAGGGTTAGGGTTAGGGTTAGGGTTTGGGTAAGGGTTAGGGTTAGGGTTAGGGTTAGGTTAGGGTTTGAGTTAGGGTTAGGGTTAGGGTTAGGGTTTGGGTTAGGTTTTTGGTAAGGGTTAGTGTTAAGGTTAGGGTTAGGGTTAGGATTAAAAATAGAATTTAGAACCTTGTTACTGTTCCCCTTAGAAGCTTTAATTTGAAAGATAATCTCGTTCTTTTGAAATTGTTTGAATTTCATGAAATGCTTTTGTGAGAAACACAGACGTGTTTCTGTGAAAAGACGATTCGTTGTTTGGGATGTATCAAAGTATTGTTAGAATTGAGAACAGTGTTCCTCTTCCCCTTAGAACCTTTACTTTATAAGATAATCACGTTCGTTTGAAAGTGTATGAATTTGTTGAAATGCTTTTGTGAGGAACGCACATGCTTTTCCCTGAAAACAGAAGATGTTGTTTGTAATATGTCAAAGTAGAGTTATTTGTGTGAATTGTTCCTGATCTCTGTAGAAGCTTAACTTTGAAAGATAATCACGTTCGTTTGAAAGTGTATGAATTTCATGAAATGCTTTTGTGAGAAACACAGACGTGTTTCGGTGAATAAAAGATTCGTTGTTTGGGATGTATCAAAGTATTGTTAGGATTGAGAACAGTGTTCCTCTTTTCCTTAGAAGCTTTACTTTGAAAGATAATCTCGTTCTTTTGAAAGAGTATGAATTTCATGAAATGCTTTTGAGAAACACAGACGTGTTTCTGTGAAAAGAAGATTCGTTGTGTGGGATGTTTCACAGTATTGTTAGAATTGAGAACAGTGTTCCTCTTCCCCTTAGAAGCTTTACTTTGAAAGATTCACATTCATCTGAAAGTGTATGAATTTCATGAAATGCTTTTGTTAGAAACGTAGACGTGATTGAGTGAAAAGAAGATTCGTTGTGTGGGATGTTTCACAGTATTGTTAGAATTGAGAACAGTGTTCCTCTTCCCCTTAGAAGCTTTACTTTGAAAGATAATCTCGTTCTTTTGAAAGTGTATGAATTTCATGAAATGCTTTTGTGAGAATCTCCCATGTGTTTCTCTGAAAATAAAATTCATTGTTTGGGATATATTAAAGTATTGTTAGAAGTGAGACCAGTGTTCCTCTTCTCTGTAGAAGCTTTACTTTGAAAGATAATCACGTTCGTTATAAAGTGTAGGAATTTGTTGAAATGCTTTTGTGAGGAACGCACATGCGTTTCTCCGAAAAGAGATGTTGTTTGTAAAATGTCAAAGTATAGTTATTTGGGTGAACAGTGTTTCTGATCTTTGTAGAAGCTTAATTTTGAAAGATAATCACGTTCGTTAGAAAGTGTATGAATTTCATGAAATGCTTTTGTGAGAAACACAGACGTGTTTCTGTGAAAAGAAGATTCGTTGTTTGGGATGTATCAAAGTATTGTTAGAATTGAAAACAGTGTTCTTCTTTTCCTTAGAAGCTGTACTTTGAAAGATAATCTCTTTCTTTTGAAAGAGTATTAATTTCATGAAATGCTTTTGAGAAACACAAACGTGTTTCTGTCAAAAGAAGATTCTTTGTTTGGAATGTATCAAAGTATTGTTAGAATTGAGAACAGTGTTCCTCTTCCCCTTAGAACATTTACTTTGAAAGATAATCACGTTCGTTAGGAAGTGTATGAATTTGTTGAAATGCTTTTGTGAGGAACGCACATGCGTTTCTCCGAAAACAGAAGATGTTGTTTGTAATATGTCAAAGTAGATTTATTTGTGTGAATTGTTCCTGATCTCTGTAGAAGCTTAACTTTGAAAGATAATCACGTTCGTTTGAAAGTGTATGAATTTCATGAAATGCTTTTGTGAGAAACACAGACGTGTTTCGGTGAATAGAAGATTCGTTGTTTGGGATGTATCAAAGTATTGTTAGGATTGAGAACAGTGTTCCTCTTTTCCTTAGAAGCTTTACTTTGAAAGATAATCTCGTTCTTTTGAAAGAGTATGAATTTCATGAAATGCTTTTGAGAAACACAGACGTGTTTCTGTGAAAAGAAGATTCGTTGTGTGGGATGTTTCACAGTATTGTTAGAATTGAGAACAGTGTTCCTCTTCCCCTTAGAAGCTTTACTTTGAAAGATTCACATTCATCTGAAAGTGTATGAATTTCATGAAATGCTTTTGAGAAACACAGACGTGTTTCTCTGAAAATAAGATTCGTTGTGTGTGATGTATCTCAGTATTTTTAGAACTTACGTTTTGAAACTTTCCATTGAACGATAATCACGTTCATTTGAAAGTGTATGAATTTCATGAAATGCTTTTCTGTGAAACAAATACGTGTTTCTGTGTAAAGAAGATTCGTTGTTTGGGATGTATCAAAGTATTGTTAGAATTTAGAACAGCGTTTAGGGTTAGGCTTGGGGTTAGGGTTAGGGTTTGGGTTAGAGTTAGGGTTAGGGTTAGGCTTAGGGTTAGAGTTAGGGTTTGCGTTATGGTTAGGGTTAGGGTTAGGGTTAGGGTTAGAATAGGGTTAGGGTTAGGATTAGCGTTAGGGTTAGGGTTAGGGTTAGGGTTAGGCTTAGGGTTAGGGTTTGTGTTAGGGTTAGGGTTAGGTTTAGTATTACCGTTAGGGTTAGGGTTAGGGTTAAAGTTAGGGTAAGTGTTAGGGTAAGGGTTAGTGTTAGGGTTAGTGTTAGAGTTTGTGTTAGGGTTAGGGTTAGGATTAGGGTTAGGGTTATGGTTAGGGTTAGGGTAGGGTTAGGGTTAGGGTTATGGGTTATGGTTAGGGTTAGGGTTAGGGTTTGGGATAGGGTTAGGGTTAGGGTTATGGTTAGGGTTAGGTTTAGGGTTAGGGTTAGGGTTAGTGTTAGGGTTAGGGTTAGGGTTATGCTTATGGTTAGGGTTAGGGTTGGGGTTAGGGTTAGGGTTAGTGTTAGGGTTAGGGTTAGTGTTACGGTTAGGGTTAGGGTTAGGGTGTTGGTTAGGGTTAGGTTTAGGGTTAGGCTTAGGGTTTGGGTTAGGGTTAGGTTTCGGGTTAGGGTTAGGGTTAGGGTTTGGGTTTGGGTTAGGGTTAGGATTAGGATTAGGGTTAGGTATGGGTTAGGGTTAGTGTTAGGGTTAGGGTTAGGGTTAGGTTTAGGCTTAGGGTTAGGTTTAGGGTTAGGGGTAGTGTTACGGTTAGGGTTAGGGTTAGGGTTTACGTTAGGGATAGGGTTAGGGTTAGGGTTAGGGTTAGGGTTAGGGTTAGTATAGGGTTAGGGTTAGGATTAGGGGTTAGGGTTAGGGTTAGTGTTAGGGTTAGGGATAGGGTTAGAGTTAGGGTTTGAGTGAGGTTTAGGGTTAGGGTTAGGGTTAAGGTTAGGGTTTGTGTGATGGTTAGTGTTAGGTTTAGTGTTACGGTTAGGGTTAGGGTTAGGGCTAGGGTTAGTGTTAGTGTTAGGGTTAGTGTTAGGGTTAGTGTAAGGGTTTGCGTTAGGGTTAGGGTTAGGATTAGGGTTAGGTTTAGGGTTAGGTTTAGGTTTAGGGTTAGGGTAAGGGTTAAGGTTAGGGTTAGTTTAGGGTTAAGGTTAGGATTTGGGGTTAGGTTTAGGTTTAGGGTTAGGGTTATG
>JAQJZF010000005.1:92738294-92750794 GCA_028537955.1 Microtus californicus
TATGAATTTCATGAAATGCTTTTGTGAGAAACACAGACGTGTTTCTGTGAAAAGAAGATTCGTTGTTTGGGATGTATCAAAGTATTGTTAGAATTGAGAACAGTGTTCCTCTTCAGTTTAGAAGCTTTACTTTGAAAGATATTCACATTCATCTGAAAGTGTATGGATTTCATGAAATGCTTTTGTAAGAAACGTAGACGTGATTGTGTGAAAAGAAGATTCTTTGTGTGGGATGTTTCAAAGTATTGTTAGAATTGCGAACAGTGTTCCTCTTACGGTTTGAAGCTTTACTTTGAAAGAAAATCACGTACATTTGAAAGTGTATGAATTTCATGAGATGCTTTCGTGAGAATCTCCCATGTGTTTCTCTTAAAAGAAGATTCGTTGTGTGGGATGTATCTCAGTATTTTTAGAACTTACGTTTTGAAACTTTCCATTGAACGATAATCACGTTCATTTGAAAGTGTATGAATTTCATGAAATGCTTTTCTGTGAAACAAATACGTGTTTCTGTGTAAAGAAGATTCGTTGTTTGGGATGTATCAAAGTATTGTTAGAATTTAGAACAGCGTTTAGGGTTAGGGTTGGGGTTAGGGTTAGGGTTTGGGTTAGGGTTAGGGTTAGGGTTAGGGTTAGAGTTAGGGTTTGCGTTATGGTTAGTGTTAGGGTTACGGTTAGGGTTAGGGTTAGAATAGGGTTAGGGTTAGGATTAGGGGTTAGGGTTAAGGTTAGTGTTGGGGTTAGGGTTAGGCTTAGTGTTAGGGTTTGTGTTAGGGTTAGTGTTAGGTTTAGTATTACGGTTAGGGTTAGGGTTAGGGTTAGGGTAAGTGTTAGGGTAAGGGTTAGTGTTAGGGTTAGTTTTAGAGTTTGTGTTATGGTTAGGGTTAGGATTAGGGTTAGGGTTATGGTTAGGGTTAGGGTAGGGTTAGGGTTAGGGTTATGTGTTATGGTTAGGGTTAGGGTTAGGGTTAGTGTTACAGTTTGCGTTAGGGTTAGGGTTAGGGTTAGGGTTAGTGTTAGGGTTAGGGTTAGGGTTAGGGTTAGGGATAGGGTTTGGGTAGGGTTAGGGTTAGGATTAGGGGTTAGGGTTTGGGTTAGGGTTAGGGGTTAGGGTTAGGGTTAGGGTTAGGGTTTGTGTTAGGGTTAGGGTTAGGGTTAGTGTTAGGGTTAGGGTTAGTGTTAGGGTTTGAGTTAGGTTTAGTGTTAGGGTTAGTGTTAGGGTTAGGGTTAGTGTTAGGGTTAGGATTAGGGTTAGGGTAGAGTTAGGGTTAGGGTTAGGGTTAGGGTTAGGGTTTGTGTTAGGGTTAGGGTTAGGGTTAGTGTTAGGGTTAGGGTTAGTGTTAGGGTTTGAGTTAGGTTTAGTGTTAGGGTTAGTGTTAGGGTTAGGGTTAGTGTTAGGGTTAGGATTAGGGTTAGGGTAGAGTTAGGGTTAGGGTTAGGGTTAGGGTTAGGGTTACGGTTAGGGTTAGGGTTTGGGTTAGGGATAGGGTTAGGGTTATTGTTAGGGTTAGGGTTACGGTTAGGGTTAGGGTTAGGGTTAGGGTTAGGGTTAGAGTTAGGGTTAGGGTTAGAGTTAGGGTTTGCGTTAGGGTTAGGGTTAGGATTAGGGTTAGGGTTATGGTTAGGTTTAGGTTTAGGGTTAGGGTAAGGGTTAAGGTTAGGGTTAGGGTAGGGTTAGGGTTAGGATTAGGGCTTAGGTTTAGGGTTAGGGTTATGGTTAGGGTTTGGGTTAGGGTTAGGGTTAGTGTTAGGGTTAGGGTAAGGGTTTGTGTTAGGGTTAGGGTTAGGGTGTTGGTTAGGGTTAGGGTTAGGGTTAGGCTTAGGGTTTGGGTTAGGGTTAGGTTTCGGGTTAGGGTTAGGGTTAGGGTTTGGGTTAGGGTTAGGCTTAGGATTAGGGTTAGGGTTAGGTTTAGGGTTAGGGATAGGGTTTGGGTAGGGTTAGGGTTAGGATTAGGGGTTAGGATTAGGGTTAGGTTTAGGGGTTAGGGTTAGGGTTAGGGTTAGTGTTAGTGTTAGGGTAGGGTTAGGGTTAGGATTAGGGGTTAGGGTTAGGGTTATTGTTAGGGTTTGCGATAGGGTTCGGGTTAAGGTTAGGGTTAGGTTTAGGGTTAGGGTTAGGATTAGGGTTAGGTTTAGGGTTAGGGTTAGGGTTAGGGTTAGGGTTTGGGTTAGGGTTAGGGTTAGATTTTGGTTAGGGTTTGAGTTAGGGTTAGGGTTAGGATTAGGGTTAGGGTTAGGTTTTTGGTAAGGGTTAGTGTTAGGGTTAGGGTTAGGATTAGGATTAAAAATAGAATTTAGAACCTTGTTACTCTTCCCCTTAGAAGCTTTAATTTGAAAGATAATCTCGTTCTTTTGAAATTGTTTGAATTTCATGAAATGCTTTTGTGAGAAACACAGACGTGTTTCTGTGAAAAGAAGATTCGTTGTTTGTGATGTATCAAAGTATTGTTAGAATTGAGAACAGTGTTCCTCTTCCCCTTAGAACCTTTACTTTGAAAGATAATCACATTCGTTTGAAAGTGTATGAATTTCATGAAATGCTTTTTGAGAAACACAGACGTGTTTCGGTGAATAGAAGATTCGTTGTTTGGGATGTATCAAAGTATTGTTAGAAATGAGAACAGTGTTCCTCTTTTCCTTTGAAGCTTTACTTTGAAAGATAATCTCGTTCTTTTGAAAGAGTATGAATTTCATGAAATGCTTTTGCGAAACACAGACGTGTTTCTGTGAAAAGAAGATTCGTTGTGTGGGATGTTTCACAGTATTGTTAGAATTGAGAACAGTGTTCTTCTTCCCCTTAGAAGCTTTATTTTGAAAGATTCACATTCATCTGAAAGTGTATGAATTTCATGAAATGCTTTTGTTAGAAACGTAGACGTGATTGAGTGAAAAGAAGATTCGTTGTGTGGGATGTTTCACAGTATTGTTAGAATTGAGAACAGTGTTCCTCTTCCCCTTAGAACATTTACTTTGACAGATAATCACGTTCTTTTGAAAGTGTATGAATTTCATGAAATGCTTTTGTGAGAATCTCCCATGTGTTTCTTTTGTGAGGAACGCACATGCGTTGCTCCGAAAACAGAAGATGTTGTTTGTAATATGTCAAAGTAGAGTTATTTGTGTGAAGTGTTCCTGATCTCTGTAGAAGCTTAACTTTGAAAGATAATCACGTTCGTTTGAAAGTGTATGAATTTCATGAAATGCTTTTGTGAGAAACACAGACGTGTTTCGGTGAATAGAAGATTCGTTGTTTGGGATGTATCAAAGTATTGTTAGAAATGAGAACAGTGTTCCTCTTTTCCTTTGAAGCTTTACTTTGAAAGATAATCTCGTTCTTTTGAAAGAGTATGAATTTCATGAAATGCTTTTGCGAAACACAGACGTGTTTCTGTGAAAAGAAGATTCGTTGTGTGGGATGTTTCACAGTATTGTTAGAATTGAGAACAGTGTTCTTCTTCCCCTTAGAAGCTTTACTTTGAAAGATTCACATTCATCTGAAAGTGTATGAATTTCATGAAATGCTTTTGTTAGAAACGTAGACGTGATTGAGTGAAAAGAAGATTCGTTGTGTGGGATGTTTCACAGTATTGTTAGAATTGAGAACAGTGTTCCTCTTCCCCTTAGAACATTTACTTTGACAGATAATCACGTTCTTTTGAAAGTGTATGAATTTCATGAAATGCTTTTGTGAGAATCTCCCATGTGTTTCTCTGAAAAGAAGATTCATTGTTTGGGATATATTAAAGTATTGTTATAAGTGAGACCAGTGTTCCTCTTCTCTGTAGAAGCTTAACTTTGAAAGATAATCACGTTCCTTTGAAAGTGTATGAATTTCATGAAATGCTTTTGTGAGAAACACAGACGTGTTTCGGTGAATAGAAGATTCGTTCTTTGGGATGTATCAAAGTATTGCTAGAATTGAGAACAGTGTTCCTCTTCCACTTAGAAGCCTTAATTTGAAAGATAATCTCGTTCTTTTGAAAGTGTTTGAATTTCATGAAATGCTTTTGTGAGAAACACAGACGTGTTTCTGTGAAAAGAAGATTCGTTCTTTTGGATGTATCAAAGTATTGTTAGAATTGAGAACAGTGTTCCTCTTCCCCTTTGAAGCATTACTTGATAGATATTCACATTCTTCTGAAAGTGTATGAATTTCATGAAATGCTTTTGAAAGAAACGTAGACGTGATTGTGTGAAAAGAAGATTCGTTGTGTGGGATGTTTCACAGTATTGTTAGAATAGAGAACAGTATTCCTCTTCCCCTTAGAAGCTTTACTTTGAAAGATAATCTCGTTCTTTTGAAAGTGTATGAATTTCATGAAATGCTTTTGTGAGAATCTCCCATGTGTTTCTCTGAAAAGAAGATTCATTGTTTGTGATATATTAAAGTATTGTTAGAAGTGAGACCAGTGTTCCTCTTCTCTGTAGAAGCTTTACTTTGAAAGATAATCACGTTCGTTAGAAAGTGTATGAATTTGTTGAAATGCTTTTGTGAGGAACGCACATGCGTTTCTCCGAAAAGAGAAGATGTTGTTTGCAATATGTCAAAGTATAGTTATTTGGGTGAATAGTGTTTCTGATCTTTGTAGAAGCTTAACTTTGAAAGATAATCACGTTCGTTTGAAAGTGTATGAATTTCATGAAATGCTTTTGTGAGAAACACAGACGTGTTTCTGTGAAAAGAAGATTCGTTGTTTGGGATGTATCAAAGTATTGTTAGAATTGAGAACAGTGTTCCTCTTCAGTTTAGAAGCTTTACTTTGAAAGATATTCACATTCATCTGAAAGTGTATGGATTTCATGAAATGCTTTTGTAAGAAACGTAGATGTGATTGTGTGAAAAGAAGATTCTTTGTGTGGGATGTTTCAAAGTATTGTTAGAATTGCGAACAGTGTTCCTCTTACGGTTTGAAGCTTTACTTTGAAAGAAAATCACGTACATTTGAAAGTGTATGAATTTCATGAGATGCTTTCGTGAGAATCTCCCATGTGTTTCTCTTAAAAGAAGATTCGTTGTGTGGGATGTATCTCAGTATTTTTAGAACTTACGTTTTGAAACTTTCCATTGAACGATAATCACGTTCATTTGAAAGTGTATGAATTTCATGAAATGCTTTTCTGTGAAACAAATACGTGTTTCTGTGTAAAGAAGATTCGTTGTTTGGGATGTATCAAAGTATTGTTAGAATTTAGAACAGCGTTTAGGGTTAGGGTTGGGGTTAGGGTTAGGGTTTGGGTTAGGGTTAGGGTTAGGGTTAGGGTTAGAGTTAGGGTTTGCGTTATGGTTAGTGTTAGGGTTACGGTTAGGGTTAGGGTTAGAATAGGGTTAGGGTTAGGATTAGGGGTTAGGGTTAGGGTTAGTGTTAGGGTTAGGGTTAGGCTTAGTGTTAGGGTTTGTGTTAGGGTTAGTGTTAGGTTTAGTATTACGGTTAGGGTGAGGGATAGGGTTAGGGTAAGTGTTAGGGTAAGGGTTAGTGTTAGGGTTAGTTTTAGAGTTTGTGTTATGGTTAGGGTTAGGATTAGGGTTAGGGTTATGGTTAGGGTTAGGGTAGGGTTAGGGTTAGGGTTATGTGTTATGGTTAGGGTTAGGGTTTGGGTTAGGGTTAGGGTTAGGGTTAGGGTTAGGGTTATAGTTAGGGTTAGGTTTAGGGTTAGGGTTAGGGTTAGTGTTAGGGTTAGGGTTAGGGTTATGATTATGGTTAGGGTTAGGGTTAGGGTTAGGGTTAGTGTTATGGTTTGCGTTAGGGTTAGGGTTAGGGTTAGTGTTAGTGTTAGGGTTAGGGTTAGGGATAGGGTTTGGGTAGGGTTAGGGTTAGGATTAGGGGTTAGGGATAGAGTTAGGGTTAGGGTTAGGGTTAGGGTAGGGTTAGGGTTAGGGTTATGGGTTATGGTTAGGGTTAGGGTTAGGGTTGGATTAGGGTTAGGGTTAGGGTTAGGGTTATGGTTAGGGTTAGGTTTAGGGATAGGGTTAGGGTTAGTGTTAGGGTTAGGGTTAGGGTTAGGGTTATGGTTATGGTTAGGGTTAGGGTTAGATTTAAGTAAGTGTTAGTGTTTGCGTTAAGGTTAGGGTTAGAATTAGTGTTAGGGTTAGGGCTAGGGTTAGAGTTAGGGATAGGGTTTGGGTAGGGTTAGGGTTAGGATTAGGGGTTAGGGTTAGGTTTAGGGTTAGGGTTAGGGTTAGGGTTAGTGTTAGGGTTAAGGTTAGGGTTAGTGTTACGGTTAGGGTTAGGGTTAGGGTTTGCGTTAGGGATAGGGTTAGGGTTAGGGTTAGGGTTATGGTTAAGGTTAGGGTTAGGGTTAGGGTTAGGGTTAGGGTTAGAGTTAGGGTTAGGATTAGTGTTAGGGTTAGGGTTAGGTTTAGGGTTTGTGTTAGGGTTAGGGTTAGGGTGTTGGTTAGGGTTAGGGTTAGGGTTAGGCTTAGGGTTTGGGTTAGGGTTAGGGTTAGTGTTACGGTTAGGTTTAGGGTTAGGGTTTGCGTAAGGGATAGGGTTAGGGTTAGTGTTAGGGTTAGTATAGGGTTAGGGTTAGGATTAGGGTTTAGGGTTAGGGTTAGTGTTAGGGTTAGGGATAGGGTTAGAGTTAGGGTTTGCGTGAGGTTTAGGGTTAGGTTTAGGGTCAGGGTTAGGGTTAGGGTTAGGGTTAGGGGTAGGGTTAAGGTTAGGGTTTGTGTTATGGTTAGTGTTAGGGTTAGTGTTACGGTTAGGGTTAGGGTTAGGGTTAGGGTTAGTGTTAGGGTTAGGGTTAAGGTTAGGGTTATGGTTATGGTTAGGGTTAGTGATAGATTTGGGTAAGTGTTAGTGTTTGCGTTAGGGTTAGGGTTAGGGTTAGTGTTAGGGTTAGGGTTAGGGTTAGGGTTAGGGATAGGGTTTGGGTAGGGTTAGGGTCAGGATTAGGGGTTAGGGTTAGGGTTAGGGTTTGTGTTATGGTTAGGGTTAGGGTTAGGATTATGGTTAGGGTTAGGGTTAGTGTTAGGGTTAGGGTTAGTGTTACGGTTAGGGTTAGGGTTAGGGTTTGCGTTAGGGATAGGGTTAGGGTTAGGGTTAGGGTTAGTATAGGGTTAGGGTTAGGATTAGGGGTTAGGGTTAGGGTTAGTGTTAGGGTTAGGGATAGGGTTAGAGTTAGGGTTTGCGTGAGGTTTAGGGTTAGGGTTAGGGTTTGGGTTAGGGTTAGGGTTTGGGTTAGGGTTAAGGTTAGGGTTTGTGTTATGGTTAGTGTTAGGTTTAGTGTTATGGTTAGGGTTAGGGTTAGGGTTAGGGTTAGTGTTAGGGTTAGGGTTAGTTTTATGGTTAGTGTTAGGGTTTGCGTTAGGGTTAGGGTTAGGATTAGGGTTAGGGTTAGTGTTAGGTTTAGGTTTAGGGTTAGGGTAAGGGTTAAGCTTAGGGTTATGGTAGGGTTAGGGTTAGGATTAGGGGTTAGGTTTAGGGTTAGGGTTAGGGTTAGGGTTTGGGTTAGGGTTAGGGTTAGGGTTAGGGTTAGGGTAAGGGTTTGTGATAGGGTTAGGGTTAGTGTATTGGTTAGGGTTAGGGTTAGGGTTAGGCTTAGGGTTTGGGTTAGGGTTAGGTTTCGGGTTAGGGTTAGGGTTAGGGTTTGGGTTAGGGTTAGGGTTAGGATTAGGGTTAGGGTTAGGGTTAGGGTTAGGGTTAGTGTTAGGGTTAGGGTTAGGGATAGGGTTAGGCTTAGGGTTAGGTTTAGGGTTAGGGTTAGTGTTACGGTTAGGGTTAGGGTTAGGGTTTGCGTTAGGTATAGGGTTAGGGTTAGGGTTAGTATAGGGTTAGGGTTAGGATTAGGGGTTAGGGTTAGGGTTAGTGTTAGGGTTAGGGATAGGGTTAGAGTTAGGGTTTGCGTGAGGTTTAGGGTTAGGTTTAGGGTTTGGGTTAGGGTTCGGGTTTGGGTTAGGGTTAAGGTTAGGGTTTGTGTTATGGTTAGTGTTAGGGTTAGTGTTACGGTTAGGGTTAGGGTTAGGGTTAGGGTTAGTGTTAGGGTTAGGGTTAGTGTTAGGGTTAGTGTTAGGGTTTGCGTTAGGGTTAGGGTTAGGATTAGGTTTGGGGTTAGGGTTAGGTTTAGGTTTAGGGTTAGCTTAAGGTTTAAGGTTAGGGTTAGGGTAGTGTTAGGGTTAGGATTAGGGGTTAGGTTTAGGTTTAGGGTTAGGGTTAGGGTTTGGGTTAGGGTTAGGGTTAGTGTTAGGGTTAGGGTTAGGGTAAGGGTTTGTGTTAGGGTTAGGGTTAGGGTGTTGGTTAGGGTTAGGGTTAGGGTTAGTTTAGGGTTTAGGTTAGGGTTAGGGTTCGGGTTAGGGTTATGGTTAGGGTTTGGGTTAGGGTTAGGTTTAGGATTAGGGTTAGGGTAAGGGTTAGGGTTAGGGTTAGGGTTTGCGATAGGGTTCGGGTTATGGTTAGGGTTATGGTTAGGGTTATGGTTAGGGTTAGGGATAGGGTTTGGGTAGGGTTAGGGTTAGGATTAGGGGTTAGGATTAGGGTTAGGGTTAGGGGTTAGGGTTAGGGTTAGGGTTAGGGTTTGTGTTAGGGTTAGGGTTAGTGTTAGGGTTAGTGATAGGGTTAGGATTAGGGTTAGGGTTATGGTTATGGTAATGGTTAGGGTTAGGGTTAGGGTTAGTGTTAGTGTTACGGTTTGCGTTAGGGTTAGGGTTAGGTTTAGGGTTAGTGTTAGGGTTAGGGTTAGAGTTAGGGTTAGGCTTAGGTTTAGGTTTAGGGTTAGGGTTAGTGTTACGGTTAGGGTAAGGGTTAGGGTTTGCGTTAGGGATAGGGTTAGGGTTAGGCTTAGGGTTAGTATAGGGTTAGGGTTAGGATTAGGGGTTAGGGTTAGGGTTAGTGTTATGGTTAGGTTTAGGTTTAGGGTTAGGGTAAGGGTTAAGGTTAGGGTTAGGGTAGGGTTAGGTTTAGGATTAGGGGTTAGGTTTAGGGTTAGGGTTAGAATTTGGGTTATGGTTAGGGTTAGTGTTAGGGTTAGGGTTAGAGTAAGGGTTTGTGTTAGGGTTAGGGTTAGGGTGTTGGTTAGGGTTAGGGTTAGGGTTAGGCTTTGGGTTTGGGTTAGGGTTAGGGTTCGGGTTAGGGTTAGGGTTAGGGTTTGGGTTAGGGTTAGGGTTAGGATTAGGGTTAGGGTTAGGTTTAGGGTTATGGTAAGGGTTAAGGTTAGGGTTAGGGTAAGGTTAGTGTTAGGGTTAGGGTTAGTGTTAGGGTTAGTGTTAGGGTTTGCGTTAGGGTTAGGGTTAGGATTAGGTTTAGGGTTAGGGTTAGGTTTAGGTTTAGGGTTAGGGTAAGGGTTAAGGTTAGGGTTAGGGTAGTGTTAGGGTTAGGATTAGGGGTTAGGTTTAGGTTTAGGGTTATGGTTAGGGTTTGGGTTAGGGTTAGGGTTAGTGTTAGGGTTAGGGTTAGGGTAAGGGTTTGTGTTAGGGTTAGGGTTAGGATGTTGGTTAGGGTTAGGGTTAGGGTTAGTTTAGGGTTTAGGTTAGGGTTAGGGTTCGGGTTAGGGTTATGGTTAGGGTTTGGGTTAGGGTTAGGTTTAGGATTAGGGTTAGGGTAAGGGTTAGGGTTAGGGTTAGGGTTTGCGATAGGGTTCGGGTTATGGTTAGGGTTATGGTTAGGGTTAGGGTTAGGGTTAGGGATAGGGTTTGGGTAGGGTTAGGGTTAGGATTAGGGGTTAGGATTAGGGTTAGGGTTAGGGGTTAGTGTTAGGGTTAGGGTTAGGGTTTGTGTTAGGGTTAGGGTTAGTGTTAGGGTTAGTGTTAGGGTTAGGATTAGGGTTAGGGTTATGGTTATGGTAATGGTTAGGGTTAGGGTTAGGGTTAGGGTTAGTGTTACGGTTTGCGTTAGGGTTAGGGTTAGGTTTAGGGTTAGTGTTAGGGTTAGGGTTAGAGTTAGGGTTATGCTTAGGTTTTGGTTTAGGGTTAGGGTTAGTGTTACGGTTAGGGTAAGGGTTAGGGTTTGCGTTAGGGATAGGGTTAGGGTTAGGGTTAGGGTTAGGGTTAGTATAGGGTTAGGGTTAGGATTAGGGGTTAGGGTTAGGGTTAGTGTTATGGTTAGGTTTAGGTTTAGGGTTAGGGTAAGGGTTAAGGTTAGGGTTAGGGTAGGGTTAGGTTTAGGATTATGGGTTAGGTTTAGGGTTAGGGTTAGGTTTAGGGTAGGGTTAGGGTTAGGATTAGGGGTTAGGGTTAGGGTTATGGTTAGGGTTTGCGATAGGGTTCGGGTTAAGGTTAGGGTTAGGTTTAGGGTTAGGGTTAGGGTTAGGGTTAGGGTTTGGGTTAGGGTTAGGGTTAGATTTTGGTTAGGGTTTGAGTTAGGGTTAGGGTTAGGGTTAGGGTTAGGGTTAGGTTTTTGGTAAGGGTTAGTGTTAGGGTTAGGGTTAGGATTAGGATTAAAAATAGAATTTAGAACCTTGTTACTCTTCCCCTTAGAAGCTTTAATTTGAAAGATAATCTCGTTCTTTTGAAATTGTTTGAATTTCATGAAATGCTTTTGTGAGAAACACAGACGTGTTTCTGTGAAAAGAAGATTCTTTGTTTGTGATGTATCAAAGTATTGTTAGAATTGAGAACAGTGTTCCTCTTCCCCTTAGAACCTTTACTTTGAAAGATAATCACATTCGTTTGAAAGTGTATGAATTTGTTGAAATGCTTTTGTGAGGAACGCACATGCGTTTCTCCGAAAACAGAAGATGTTGTTTGTAATATGTCAAAGTAGAGTTATTTGTGTGAAGTGTTCCTGATCTCTGTAGAAGCTTAACTTTGAAAGATAATCACGTTCGTTTGAAAGTGTATGAATTTCATGAAATGCTTTTGTGAGAAACACAGACGTGTTTCGGTGAATAGAAGATTCGTTGTTTGGGATGTATCAAAGTATTGTTAGAAATGAGAACAGTGTTCCTCTTTTCCTTTGAAGCTTTACTTTGAAAGATAATCTCGTTCTTTTGAAAGAGTATGAATTTCATGAAATGCTTTTGCGAAACACAGACGTGTTTCTGTGAAAAGAAGATTCGTTGTGTGGGATGTTTCACAGTATGTTAGAATTGAGAACAGTGTTCTTCTTCCCCTTAGAAGCTTTACTTTGAAAGATTCACATTCATCTGAAAGTGTATGAATTTCATGAAATGCTTTTGTTAGAAACGTAGACGTGATTGAGTGAAAAGAAGATTCGTTGTGTGGGATGTTTCACAGTATTGTTAGAATTGAGAACAGTGTTCCTCTTCCCCTTAGAAGCTTTACTTTGAAAGATAATCTCGTTCTTTTGAAAGTGTATGAATTTCATGAAATGCTTTTGTGAGAATCTCCCATGTGTTTCTCTGAAAAGAAGATTCATTGTTTGGGATATATTAAAGTATTGTTATAAGTGAGACCAGTGTTCCTCTTCTCTGTAGAAGCTTAACTTTGAAAGATAATCACGTTCCTTTGAAAGTGTATGAATTTCATGAAATGCTTTTGTGAGAAACACAGACGTGTTTCGGTGAATAGAAGATTCGTTCTTTGGGATGTATCAAAGTATTGCTAGAATTGAGAACAGTGTTCCTCTTCCACTTAGAAGCCTTAATTTGAAAGATAATCTCGTTCTTTTGAAAGTGTTTGAATTTCATGAAATGCTTTTGTGAGAAACACAGACGTGTTTCTGTGAAAAGAAGATTCGTTCTTTTGGATGTATCAAAGTATTGTTAGAATTGAGAACAGTGTTCCTCTTCCCCTTTGAAGCATTACTTTGATAGATATTCACATTCTTCTGAAAGTGTATGAATTTCATGAAATGCTTTTGAAAGAAACGTAGACGTGATTGTGTGAAAAGAAGATTCGTTGTGTGGGATGTTTCACAGTATTGTTAGAATAGAGAACAGTATTCCTCTTCCCCTTAGAAGCTTTACTTTGAAAGATAATCTCGTTCTTTTGAAAGTGTATGAATTTCATGAAATGCTTTTGTGAGAATCTCCCATGTGTTTCTCTGAAAAGAAGATTCATTGTTTGTGATATATTAAAGTATTGTTAGAAGTGAGACCAGTGTTCCTCTTCTCTGTAGAAGCTTTACTTTGAAAGATAATCACGTTCGTTAGAAAGTGTATGAATTTGTTGAAATGCTTTTGTGAGGAACGGACATGCGTTTCTCCGAAAACAGAAGATGTTGTTTGCAATATGTCAAAGTATAGTTATTTGGGTGAACAGTGTTTCTGATCTTTGTAGAAGCTTAACTTTGAAAGATAATCACGTTCGTTTGAAAGTGTATGAATTTCATGAAATGCTTTTGTGAGAAACACAGACGTGTTTCTGTGAAAAGAAGATTCGTTGTTTGTGATGTATCAAAGTATTGTTAGTATTGAGAACAGTGTTCCTCTTCAGTTTAGAAGCTTTACTTTGAAAGATATTCACATTCATCTGAAAGTGTATGGATTTCATGAAATGCTTTTGTAAGAAACGTAGACGTGATTGTGTGAAAAGAACATTCGTTGTGTGGGATGTTTCGCAGTATTGTTAGAATTGCGAACAGTGTTCCTCTTACGGTTTGAAGCTT
>JAQJZF010000005.1:92755794-92770794 GCA_028537955.1 Microtus californicus
AGTGTTAGGGTTAGGATTAGGGGTTAGGTTTAGGTTTAGGGTTAGGGTTAGGGTTTGGGTTAGGGTTAGGGTTAGTGTTAGGGTTAGGGTTAGGGTAAGGGTTTGTGTTAGGGTTAGGGTTAGGGTGTTGGTTAGGGTTAGGGTTAGGGTTAGTTTAGGGTTTAGGTTAGGGTTAGGGTTCGGGTTAGGGTTATGGTTAGGGTTTGGGTTAGGGTTAGGTTTAGGATTAGGGTTAGGGTAAGGGTTAGGGTTAGGGTTAGGGTTTGCGATAGGGTTCGGGTTATGGTTAGGGTTATGGTTAGGGTTAGGGTTAGGGTTAGGGATAGGGTTTGGGTAGGGTTAGGGTTAGGATTAGGGGTTAGGATTAGGGTTAGGGTTAGGGGTTAGGGTTAGGGTTAGGGTTAGGGTTTGTGTTAGGGTTAGGGTTAGTGTTAGGGTTAGTGTTAGGGTTAGGATTTGGGTTAGGGTTATGGTTATGGTAATGGTTAGGGTTAGGGTTAGGGTTACGGTTAGTGTTACGGTTTGCGTTAGGGTTAGGGTTAGGTTTAGGGTTAGTGTTAGGGTTAGGGTTAGAGTTAGGGTTAGGCTTAGGTTTAGGGTTAGGGTTAGGGTTAGTGTTACGGTTCGGGTAAGGGTTAGGGTTTGCGTTAGGGATAGGGTTAGGGTTAGGGTTAGGGTTAGTGTTAGTATAGGGTTAGGGTTAGGATTAGGGGTTAGGGTTAGGGTTAGTGTTATGGTCAGGTTTAGGTTTAGGGTTAGGGTAAGGGTTAAGGTTAGGGTTAGGGTAGGGTTAGGTTTAGGATTAGGGGTTAGGTTTAGGGTTAGGGTTAGGGTTAGAATTTGGGTTATGGTTAGGGTTAGTGTTAGGGTTAGGGTTAGAGTAAGGGTTTGTGTTAGGGTTAGGGTTAGGGTTAGGGTTAGGGTTAGGGTTAGGGTTTGCGTTAGGGATAGGGTTAGGGTTAGGGTTAGGGTTAGTATAGGGTTAGGGTTAGGATTAGGAGTTAGGGTTAGGGTTAGTGTTAGGGTTAGGGATAGGGTTAGAGTTAGGGTTTGCGTGAGGTTTAGGGTTAGGGTTAGGGTTAGGGTTAGGGTTAAGGTTAGGGTTTGTGTTTGGGTTAGTGTTAGGGTTAGTGTTACGGTTAGGGTTAGGGTTAGGGTTAGTGTTAGGGTTAGGTTTAGTGTTAGGGTTAGTGTTAGGGTTTGCGTTAGGGTTAGGGTTAGGATTAGGGTTAGGGTTAGGGTTAGGTTTAGGTTTAGGGTTAGGGTAAGGGTTAAGGTTAGGGTTAGGGTAGGGTTAGGGTTAGGATTAGGGGTTAGGTATAGGGTTAGGGTTAGGGTTAGGGTTTGTGTTAGGGTTAGGGTTAGTGTTAGGGTTAGGGTTAGGGTAAGGGTTTGTGTTAGTGTTAGGGTTAGGGTGTTGGTTAGTGTTAGGGTTAGGCTTAAGGTTTAGGTTAGGGTTAGGGTTATGGTTAGGGTTTGGGTTAGGGTTAGGTTTAGGATTAGAGTTAGGGTAAGGGTTAGGGTTAGGGGTTGCAATAGGGTTCGGGTTAGGGTTAGGGTTATTGTTAGGGTTAGGGTTAGGGTTAGGGATAGGGTTTGGGTAGGGTTAGGGTTAGGATTAGGGGTTAGGATTAGGGTTAGGGTTAGGGGTTAGGGTTAGGGTTAGGGTTTGTGTTAGGGTTAGGTTTAGTGTTATGGTTATTGTTAGGGTTAGGGTAGGGTTAGGGTTAGGATAAGAATAGGGTTAGGGTTAGGATTAGGGGTTAGAGTTAGGGTTAGGGTTAGTGTTAGGGTTAGGGTAGGGTTAGGGTTAGGATTAGGGGTTAGGGTTAGGGTTAGGGTTAGGGTTTGCGATAGGGTTCGGGTTAAGGTTAGTGTTAGGTTTAGGGTTAGGGTTAGGATTAGGGTTAGGTTTAGGGTTAGGGTTAGGGTTAGGGTTAGGGTTTGGGTTAGGGTTAGGGTTAGATTTTGGTTAGGGTTTGAGTTAGGGTTAGGGTTAGGGTTAGGGTTTGGGTTAGGTTTTTGGTAAGGGTTAGTGTTAGGTTAGGGTTAGGGTTAGGATTAAAAATAGAATTAGAACCTTGTTACTCTTCCCCTTAGAAGCTTTAATTTGAAAGATAATCTCGTTCTTTTGAAATTGTTTGAATTTCATGAAATGCTTTTGTGAGAAACACAGACGTGTTTCTGTGAAAAGAAGATTCGTTGTTTGTGATGTATCAAAGTATTGTTAGAATTGAGAACAGTGTTCCTCTTCCCCTTAGAACCTTTACTTTGAAAGATAATCACATTCGTTTGAAAGTGTATGAATTTGTTGAAATGCTTTTGTGAGGAACGCACATGCGTTTCTCCGAAAACAGAAGATGTTGTTTGTAATATGTCAAAGTAGAGTTATTTGTGTGAAGTGTTCCTGATCTCTTTAGAAGCTTAACTTTGAAAGATAATCACGTTCGTTTGAAAGTGTATGAATTTCATGAAATGCTTTTGTGAGAAACACAGACGTGTTTCGGTGAATAGAAGATTCGTTGTTTGGGATGTATCAAAGTATTGTTAGAAATGAGAACAGTGTTCCTCTTTTCCTTTGAAGCTTTACTTTGAAAGATAATCTCGTTCTTTTGAAAGAGTATGAATTTCATGAAATGCTTTTGCGAAACACAGACGTGTTTCTGTGAAAAGAAGATTCGTTGTGTGGGATGTTTCACAGTATTGATAGAATTGAGAACAGTGTTCCTCTTCCCTTTAGAAGCTTTACTTTGAAAGATTCACATTCATCTGAAAGTGTATGAATTTCATGAAATGCTTTTGTTAGGAACGTAGACGTGATTGAGTGAAAAGAAGATTCGTTGTGTGGGATGTTTCACAGTATTGTTAGAATTGAGAACAGTGTTCCTCTTCCCCTTAGAAGCTTTAATTTGAAAGATAATCTCGTTCTTTTGAAAGTGTATGAATTTCATGAAATGCTTTTGTGAGAATCTCCCATGTGTTTCTCTGAAAAGAAGATTCAATGTTTGGGATATATTAAAGTATTGTTATAAGTGAGACCAGTGTTCCTCTTCTCTGTAGAAGCTTAACTTTGAAAGATAATCACGTTCCTTTGAAAGTGTATGAATTTCATGAAATGCTTTTGTGAGAAACACAGACGTGTTTCGGTGAATAGAAGATTCGTTCTTTGGGATGTATCAAAGTATTGCTAGAATTGAGAACAGTGTTCCTCTTCCACTTAGAAGCCTTAATTTGAAAGATAATCTCGTTCTTTTGAAAGTGTTTGAATTTCATGAAATGCTTTTGTGAGAAACACAGACGTGTTTCTGTGAAAAGAAGATTCGTTCTTTTGGATGTATCAAAGTATTGTTAGAATTGAGAATAGTGTTCCTCTTCCCCTTTGAAGCATTACTTTGATAGATATTCACATTCTTCTGAAAGTGTATGAATTTCATGAAATGCTTTTGAAAGAAACGTAGAAGTGATTGTGTGAAAAGAAGATTCGTTGTGTGGGATGTTTCACAGTATTGTTAGAATAGAGAACAGTGTTCCTCTTCCCCTTAGAAGCTTTACTTTGAAAGATAATCTCGTTCTTTTGAAAGTGTATGAATTTCATGAAATGCTTTTGTGAGAATCTCCCATGTGTTTCTCTGAAAAGAAGATTCATTGTTTGTGATATATTAAAGTATTGTTAGAAGTGAGACCAGTGTTCCTCTTCTCTGTAGAAGCTTTACTTTGAAAGATAATCACGTTCGTTAGAAAGTGTATGAATTTGTTGAAATGCTTTTGTGAGGAACGCACATGCGTTTCTCCGAAAAGAGAAGATGTTGTTTGCAATATGTCAAAGTATAGTTATTTGGGTGAACAGTGTTTCTGATCTTTGTAGAAGCTTAACTTTGAAAGATAATCACGTTCGTTTGAAAGTGTATGAATTTCATGAAATGCTTTTGTGAGAAACACAGACGTGTTTCTGTGAAAAGAAGATTCGTTGTTTGGGATGTATCAAAGTATTGTTAGAATTGAGAACAGTGTTCCTCTTCAGTTTAGAAGCTTTACTTTGAAAGATATTCACATTCATCTGAAAGTGTATGGATTTCATGAAATGCTTTTGT
The DNA here is from genome assembly GCA_028537955.1 of Microtus californicus. Classification (NCBI taxonomy): domain Eukaryota; kingdom Metazoa; phylum Chordata; class Mammalia; order Rodentia; family Cricetidae; genus Microtus; species Microtus californicus. The sequence continues at coordinate 92,759,886 of JAQJZF010000005.1, forward strand.
AAGAAACGTAGACGTGATTGTGTGAAAAGAACATTCGTTGTGTGGGATGTTTCGCAGTATTGTTAGAATTGAGAACAGTGTTCCTCTTACGGTTTGAAGCTTTACTTTGAAAGAAAATCACGTACATTTGAAAGTGTATGAATTTCATGAGATTCTTTCGTGAGAATCTCCCACGTGTTTCTCTTAAAAGAAGATTCGTTGTGTGGGATGTATCTCAGTATTTTTAGAACTTACGTTTTGAAACTTTCCATTGAACGATAATCACGTTCATTTGAAAGTGTATGAATTTCATGAAATGCTTTTCTGTGAAACAAATACGTGTTTCTGTGTAAAGAAGATTCGTTGTTTGGGATGTATCAAAGTATTGTTAGAATTTAGAACAGCGTTTAGGGTTAGGGTTGGGGTTAGGGTTAGGGTTTGGGTTAGGGTTTGGGTTAGGGTTAGGGTTAGAGTTAGGGTTTGCGTTATGGTTAGGGTTAGGGTTAGGGTTAGGGTTAGAATAGGGTTAGGGTTAGGATTAGGGGTTAGGGTTAAGGTTAGGGTTAGGGTTAGGGTTAGGCTAGGGTTAGGGTTTGTGTTAGGGTTAGTGTTAGGTTTAGTATTACGGTTAGGGTTAGGGTTAGGGTTAGGGTAAGTGTTAGGGTAAGGGTTAGTGTTAGGGTTAGTGTTAGAGTTTGTGTTAGGGTTAGGGTTAGGATTAGGGTTAGTGTTATGTTTAGGGTTAGGGTAGGGTTAGGGTTAGGGTTATGGGTTATGGTTAGGGTTAGAGTTAGAGTTTGGGTTAGGGTTAGGGTTAGGGTTAGGGTTATGGTTAGGGTTAGATTTAGGGTTAGGGTTAGGGTTAGTGTTAGGGTTAGGGTTAAGGTTATGGTTATGGTTAGGGTTAGGGTGAGGGTTAGGGTTAGGGTTAGTGTTAGGGTTTGCGTTAGGGTTAGGGTTAGGGTTAGGGTTAGTGTTAGTGTTAGTGTTAGGGATAGGGTTTGGGTAGGGTTAGGGTTAGGATTAGGGGTTAGGGATAGAGTTAGGGTTAGGGTTAGGGTTAGGGTTAGGGTTAGGGTTAGGGTAGGGTTAGGGTTAGGGTTATGGGTTATGGTTAGGGTTAGGGTTAGTGTTTGGGTTAGGGTTAGGGTTAGGGTTATGGTTAGGGTTAGGTTTAGGGATAGGGTTAGGGTTAGGGTTAGTGTTAGGGTAAGGGTTAGGGTTAGGGTTAGGGTTATGTTATGGTTATGGTTATGGTTATGGTTCGGGTTAGATTTGGGTAAGTTTAGTGTTTGCGTTAGGGTTAGGGTTAGGGTTAGGGTTAGTGTTAGGGTTATGGTTAGGGTTAGGGATAGGGTTTGGGTAGGGTTAGGGTTAGGAATAGGGGTTAGGTTTAGGGTTAGGGTTAGGGGTTAGGGTTAGGGTTAGTGTTAGGGTTTGTGTTAGGGTTAGGGTTAGGGTTAGGATTAGGGTTAGGGTTAGGGTTAGTGTTTGGGTTAGGGTTAGGTTTAGGGTTAGTGTTATGTTTAGGGTTAGGGTAGGGTTAGGGTTAGGGTTATGGGTTATGGTTAGGGTTAGAGTTAGAGTTTGGGTTAGGGTTAGGGTTAGGGTTAGGGTTATGGTTAGGGTTAGATTTAGGGTTAGGGTTAGGGTTAGTGTTAGGGTTAGGGTTAAGGTTATGGTTATGGTTAGGGTTAGGGTGAGGGTTAGGGTTAGGGTTAGTGTTAGGGTTTGCGTTAGGGTTAGGGTTAGGGTTAGGGTTAGTGTTAGTGTTAGTGTTAGGGATAGGGTTTGGGTAGGGTTAGGGTTAGGATTAGGGGTTAGGGATAGAGTTAGGGTTAGGGTTAGGGTTAGGGTTAGGGTTAGGGTTAGGGTAGGGTTAGGGTTAGGGTTATGGGTTATGGTTAGGGTTAGGGTTAGTGTTTGGGTTAGGGTTAGGGTTAGGGTTATGGTTAGGGTTAGGTTTAGGGATAGGGTTAGGGTTAGGGTTAGTGTTAGGGTAAGGGTTAGGGTTAGGGTTAGGGTTATGTTATGGTTATGGTTATGGTTATGGTTAGGGTTAGATTTGGGTAAGTTTAGTGTTTGCGTTAGGGTTAGGGTTAGGGTTAGGGTTAGTGTTAGGGTTAGGGTTAGTGTTAGGGATAGGGTTTGGGTAGGGTTAGGGTTAGGAATAGGGGTTAGGTTTAGGGTTAGGGTTAGGGGTTAGGGTTAGGGTTAGTGTTAGGGTTTGTGTTAGGGTTAGGGTTAGGGTTAGGATTAGGGTTAGGGTTAGGGTTAGTGTTTGGGTTAGGGTTAGGTTTAGGGTTAGTGTTACGGTTAGGGTTAGGGTTAGGGTTTGCGTTAGGGATAGGGTTAAGGTTAGGGTTATGGTTAAGGTTAGTGTTAGGTTTAGGGTGAGGCTTAGAGTTAGTGTTAGGGTTAGAGTTAGGGTTTGCGTTAGGGTTAGGGTTAGGATTAGGGTTAGGTTTAGGTTAAGGTTAGGGTAAGGGTTAAGGTTAGGGTTAGGGTAGGGTTAGGGTTATGATTAGGGGTTAGGTAGGGTTAGGGTTAAGGTTAGGGTTTGGGTTAGGGTTAGGGTTAGTGTTAGGGTTAGGGTTAGGGTAAGGGTTTGTGTTAGGGTTAGGGTTAGGGTGTTGGTTAGGGTTAGGGTAAGGGTTAGGCTTAGGGTTTGGGTTAGGGTTAGGTTTCGGGTTAGGGTTAGGTTTAGGGTTTGGGTTAGGGTTAGGGTTAGGATTAGGGTTAGGGTTAGGGTTAGGTTTAGGGTTAGTGTTAGGGTTAGGGTTAGGGTTAGGGTTAGGGTTAGGCTTAGGGTTAGGGTTAGGGTTAGGGTTAGTGTTACGGTTAGGGTTAGGTTTAGGGTGTTGGTTAGGGTTAGGTTTAGGGTTAGTTTAGGATTTAGGTTAGGGTTAGGGTTCGGGTTAGGGTTATGGTTAGGGTTTGGGTTAGGGTTAGGTTTAGGATTAGGGTTAGGGTAAGGGTTAGGGTTAGGGTTAGGGTTTGCGATAGGGTTCGGGTGAGGGTTAGGGTTATGGTTAGGGTTAGGGTTAGGGTTAGGGATAGGGTTTGGGTAGGGTTAGGGTTAGGATTAGGGGTTAGGATTAGGGTTAGGGTTCGGGGTTAGGGTTAGGGTTAGGGTTAGGGTTTGTGTTAGGGTTAGGGTTAGTGTTAGGGTTAGTGTTAGGGTTAGGGTTAGGGTTAGGGTTAGGGTTAGGGTTAGGGTTAGGGTTAGTATAGGGTTAGGGTTAGGATTAGGGGTTAGGGTTAGGGTTAGTGTTAGGGTTAGGGATAGGGATAGAGTTAGGGTTTGCGTGAGGTTTAGAGTTAGGGTTAGGGTTAGGGTTAGGGTTAGGGTTAGGGTTAGGGTTAAGGTTAGGGTTTGTGTTATGGTTAGTGTTAGGGTTAGTGTTACGGTTAGGGTTAGGGTTAGGGTTAGTGTTAGGGTTAGGGTTAGTGTTAGGGTTAGTGTTAGGGTTTGCGTTAGGGTTAGGGTTAGGATTAATGTTAGGGTTAGGTTTAGGTTTAGGTTTAGGGTTAGGTTAAGGTTTAAGGTTAGGGTTAGGGTAGGGTTAGGGTTAGGATTAGGGGTTAGGTTTAGGTTTAGGTTTAGGGTTAGGGTTTGGGTTAGAATTAGGGTTAGTGTTATGGTTAGGGTTAGGGTAAGGGTTTGTGTTAGGGTTAGGGTTAGGGTGTTGGTTAGGGTTAGGGTTAGGGTTAGTTTAGGGTTTAGGTTAGGGTTAGGGTTCGGGTTAGTGTTATGGTTAGGGTTTGGGTTAGGGTTAGGTTTAGGATTAGGGTTAGGGTAAGGGTTAGGTTTAGGGTTAGGGTTTGCGATAGGGTTCGGGTTAGGGTTAGGGTTATGGTTAGTGTTAGGGTTAGGGTTAGGGATAGGGTTTGGGTAGGGTTAGGGTTAGGGTTAGGGTTAGGGTTAGTGTTAGGGTTAGGGTTAGGGTTAGTGTTAGGGGTAGGGTGAGTGTTAGGGTTAGTGTTAGGGTTAGGGTTAGGGTTAGGATTAGGGATAGGGTTTGGGTAGGGTTAGGGTTAGGATTAGGGTTAGTGTTACGGTTTGCGTTAGGGTTAGGGTTAGGGTTAGGGTTAGTGTTAGGGTTAGGGTTAGGGTTAGGGATAGGGTTTGGGTAGGGTTAGGGTTAGGATTAGGGGTAGGGTTTGGGTTAGGGATAGGGGTTAGGGTTAGGGTTAGGGTTAGGGTTTGTGTTAGGGTTAGGGTTAGGGTTAGTGTTAGGGTTAGGGTTAGTGTTAGGGCTTGAGTTAGGGTAGGGTTAGGGTTAGTGTTAGGGTTAGGGTTAGTGTTAGGGTTAGGATAGGGTTAGGGTAGAGTTAGGGTTAGGGTTAGGGTTAGGGTTAGTGTTACGGTTAGGGTTAGGGTTAGGGTTTGCGTTAGGGATATGGTTAGAGTTAGGGTTAGGGTTAGGGTTACGGTTAGGGTTAGGGTTAGGGTTAGGGTTAGAGTTAGGGTTAGGGTTAGGGTTAGGGTTAGGGTTAGGGTTATGGTTAGGGTTAGGGTTAGGGTTAGGGTTATGGTTATTCTTAGGGTTAGGGTTAGGGTTAGGGTTAGTGTTACGGTTAGGGTTAGGGTTAGGGTTTGCCTTAGGGATAGGGTTAGGGTTAGGGTTAGGGTTAGGGTTAGGGTTAGGGTTAGTATAGGGTTAGGGTTAGGATTAGGGGTTAGGGTTAGTGTTAGTGTTAGGGTTAGGGATAGGGATAGAGTTAGGGTTTGCGTGAGGTTTAGAGTTAGGGTTAGGGTTAGGGTTAGGGTTAGGGTTAAGGTTAGTGTTTGTGTTATGGTTAGTGTTAGGGTTAGTGTTACGGTTAGGGTTAGGGTTAGGGTTAGGGTTAGTGTTAGGGTTAGGGTTAGTGTTAGGGTTAGTGTCAGGGTTTGCGTTAGGGTTAGGGTTAGGATTAGGGTTAGGGTTAGTGTGAGGTTTAGGTTTAGGGTTAGGGTAAGGGTTAATGTTAGGGTTAGGGTAGGGTTAGGGTTAGGATTAGGGGTTAGGTTTAGGTTTAGGTGGAGTGTTAGGGTTTGGGTTAGGGTTAGGGTTAGTGTTATGGTTAGGGTTAGGGTAAGGGTTTGTGTTAGGGTTAGGGTTAGGGTGTTGGTTAGGGTTAGGGTTAGGGTTAGTTTAGGGTTTAGGTTAGGGTTAGGTTTCGGGTTAGGGTTATGGTTAGGGTTTGGTTTAGGGTTAGGTTTAGGATTAGGGTTAGGGTTAGGGTTAGGGTTTGCGTTAGGGTTCGGGTTAGGGTTAGGGTTATGGTTAGGGTTACGTTTAGGGTTAGGGATAGGGTTTGGGTAGGGTTAGGGTTAGGATTAGGGGTTAGGATTAGGGTTAGGGTTAGGGGGTAGGGTTAGGGTTAGGGTTAGGTTTTGTGTTAGGGTTAGGGTGAGTGTTAGGGTTAGTGTTAGGGTTAGGGTTAGGGTTAGGGTTATGGTTAGGGTTATGGTTATGGTAATGGTTAGGGTTAGGGTTAGGGTTAGGGTTAGTGTTACGGTTTGCGTTAGGGTTAGGGTTAGGGTTAGGGTTAGTGTTAGGGTTAGGGTTAGGGTTAGGGTTAGGGATAGGGTTTGGGTAGGGTTAGGGTTAGGATTAGGGGTAGGGTTTGAGTTAGGGTTAGGGGTTAGGGTTAGGGTTAGGGTTTGTGTTAGGGTTAGGGTTAGGGTTAGTGTTAGGGTTAGGGTTAGTGTTAGGGCTTGAGTTAGGGTTAGGGTTAGGGTTAGTGTTAGGGTTAGGGTTAGTGTTAGGGTTAGGACTAGGGTTAGGGTAGAGTTAGGGTTAGGGTTAGGGTTAGGGTTAGTGTTACGGTTAGGGTTAGGGTTTGCGTTAGGGATAGGGTTAGGGTTAGGGTTAGGGTTAGGGTTAGTATAGGGTTAGGGTTAGGATTAGGGGTTAGGGTTAGGGTTAGTGTTAGGGTTAGGGATAGGGTTAGAGTTAGGGTTTGCGTGAGGTTTAGGGTTAGGGTTAGGGTTAGGGTTAGTGTTAAGGTTAGGGTTTGTCTTATGGTTAGTGTTAGGGTTAGTGTTACGGTTAGGGTTAGGGTTAGGGTGTTGGTTAGGGTTAGGTTTAGGGTTAGTTTAGGATTTAGGTTAGGGTTAGGGTTCGGGTTAGGGTTATGGTTAGGGTTTGGGTTAGGGTTAGGTTTAGGATTAGGGTTAGGGTAAGGGTTAGGGTTAGGGTTAGGGTTTGCGATAGGGTTCGGGTGAGGGTTAGGGTTATGGTTAGGGTTAGGGTTAGGGATAGGGTTTGGGTAGGGTTAGGGTTAGGATTAGGGGTTAGGATTAGGGTTAGGTTTAGGGGTTAGGGTTAGGGTTAGGGTTAGGGTTTGTGTTAGGGTTAGGGTTAGTGTTAGGGTTAGTGTTAGGGTTAGGGTTAGGGTTAGGGTTAGGGTTAGGGTTAGGGTTATGGTTAGGGTTAGGGTTAGGGTTAGGGTTAGGGTTAGGCTTAGGTTTAGGGTTAGGTTTAGGGTTAGTGTTACGGTTAGGGTTAGGATTACTGTTTGCGTTAGGGATAGGGTTAGGGTTAGGGTTAGGGTTAGGGTTAGGGTTAGTATAGGGTTAGGGTTAGGATTAGGGGTTAGGGTTAGGGTTAGTGTTAGGGTTAGGGATAGGGATAGAGTTAGGGTTTGCGTGAGGTTTAGAGTTAGGGTTAGGGTTAGGGTTAGGGTTAGGGTTAGGGTTAGGGTTAGGGTTAAGGTTAGGGTTTGTGTTATGGTTAGTGTTAGGGTTAGTGTTACGGTTAGGGTTAGGGTTAGGGTTAGTGTTAGGGTTAGGGTTAGTGTTAGGGTTAGTGTTAGGGTTTGCGTTAGGGTTAGGGTTAGGATTAGGGTTAGGGTTAGGGTTAGGTTTAGGTTTAGGGTTAGGTTAAGTGTTAAGGTTAGGGTTAGGGTAGGGTTAGGGTTAGGATTAGGGGTTAGGTTTAGGTTTAGGTTTAGGGTTAGGGTTTGGGTTAGAATTAGGGTTAGTGTTATGGTTAGGGTTAGGGTAAGGGTTTGTGTTAGGGTTAGGGTTAGGGTGTTGGTTAGGGTTAGGGTTAGGGTTAGTTTAGGGTTTAGGTTAGGGTTAGGGTTCGGGTTAGTGTTATGGTTAGGGTTTGGGTTAGGGTTAGGTTTAGGATTAGGGTTAGGGTAAGGGTTAGGTTTAGGGTTAGGGTTTGCGATAGGGTTCGGGTTAGGGTTAGGGTTATGGTTAGTGTTAGGGTTAGGGTTAGGGATAGGGTTTGGGTAGGGTTAGGGTTAGGGTTAGGGTTAGTGTTAGGGTTAGGGTTAGGGTTAGTGTTAGGGTTAGGGTGAGTGTTAGGGTTAGTGTTAGGGTTAGGGTTAGGGTTAGGATTAGGGATAGGGTTTGGGTAGGGTTAGGGTTAGTATTAGGGTTAGTGTTACGGTTTGCGTTAGGGTTAGGGTTAGGGTTAGGGTTAGTGTTAGGGTTAGGGTTAGAGTTAGGGATAGGGTTTGGGTAGGGTTAGGGTTAGGATTAGGGGTAGGGTTTGGGTTAGGGATAGGGGTTAGGGTTAGGGTTAGGGTTTGTGTTAGGGTTAGGGTTAGGGTTAGTGTTAGGGTTAGGGTTAGTGTTAGGGCTTGAGTTAGGGTAGGGTTAGGGTTAGTGTTAGGGTTAGGGTTAGTGTTAGGGTTAGGACTAGGGTTAGGGTATAGTTAGGGTTAGGGTTAGGGTTAGGGTTAGTGTTACGGTTAGGGTTAGGGTTAGGGTTTGCGTTAGGGATATGGTTAGAGTTAGGGTTAGGGTTAGGGTTACGGTTAGGGTTAGGGTTAGGGTTAGGGTTAGAGTTAGGGTTAGGGTTAGGGTTAGGGTTAGGGTTAGGGTTATGGTTAGGGTTAGGGTTAGGGTTAGGGTTATGGTTAGGCTTAGGGTTAGGGTTAGGGTTAGGGTTAGTGTTACGGTTAGGGTTAGGGTTAGGGTTTGCGTTAGGGATAGGGTTAGGGTTAGGGTTAGGGTTAGGGTTAGTATAGGGTTAGGGTTAGGATTAGGGGTTAGGGTTAGTGTTAGTGTTAGGGTTAGGGATAGGGATAGAGTTAGGGTTTGCGTGAGGTTTAGAGTTAGGGTTAGGGTTAGGGTTAGGGTTAGGGTTAAGGTTAGTGTTTGTGTTATGGTTAGTGTTAGGGTTAGTGTTACGGTTAGGGTTAGGGTTAGGGTTAGGGTTAGTGTTAAGGTTAGGGTTAGTGTTAGGGTTAGTGTCAGGGTTTGCGTTAGGGTTAGGGTTAGGATTAGGGTTAGGGTTAGGGTGAGGTTTAGGTTTAGGGTTAGGGTAAGGGTTAAGGTTAGGGTTAGGGTAGGGTTAGGGTTAGGATTAGGGGTTAGGTTTAGGTTTAGGTTGAGTGTTAGGGTTTGGGTTAGGGTTAGGGTTAGTGTTATGGTTAGGGTTAGGGTAAGGGTTTGTGTTAGGGTTAGGGTTAGGATGTTGGTTAGGGTTAGGTTTAGGGTTAGTTTAGGGTTTAGGTTAGGGTTAGGTTTCGGGTTAGGGTTATGGTTAGGGTTTGGTTTAGGGTTAGGTTTAGGATTAGGGTTAGGGTTAGGGTTAGGGTTTGCGTTAGGGTTCGGGTTAGGGTTAGGGTTATGGTTAGGGTTAGGTTTAGGGTTAGGGATAGGGTTTGGGTAGGGTTAGGGTTAGGATTAGGGGTTAGGATTAGGGTTAGGGTTAGGGGGTAGGGTTAGGGTTAGGGTTAGGTTTTGTGTTAGGGTTAGGGTGAGTGTTAGGGTTAGTGTTAGGGTTAGGGTTAGGGTTAGGGTTATGGTTAGGGTTATGGTTATGGTAATGGTTAGGGTTAGGGTTAGGGTTAGGGTTAGTGTTACGGTTTGCGTTAGGGTTAGGGTTAGGGTTTGGGTTAGTGTTAGGGTTAGGGTTAGGGTTAGGTTTAGGGATAGGGTTTGGGTAGGGTTAGGGTTAGGGTTAGTGTTAGGCTTAGGGTTAGTGTTAGGGCTTGAGTTAGGGTTAGGGTTAGGGTTAGTGTTAGGGTTAGGGTTAGTGTTAGGGTTAGGACTAGGGTTAGGGTAGAGTTAGGGTTAGGGTTAGGGTTAGGGTTAGTGTTACGGTTAGGGTTAGGGTTAGGGTTTGCGTTAGGGATAGGGTTAGAGTTAGGGTTAGGGTTAGGGTTAGGGTTACGGTTAGGGTTTGTGTTATGGTTAGTGTTAGGGTTAGAGTTACGGTTAGGGTTAGGGTTAGGGTTAGTGTTAGGGTTAGGGTTAGTGTTAGGGTTAGTGTTAGGGTTTGCGTTAGGGTTAGGGTTAGGATTAGGGTTAGGGTTAGGGTTAGGTTTAGGTTTAGGGTTAGGGTAAAGGTTAAGGTTAGGGTTAGGGTAGGGTTAGGGTTAGTATTAGGGGTTAGGTTTAGGTTTAGGTTTAGGGTTAGGGTTTGGGTTAGGGTTAGGGTTAGTGTTATGGTTAGGGTTAGGGTAAGGGTTTGTGTTAGGGTTAGGGTTAGGGTGTTGGTTAGGGTTAGGGTTAGGGTTAGTTTAGGGTTTAGGTTAGGGTTAGGGTTCGGGTTAGGGTTATGGTTAGGGTTTGGGTTAGGGTTAGGTTTAGGATTAGGGTTAGGGTAAGGGTTAGGGTTAGGGTTAGGGTTTGCCATAGGGTTCGGGATAGGGTTAGGGTTATGGTTAGGGTTAGGGTTAGGGTTAGTGATAGGGTTTGGGTAGGGTTAGGGTTAGGGTTAGGGTTAGGGTTAGTGTTAGGGTTAGGGTTAGGGTTTGTGTTAGGGTTAGGGTGAGTGTTAGGGTTAGTGTTAGGGTTAGGGTTAGGGTTAGGGTTAGGGATAGGGTTTGGGTAGGGTTAGGGTTAGGATTAGGGTTAGTGTTACGGTTTGCGTTAGGGTTAGGGTTAGGGTTAGGGTTAGTGTTAGGTTTAGGGTTAGGGTTAGGGTTAGGGATAGGGTTTGGGTAGGGTTAGGGTTAGGATTAGGGGTAGGGTTTGGGTTTGGGTTAGGGGTTAGTGTTAGGGTTAGGGTTAGGGTTTGTGTTAGGTTTAGGGTTAGCGTTAGTGTTAGGGTTAGTGTTAGTGTTAGGGCTTGAGTTAGGGTTAGGGTTAGGGTTAGTATTAGGGTTAGGGTTAGTGTTAGGGTTAGGACTAGGGTTAGGGTAGAGTTAGGGTTAGGGTTAGGGTTAGGGTTAGTGTTACGGTTAGGGTTAGGGTTAGGGTTTGCGTTAGGGATAGGGTTAGGGTTAGGGTTAGGGTTAGGGTTAGTATAGGGTTAGGGTTAGGGTTAGGGGTTAGGGTTAGGGTTAGTGTTAGGGTTAGGGTTAGGGTTAAGGTTAGTGTTTGTGTTATGGTTAATGTTAGGGTTAGTGTTACGGTTAGGGTTAGGGTTAGGGTTAGGGTTAGGGTTAGGGTTAGTGTTAGGGTTAGGGTTAGTGTTAGGGTTAGTGTTAGGGTTTGCGTTAGGGTTAGGGTTAGGATTAGGGTTAGGGTTAGGGTGAGGTTTAGGTTTAGGGTTAGGGTAAGGGTTAAGGTTAGGGTTAGGGTAGGGTTAGGGTTAGGATTAGGGGTTAGGTTTAGGTTTAGGTTTAGTGTTAGGGTTTGGGTTAGGGTTAGGGTTAGTGTTATGGTTAGGGTTAGGTTAAGGGTTTGTGTTAGGGTTAGGGTTAGGGTGTTGGTTAGGGTTAGGGTTAGGGTTAGTTTAGGGTTTAGGTTAGGGTTAGGTTTCGGGTTAGGGTTATGGTTAGGGTTTGGTTTAGGGTTAGGTTTAGGATTAGGGTTAGGGTTAGGGTTAGGGTTAGGGTTAGGGTTAGGGTTAGGGTTATGGTTAGGGTTAGGTTTAGGGTTAGGGATAGGGTTTGGGTAGGGTTAGGGTTAGGATTAGGGGTTAGGATTAGGGTTAGGGTTAGGGGGTAGGGTTAGGGTTAGGGTTAGGTTTTGTGTTAGGGTTAGGGTGAGTGTTAGGGTTAGTGTTAGGGTTAGGGTTAGGGTTAGGTT
>JAQJZF010000005.1:92773294-92775794 GCA_028537955.1 Microtus californicus
TATGGTTAGGGTTAGGGTTAGTGTTAGGTTTAGGGTTAGTGTTAGGGTTAGTGTTAGGGTAAGGGTAGGGTTAGGGTTAGGGTTAGGGTTTGGTTTAGGGTTAGGGTTAGTGTTACGGTTAGGGTTAGGGTTAGGGTTAGGGTTATGGTTAGTGTTAGGGTTAGGGTTAGTGTTAGGGTTTGCCTTAGGGTTAGGGTTATGGTTAATGTTAGGGTTAGGGTTAGCGTAGGGTTAGGGTTAGGGTTATGGAATAGGGTTAGGGATAGGGTTTGGGTTAATGTTAGGGTTAGGATTAGGTTTAGGTTTAGGTTTAGGGTTAGGGTTAGAGTTAGGGATAGGATTAGGGGTTAGGGTTAGGGTTAGGGTTTAGGTTAGCGTTAGGGTAAGGGTTATGGTCATGGGTTAGGGTTAGGGTTAGGGTTTGTTTTAGGGTTAGGGTTAGGGTTAAATTTGGGTTAGGTTTAGGATAAGGGTTAGTGTTAGGGTTAGGTTTAGGTTTAGGGTTAAAAAAAAGAATTTAGAACCGTGTTACTCTTCCCCTTAGAAGCTTTAATTTGAAAGATAATCTTGTTCTTTTGAAATTGTTTGAATTTCATGAAATGCTTTTGTGAGAAACACAGACGTGTTTCTGTGAAACTAAGATTCGTTCTTTGGGATTTATCAAAGTATTGTTAGAATTGAGAACAGTGTTCCTCTTCCGTTTAGAAGCTTTACTTTGAAAGATATTCACATTCATTTGAAAGTGTATGGATTTCATGAAATGCTTTTGTATGAAACGTAGACGTGATTGTGTGAAAAGAAGATTCTTTGTGTGGGATGTTTCAAAGTATTGTTAGAATTGAGAATAGTGTTCCCCTTCCCATTAGAAGCTTTACTTTGAAAGATAATCTCGTTCTTTTGAAAGTGTATGAATTTCATTAAATGCTTTTGTGAGAAACATAGACTTGTTTCTGTGAAAAGAAGATTCGTTGTTTGGGATGTATCAAAGTATTGTTAGAATTGAGAACAGTGTTCTTCTTTTCCTTAGAAGCTGTACTTTGAAAGATAATCTCGTTGTTTTGAAAGAGTAAGAATTTCATGAAATGCTTTTGAGAAACACAAACGTGTTTCTGTGAAAAGGAGATTCTTTGTGTGGGATGTTTCACAGTATTGTTAGAATTGAGAACAGTGTTCCTCTTCCCCTTAGAAGCTTTACTTTGAAAGATAATCTCGTTCTTTTGAAAGAGTATGAATTTCATGAAATGCTTTTGAGAAACACAGACGTGTTTCTGTGAAAAGAAGTTTCGTTGTTTGGGATATATTAAAGTATTGTTAGAAGTGAGACCAGTGTTCCTCTTCTCTATAGAAGCTTTACTTTGAAAGATAATCACGTTCGTTTGAAAGTGTATGAATTTGTTGAAATGCTTTGGTGAGGAATGCACATGCGTTTCTCCGAAAAAGAAGATGTTGTTTGTAATATTTTAAAGTAGAGTTATTTGTGTGAAGTGTTCCTGATCTCTGTAGTAGCTTAACTTTTAAAGATAATCACGTTCGTTTGAAAGTTTATGAATTTCATGAAATGCTTTTGTGAGAAACACAGACGTGTTTCGGTGAATAGAAGATTCGTTGTTTGGGATGTATCAAAGTATTGTTAGAATTGAGAACAGTGTTCCTCTTTTCTTAGAAGCTTTACTTTGAAAGATAATCTCGTTCTTTAGAAAGAGTATGAATGTCATGAAATGCTTTTGAGAAACACAGACGTGTTTCTGTTGTAAGAAGATTCGTTGTTTGAACAGTGTTCCTCTTCCCCTTAGAAGCTTTATTTTGAAAGATATTCTCGTTCTTTTGAAAGAGTATGAATTTCATGAAATGCTTTTGAGAAACACAGACGTGTTTCTGTGAAAAAAAGATTCGTTGTTTGGGATGTATCAAAGTATTGTTAGAATTGAGAACAGTGTTCCTCTTTCCCTTAGAAGCTTTACTTTGAAAGATAAACACGTTCGTTTGAAAGTGTATGAATTTGTTGAAATGCTTTTGTGAGGAACGCACATGCGTTTCTCCGAAAACAGAAGATGTTGTTTGTAATATGTCAAAGTAGAGTTATTAGTATGAAGTGTTCCTGATCTCTGTAGAAGCTTAACTTTGAAAGATAATCACGTTCGTTTGAAAGTGTATGAATTTCATGAAATGCTTTTTGTGAGATATACAGACGTGTATCTGTGAAAAGAATATTCGTTCTTTTGGATGTATCAAAGTATTGTTAGAATTGAGAAAAGAGTTCCTCTTTTCCTTAGAAGCTTTACTTTGAAAGAGAATCTCGTTCTTTTGAAAGTGTATGAATTTCATGAAATGCTTTTGTGAGAAACACAGACGTGTTTCGGTGAAAAGAAGATCCATTTTTTGGGATGTATCAAAGTATTGTTAGAATTTAAAACAGCGTTTAGGGTTAGGGTTGGGGTTAGGGTTAGGGTTAGGTTTAGAGTTAGGGTTTGCGTTAGGGTTAGGGTTAGGGTTAGGATTA
>JAQJZF010000005.1:92778294-92780794 GCA_028537955.1 Microtus californicus
TAGGGTTAGGGTTAGGGTTTAGGTTAGGGTTAGGGTTAGGGTAGGGTTAGGGTTATGGTTATGGGTTAGGGTTAGGGTTAGGGTTTGGTTTAGGGTTAGGGTTAGGGTTAGGGTTTGGGATAGGTTTAGGGTAAGGGTTAGTGTTAGGGTTAGGTTTAGGTTTAGGGTTAAAAAAAAGAATTTAGAACCGTGTTACTCTTCCCCTTAGAAGCTTTAATTTGAAAGATAATCTCGTTCTTTTGAAATTGTTTGAATTTCATGAAATGCTTCTGTGAGAAACACAGACGTGTTTCTGTGAAACTAAGATTCGTTCTTTGGGATGTATCAAAGTATTGTTAGAATTGAGAACAGTGTTCCTCTTCCATTTAGAAGCTTTACTTTGAAAGATATTCACATTAATCTGAAAGTGTATGGATTTCATGAAATGATTTTGTAAGAAACTTAGACGTGATTGTGTGAAAAGAAGATTCTTTGTGTGGGATGTTTCAAAGTATTGTTAGAATTGAGAATAGTGTTCCCCTTCCCATTAGAAGCTTTACTTTGAAAGATAATCTCGTTCTTTTGAAAGTGTATGAATTTCATTAAATGCTTTTGTGAGAAACATAGACGTGTTTCTGTGAAAAGAAGATTCATTGTTTGGGATGTATCAAAGTATTGTTAGAATTGAGAACAGTGTTCTTCTTTTCCTTAGAAGCTGTACTTTGAAAGATAATCTCGTTATTTTGAAAGAGTAAGAATTTCATGAAATGCTTTTGAGAAACACAAACGTGTTTCTGTGAAAAAAAGATTCTTTGTGTGGGATGTTTCACAGTATTGTTAGAATTGAGAACAGTGTTCCTCTTCCCCTTAGAAGCTTTACTTTGAAAGATAATCACGTTCATTTGAAAGTGTATGAATTTCATTAAATGCTTTTCTGTGAAACACATACGTGTTTCTGTGTAAAAGAGATTCGTTGTTTGGGACGTATTAAAGTATTGTTAGAATTGAGAACAGTGTTCCTCTTCCCCTTAGAAGCTTTACTTTGAAAGATAATCTCGTTCTTTTGAAAGAGTATGAATTTCATGAAATGCTTTTGAGAAACACAGACGTGTTTCTGTGAAAAGAAGATTCGTTGTTTGGGATATATTAAAGTATTGTTAGAAGTGAGACCAGTGTTCCTCTTCTCTATAGAAGCTTTACTTTGAAAGATAATCACGTTCGTTTGAAAGTGTATGAATTTGTTGAAATGCTTTGGTGAGGAATGCACATGCGTTTCTCCGAAAAAGAAGATGTTGTTTGTAATATTTTAAAGTAGAGTTATTTGTGTGAAGTGTTCCTGATCTCTGTAGTAGCTTAACTTTGAAAGATAATCACGTTCGTTTGAAAGTTTATGAATTTCATGAAATGCTTTTGTGAGAAACACAGACGTGTTTCGGTGAATAGAAGATTCGTTGTTTGGGATGTATCAAAGTATTGTTAGAATTGAGAACAGTCTTCCTCTTTTCCTTAGAAGCTTTACTTTGAAAGATAATCTCGTTCTTTTGAAAGAGTATGAATATCATGAAATGCTTTTGGGAAACACAGACGTGTTTCTGTTTTAAGAAGATTCGTTGTTTGAACAGTGTTCCTCTTCCCCTTAGAAGCTTTATTTTGAAAGATATTCTCGTTCTTTTGAAAGAGTATGAATTTCATGAAATGCTTTTGAGAAACACAGACGTGATTCTGTGAAAAAAAGATTCGTTGTTTGGGATGTATCAAAGTATTGTTAGAATTGAGAACAGTGTTCCTCTTTCCCTTAGAAGCTTTACTTTGAAAGATAAACACGTTCGTTTGAAAGTGTATGAATTTGTTGAAATGATTTTGTGAGGAACGCACATGCGTTTCTCCGAAAACAGAAGATGTTGTTTGTAATATGTCAAAGTGGAGTTATTTGTGTGAAGTGTTCCTGATCTCTGTAGTAGCTTAACTTTGAAAGATAATCACGTTCGTTTGAAAGTTTATGAATTTCATGAAATGCTTTTGTGAGAAACACAGACGTGTTTCGGTGAATAGAAGATTCGTTGTTTGGGATGTATCAAAGTATTGTTAAAATTGAGAACAGTGTTCCTCTTTTCCTTAGAAGCTTTACTTTGAAAGATAATCTCGTTCTTTTGAAAGAGTATGAATTTCATGAAATGCTTTTGAGAAACACAGACGTGTTTCTGTTTTAAGAAGATTCGTTGTTTGAACAGTGTTCCTCTTCCCCTTAGAAGCTTTACTTTGAAAGATATTCACATTCATCTGTAAGTGTATGATTCAGGAAATGCTTTTTTGATAATCTCGCATGTGTTTTTCTGAAAAGAAGATTCATTGTTTGAGATTTATCAAGGTATTAGAATTGAGAACAGTGTTCCTCTTCCGTTTAGAAGCTTTACTTTGAAGATATTCACATTCCTTTGAAAGTGTATGAATTTCATGAAATGCTTTTGAAAGAAACCAAGACGTGATTGTGTGAAAAGATTCGTTGTGTATGATGTATCTC
>JAQJZF010000005.1:92785794-92788294 GCA_028537955.1 Microtus californicus
TTAGGGTTAGGGTTAGGGTTTGTGTTAGGGTTAGGGTTAGGGTTAGTGTTAGGGTTAGGGTTAGTGTTAGGGCTTGAGTTAGGGTAGGGTTAGGGTTAGTGTTAGGGTTAGGGTTAGTGTTAGGGTTAGGACTAGGGTTAGGGTATAGTTAGGGTTAGGGTTAGGGTTAGGGTTAGTGTTACGGTTAGGGTTAGGGTTAGGGTTTGCGTTAGGGATATGGTTAGAGTTAGGGTTAGGGTTAGGGTTACGGTTAGGGTTAGGGTTAGGGTTAGGGTTAGAGTTAGGGTTAGGGTTAGGGTTAGGGTTAGGGTTAGGGTTATGGTTAGGGTTAGGGTTAGGGTTAGGGTTATGGTTAGGCTTAGGGTTAGGGTTAGGGTTAGGGTTAGTGTTACGGTTAGGGTTAGGGTTAGGGTTTGCGTTAGGGATAGGGTTAGGGTTAGGGTTAGGGTTAGGGTTAGTATAGGGTTAGGGTTAGGATTAGGGGTTAGGGTTAGTGTTAGTGTTAGGGTTAGGGATAGGGATAGAGTTAGGGTTTGCGTGAGGTTTAGAGTTAGGGTTAGGGTTAGGGTTAGGGTTAGGGTTAAGGTTAGTGTTTGTGTTATGGTTAGTGTTAGGGTTAGTGTTACGGTTAGGGTTAGGGTTAGGGTTAGGGTTAGTGTTAAGGTTAGGGTTAGTGTTAGGGTTAGTGTCAGGGTTTGCGTTAGGGTTAGGGTTAGGATTAGGGTTAGGGTTAGGGTGAGGTTTAGGTTTAGGGTTAGGGTAAGGGTTAAGGTTAGGGTTAGGGTAGGGTTAGGGTTAGGATTAGGGGTTAGGTTTAGGTTTAGGTTGAGTGTTAGGGTTTGGGTTAGGGTTAGGGTTAGTGTTATGGTTAGGGTTAGGGTAAGGGTTTGTGTTAGGGTTAGGGTTAGGGTGTTGGTTAGGGTTAGGTTTAGGGTTAGTTTAGGGTTTAGGTTAGGGTTAGGTTTCGGGTTAGGGTTATGGTTAGGGTTTGGTTTAGGGTTAGGTTTAGGATTAGGGTTAGGGTTAGGGTTAGGGTTTGCGTTAGGGTTCGGGTTAGGGTTAGGGTTATGGTTAGGGTTAGGTTTAGGGTTAGGGATAGGGTTTGGGTAGGGTTAGGGTTAGGATTAGGGGTTAGGATTAGGGTTAGGGTTAGGGGGTAGGGTTAGGGTTAGGGTTAGGTTTTGTGTTAGGGTTAGGGTGAGTGTTAGGGTTAGTGTTAGGGTTAGGGTTAGGGTTAGGGTTATGGTTAGGGTTATGGTTATGGTAATGGTTAGGGTTAGGGTTAGGGTTAGGGTTAGTGTTACGGTTTGCGTTAGGGTTAGGGTTAGGGTTTGGGTTAGTGTTAGGGTTAGGGTTAGGGTTAGGTTTAGGGATAGGGTTTGGGTAGGGTTAGGGTTAGGATTAGGGGTAGGGTTTGGGTTAGGGTTAGGGGTTAGGGTTAGGGTTAGGGTTTGTGTTAGGGTTAGGGTTAGGGTTAGTGTTAGGCTTAGGGTTAGTGTTAGGGCTTGAGTTAGGGTTAGGGTTAGGGTTAGTGTTAGGGTTAGGGTTAGTGTTAGGGTTAGGACTAGGGTTAGGGTAGAGTTAGGGTTAGGGTTAGGGTTAGGGTTAGTGTTACGGTTAGGGTTAGGGTTAGGAGGGTTTGCTTTAGGGATAGGGTTAGAGTTAGGGTTAGGGTTAGGGTTAGGGTTACGGTTAGGGTTTGTGTTATGGTTAGTGTTAGGGTTAGAGTTACGGTTAGGGTTAGGGTTAGGGTTAGTGTTAGGGTTAGGGTTAGTGTTAGGGTTAGTGTTAGGGTTTGCGTTAGGGTTAGGGTTAGGATTAGGGTTAGGGTTAGGGTTAGGTTTAGGTTTAGGGTTAGGGTAAAGGTTAAGGTTAGGGTTAGGGTAGGGTTAGGGTTAGTATTAGGGGTTAGGTTTAGGTTTAGGTTTAGGGTTAGGGTTTGGGTTAGGGTTAGGGTTAGTGTTATGGTTAGGGTTAGGGTAAGGGTTTGTGTTAGGGTTAGGGTTAGGGTGTTGGTTAGGGTTAGGGTTAGGGTTAGTTTAGGGTTTAGGTTAGGGTTAGGGTTCAGGTTAGGGTTATGGTTAGGGTTTGGGTTAGGGTTAGGTTTAGGATTAGGGTTAGGGTAAGGGTTAGGGTTAGGGTTAGGGTTTGCCATAGGGTTCGGGTTAGGGTTAGGGTTATGGTTAGGGTTAGGGTTAGGGTTAGTGATAGGGTTTGGGTAGGGTTAGGGTTAGGGTTAGGGTTAGGGTTAGTGTTAGGGTTAGGGTTAGGGTTTGTGTTAGGGTTAGGGTGAGTGTTAGGGTTAGTGTTAGGGTTAGGGTTAGGGTTAGGGTTAGGGATAGGGTTTGGGTAGGGTTAGGGTTAGGATTAGGGTTAGTGTTACGGTTTGCGTTAGGGTTAGGGTTAGGGTTAGGGTTAGTGTTAGGTTTAGGGTTAGGGTTAGGGTTAGGGATAGGGTTTGGGTAGGGTTAGGGTTAGGATTAGGGGTATGGTTTGGGTT
>JAQJZF010000005.1:92793294-92798294 GCA_028537955.1 Microtus californicus
TTTGAGAAACACAGACGTGTTTCTGTGTAAAAAAGATTCGTTGTTTGGGATGTATCAAAGTATTGTTAGAATTGAGAACAGTGTTCCTCTTTCCCTTAGAAGCTTTACTTTGAAAGATAAACACGTTCGTTTGAAAGTGTATGAATTTGTTGAAATGCTTTTGTGAGGAACGCACATGCGTTTCTCCGAAAACAGAAGATGTTGTTTGTAATATGTCAAAGTAGAGTTATTAGTATGAAGTGTTCCTGATCTCTGTAGAAGCTTAACTTTGAAAGATAATCACGTTCGTTTGAAAGTGTATGAATTTCATGAAATGCTTTTTGTGAGATATACAGACGTGTATCTGTGAAAAGAATATTCGTTCTTTTGGATGTATCAAAGTATTGTTAGAATTGAGAAAAGAGTTCCTCTTTTCCTTAGAAGCTTTACTTTGAAAGAGAATCTCGTTCTTTTGAAAGTGTATGAATTTCATGAAATGCTTTTGTGAGAAACACAGACGTGTTTCGGTGAAAAGAAGATCCATTTTTTGGGATGTATCAAAGTATTGTTAGAATTTAAAACAGCGTTTAGGGTTAGGGTTGGGGTTAGGGTTAGGGTTAGGTTTAGAGTTAGGGTTTGCGTTAGGGTTAGGGTTAGGGTTAGGATTAGGGATAAGGCTAGTGTTAGGGTTTGGGTTAGGGTTAGGGTTAGGTTTAGGGTTAGGGTTAGGGTTAGGGTTTGGGTTGGGGTTAGGGTTAGGGTTAGGGTTAGGTTTATGGTAATGGTTAGGGTTAGGGTTAGGGTTAGGGTTAGTGTTAGGGTTAGAATAGGGTTAGGGTAGGGTTAGAGTTAGGGTTAGGGTTAGAGTTTGGGTTAGGGGTAGGGTTAGGGTTAGGGTTAGGGTTTGTGTTAGTGTTAGGGTTAGGGTTTTTGTTAGGGTTAGGGTTAGGGTTAGGGTTTGGGTTAGGGTTAGGGTTCGGGTTCGGTTGAGGGTTAGCGTTTGGGTTAGTGTTAGGGTTAGGGTTAGGGTTAGAATAGGGTTAGGTTTAGGATTAGGGGTTAGGGTTAGGGTTAGGGTTAGAGTTTGGGTTAGGGTTAGGGTTAGGGCTAGAATTAGGATTAGGGTTAGGGATTGTGCTAGGGTTAGTGTTAGGGTTAGTGTTACGCTTAGGGTTAGGGTTAGTGTTAGGGTTAGGGTTAGTGTTAGGGTTTTCGTTAGGGTTAGGGTTAGGGTTAGGGTTATGGTTATGGTTAGGGTTAGGGTTAGGGTTACGGTTAGGTTTAGTGTTAGGGTTAGGGTTATGGTTATGGTTATGGTTAGGGTTAGAGTTAGGGTTACGGTTAGGGTTAGTGTTAGGGTTTGCGTTAGGGTTAGGGTTAGGGTTAGGGTTAGTGATAGGTTTAGGGTTAGTGTTAGTTTTTGGGTTAGGCTTAGGGTTAGTGTTACTGTTAGGGTTAGGGTTAGTGTTAGGGTTAGGGTTAGTGTTAGGGTTAGGGTTAGGGTTAGGGTAGGGTTAGGGTTAGGGTTATGGTTAGGGTTAGTGTTATGGTTAGGGTTAGGGTTAGGGTTTGGGTTAGGGATAGGGTTAGGGTTAGGGTTAGGGTTAGGGTTAGAATAGGGTTAGGGTTAGGATTAGGGTTTAGGGTTAGGGTTAGGGTTAGGGATAGGGTTAGAGTTAGGGTTTGCGTTAGGGTTAGGGTTAGGGTTAGGGTTAGGGTTAGGGTTAGGGTAGGGGTTGGGGTTAGGTTTAGGGTTAGGGTTAGGTTTATGGTTATGGTTAGGGTTAGGGTTAGGGTTAGGGTTAGTGTTAGGGTTAGAATAGGGTTAGGGTTAGGGTTAGGGTTAGGGTTAGGGTTAGGGTTTGGGTTAGGGTTAGGGTTAGGGTTAGGGTTTGTGTTAGTGTTAGGGTTAGGGTTTTTGTTAGGGTTAGGGTTAGGGTTTGGGTTAGGGTTAGGGTTCGGGTTCGGGTTAGGGTTAGGGTTTGTGTTAGGGTAAGGGTTAGGGTTAGGGTTAGGGTTAGAATAGGGTTAGGTTTAGGATTAGGGGTTAGGGTTAGGGTTAGAGTTTGGGTTAGGGTTAGGGTTAGGGTTAGGGTTAGGATTAGGGTTAGGGATTATGATAGGGTTAGTGTTAGGGTTAGTGTTACGGTTAGGGTTAGGGTTAGGGTTAGTGTTAGGGTTAGGGTTAGTGTTAGGGTTAGTGTTAGGGTTTGCGTTAGGGTTAGGGTTAGGGTTAGGGTTATGGTTATGGTTAGGGTTAGGGTTAGGGTTACGGTTAGGGTTAGTGTTAGGGTTAGGGTTATGGTTATGGTTAGGGTTAGGGTTAGGGTTAGGGTTACGGTTAGGGTTAGTGTTAGGGTTTGCGTTAGGGTTAGGGGTAGGGTTAGGGTTAGTGTTAGGTTTAGGGTTATTGTTAGTTTTTGGGTTAGGCTTAGGGTTTGTGTTACTGTTAGGGTTAGGTTTAGGGTTAGGGTTAGTGTTAGGGTTAGGGTTAGTGTTAGGGTTAGGGTTAGGGTTAGGGTTAGGGTAGGGTTAGGGTTAGGGTCAGGGTTAGTGTTATGGTTAGGGTTAGGGTTAGGGTTTGCGTTAGGGATAGGGTTAGGGTTAGGGTTTGGGTTAGGGTTAGAATAGGGTTAGGGTTAGGATTAGGGTTTAGGGTTAGGGTTAGGGTTAGGGATAGGGTTAGAGTTAGGGTTTGCGTTAGGGTTAGGGTTAGGATAGGGTTAGGGTTAGAATAGGGTTAGGGTTAGGATTAGGGGTTAGGGTTAGAGTTAAGGTTAGGGTTAGGGTTAGGGTTAGTGTTAGGGTTTGTGTTAGGGTTAGTGCTAGGGTTAGTGTTACGGTTAGGGTTATGGTTAGGGTTAGGGTTAGTGTTAGGGTTAGGGTTAGTGTTAGGGTTAGTGTCAGGGTAAGGGTAGGGTTAGGGTTAGGGTTAGGGGTGAGGGTTAGTGTTAGGGTTAGGGTTTGGGTTAGGGTTAGGTTTAGTGTTACGGTTAGGGTTAGGTTTAGGGTTAGGGTTAGTGTTAGGGTTAGGGTTAGTGTTAGGGTTTGCCTTAGGGTTAGGGTTAGGGTTAATGTTAGGGTTAGGGTTAGGGTAGGGTTAGGATTATGGATTAGGTTTAGGGTTATGGTTAGGGTTAGGGTTAGAGTTCTGGATAGGATTAGGGGTTAGGGTTAGGGTTAGGGTTTAGGTTAGGGTTAGGGTTAGGGTAGGGTTAGGGTTATGGTTATGGGTTAGGGTTAGGGTTAGGGTTTGGTTTAGGGTTAGGGTTAGGGTTAGGGTTTGGGATAGGTTTAGGGTAAGGGTTAGTGTTAGGGTTAGGTTTAGGTTTAGGGTTAAAAAAAAGAATTTAGAACCGTGTTACTCTTCCCCTTAGAAGCTTTAATTTGAAAGATAATCTCGTTCTTTTGAAATTGTTTGAATTTCATGAAATGCTTCTGTGAGAAACACAGACGTGTTTCTGTGAAACTAAGATTCGTTCTTTGGGATGTATCAAAGTATTGTTAGAATTGAGAACAGTGTTCCTCTTCCATTTAGAAGCTTTACTTTGAAAGATATTCACATTAATCTGAAAGTGTATGGATTTCATGAAATGATTTTGTAAGAAACGTAGACGTGATTGTGTGAAAAGAAGATTCTTTGTGTGGGATGTTTCAAAGTATTGTTAGAATTGAGAATAGTGTTCCCCTTCCCATTAGAAGCTTTACTTTGAAAGATAATCTCGTTCTTTTGAAAGTGTATGAATTTCATTAAATGCTTTTGTGAGAAACATAGACGTGTTTCTGTGAAAAGAAGATTCATTGTTTGGGATGTATCAAAGTATTGTTAGAATTGAGAACAGTGTTCTTCTTTTCCTTAGAAGCTGTACTTTGAAAGATAATCTCGTTATTTTGAAAGAGTAAGAATTTCATGAAATGCTTTTGAGAAACACAAACGTGTTTCTGTGAAAAAAAGATTCTTTGTGTGGGATGTTTCACAGTATTGTTAGAATTGAGAACAGTGTTCCTCTTCCCCTTAGAAGCTTTACTTTGAAAGATAATCACGTTCATTTGAAAGTGTATGAATTTCATTAAATGCTTTTCTGTGAAACACATACGTGTTTCTGTGTAAAAGAGATTCGTTGTTTGGGACGTATTAAAGTATTGTTAGAATTGAGAACAGTGTTCCTCTTCCCCTTAGAAGCTTTACTTTGAAAGATAATCTCGTTCTTTTGAAAGAGTATGAATTTCATGAAATGCTTTTGAGAAACACAGACGTGTTTCTGTGAAAAGAAGATTCGTTGTTTGGGATATATTAAAGTATTGTTAGAAGTGAGACCAGTGTTCCTCTTCTCTATAGAAGCTTTACTTTGAAAGATAATCACGTTCGTTTGAAAGTGTATGAATTTGTTGAAATGCTTTGGTGAGGAATGCACATGCGTTTCTCCGAAAAAGAAGATGTTGTTTGTAATATTTTAAAGTAGAGTTATTTGTGTGAAGTGTTCCTGATCTCTGTAGTAGCTTAACTTTGAAAGATAATCACGTTCGTTTGAAAGTTTATGAATTTCATGAAATGCTTTTGTGAGAAACACAGACGTGTTTCGGTGAATAGAAGATTCGTTGTTTGGGATGTATCAAAGTATTGTTAGAATTGAGAACAGTCTTCCTCTTTTCCTTAGAAGCTTTACTTTGAAAGATAATCTCGTTCTTTTGAAAGAGTATGAATATCATGAAATGCTTTTGGGAAACACAGACGTGTTTCTGTTTTAAGAAGATTCGTTGTTTGAACAGTGTTCCTCTTCCCCTTAGAAGCTTTATTTTGAAAGATATTCTCGTTCTTTTGAAAGAGTATGAATTTCATGAAATGCTTTTGAGAAACACAGACGTGATTCTGTGAAAAAAAGATTCGTTGTTTGGGATGTATCAAAGTATTGTTAGAATTGAGAACAGTGTTCCTCTTTCCCTTAGAAGCTTTACTTTGAAAGATAAACACGTTCGTTTGAAAGTGTATGAATTTGTTGAAATGATTTTGTGAGGAACGC
>JAQJZF010000005.1:92803294-92808294 GCA_028537955.1 Microtus californicus
TGGTTAGGGTTAGGGTTAGGGTTAGTGTTACGGTTAGGGTTAGGGTTAGGGTTTGCCTTAGGGATAGGGTTAGTGTTAGGGTTAGGGTTAGTATAGGGTTAGGGTTAGGATTAGAGGTTAGGGTTAGGGTTAGTGTTAGGGTTAGGGATAGGGTTAGAGTTAGGGTTTGCGTGAGGTTTAGGGTTAGGGTTAGGGTTTGGGTTAGGGTTAGGGTTTGGGTTAGGGTTAAGGTTAGGGTTTGTGTTATGGTTAGTGTTAGGGTTAGTGTTACGGTTAGGGTTAGGGTTAGGGTTAGGGTTAGTGTTAGGGTTAGGGTTAGTGTTAGGGTTAGTGTTAGGGTTTGCGTTAGGGTTAGGGTTAGGATTAGGTTTAGGGTTAGGGTTAGGTTTAGGTTTAGGTTTAGGGTTAGGGTAAGGGTTAAGGTTAGGGTTAGGGTAGTGTTAGGGTTAGGATTAGGGGTTAGGTTTAGGTTTAGGGTTAGGGTTAGGGTTTGGGTTAGGGTTAGGGTTAGTGTTAGGGTTAGGGTTAGGGTAAGGGTTTGTGTTAGGGTTAGGGTTAGGGTGTTGGTTAGGGTTAGGGTTAGGGTTAGTTTAGGGTTTAGGTTAGGGTTAGGGTTCGGGTTAGGGTTATGGTTAGGGTTTGGGTTAGGGTTAGGTTTAGGATTAGGGTTAGGGTAAGGGTTAGGGTTAGGGTTAGGGTTTGCGATAGGGTTTGGGTTATGGTTAGGGTTATGGTTATGGTTAGGGTTAGGGTTAGGGATAGGGTTTGGGTTGGGTTAGGGTTAGGATTAGGGGTTAGGATTAGGGTTAGGGTTAGGGGTTAGGGTTAGGGTTAGGGTTAGGGTTTGTGTTAGGGTTAGGGTTTGGGTTAGGGTTAGGTTTAGTGTTACGGTTAGGGTTAGGTTTAGGGTTAGGGTTAGTGTTAGGGTTAGGGTTAGTGTTAGGGTTTGCCTTAGGGTTAGGGTTAGGGTTAATGTTAGGGTTAGGGTTAGGGTAGGGTTAGGATTATGGATTAGGTTTAGGGTTATGGTTAGGGTTAGGGTTAGAGTTCTGGATAGGATTAGGGGTTAGGGTTAGGGTTAGGGTTTAGGTTAGGGTTAGGGTTAGGGTAGGGTTAGGGTTATGGTTATGGGTTAGGGTTAGGGTTAGGGTTTGGTTTAGGGTTAGGGTTAGGGTTAGGGTTTGGGATAGGTTTAGGGTAAGGGTTAGTGTTAGGGTTAGGTTTAGGTTTAGGGTTAAAAAAAAGAATTTAGAACCGTGTTACTCTTCCCCTTAGAAGCTTTAATTTGAAAGATAATCTCGTTCTTTTGAAATTGTTTGAATTTCATGAAATGCTTCTGTGAGAAACACAGACGTGTTTCTGTGAAACTAAGATTCGTTCTTTGGGATGTATCAAAGTATTGTTAGAATTGAGAACAGTGTTCCTCTTCCATTTAGAAGCTTTACTTTGAAAGATATTCACATTAATCTGAAAGTGTATGGATTTCATGAAATGATTTTGTAAGAAACGTAGACGTGATTGTGTGAAAAGAAGATTCTTTGTGTGGGATGTTTCAAAGTATTGTTAGAATTGAGAATAGTGTTCCCCTTCCCATTAGAAGCTTTACTTTGAAAGATAATCTCGTTCTTTTGAAAGTGTATGAATTTCATTAAATGCTTTTGTGAGAAACATAGACGTGTTTCTGTGAAAAGAAGATTCATTGTTTGGGATGTATCAAAGTATTGTTAGAATTGAGAACAGTGTTCTTCTTTTCCTTAGAAGCTGTACTTTGAAAGATAATCTCGTTATTTTGAAAGAGTAAGAATTTCATGAAATGCTTTTGAGAAACACAAACGTGTTTCTGTGAAAAAAAGATTCTTTGTGTGGGATGTTTCACAGTATTGTTAGAATTGAGAACAGTGTTCCTCTTCCCCTTAGAAGCTTTACTTTGAAAGATAATCACGTTCATTTGAAAGTGTATGAATTTCATTAAATGCTTTTCTGTGAAACACATACGTGTTTCTGTGTAAAAGAGATTCGTTGTTTGGGACGTATTAAAGTATTGTTAGAATTGAGAACAGTGTTCCTCTTCCCCTTAGAAGCTTTACTTTGAAAGATAATCTCGTTCTTTTGAAAGAGTATGAATTTCATGAAATGCTTTTGAGAAACACAGACGTGTTTCTGTGAAAAGAAGATTCGTTGTTTGGGATATATTAAAGTATTGTTAGAAGTGAGACCAGTGTTCCTCTTCTCTATAGAAGCTTTACTTTGAAAGATAATCACGTTCGTTTGAAAGTGTATGAATTTGTTGAAATGCTTTGGTGAGGAATGCACATGCGTTTCTCCGAAAAAGAAGATGTTGTTTGTAATATTTTAAAGTAGAGTTATTTGTGTGAAGTGTTCCTGATCTCTGTAGTAGCTTAACTTTGAAAGATAATCACGTTCGTTTGAAAGTTTATGAATTTCATGAAATGCTTTTGTGAGAAACACAGACGTGTTTCGGTGAATAGAAGATTCGTTGTTTGGGATGTATCAAAGTATTGTTAGAATTGAGAACAGTCTTCCTCTTTTCCTTAGAAGCTTTACTTTGAAAGATAATCTCGTTCTTTTGAAAGAGTATGAATATCATGAAATGCTTTTGGGAAACACAGACGTGTTTCTGTTTTAAGAAGATTCGTTGTTTGAACAGTGTTCCTCTTCCCCTTAGAAGCTTTATTTTGAAAGATATTCTCGTTCTTTTGAAAGAGTATGAATTTCATGAAATGCTTTTGAGAAACACAGACGTGATTCTGTGAAAAAAAGATTCGTTGTTTGGGATGTATCAAAGTATTGTTAGAATTGAGAACAGTGTTCCTCTTTCCCTTAGAAGCTTTACTTTGAAAGATAAACACGTTCGTTTGAAAGTGTATGAATTTGTTGAAATGATTTTGTGAGGAACGCACATGCGTTTCTCCGAAAACAGAAGATGTTGTTTGTAATATGTCAAAGTGGAGTTATTTGTGTGAAGTGTTCCTGATCTCTGTAGTAGCTTAACTTTGAAAGATAATCACGTTCGTTTGAAAGTTTATGAATTTCATGAAATGCTTTTGTGAGAAACACAGACGTGTTTCGGTGAATAGAAGATTCGTTGTTTGGGATGTATCAAAGTATTGTTAAAATTGAGAACAGTGTTCCTCTTTTCCTTAGAAGCTTTACTTTGAAAGATAATCTCGTTCTTTTGAAAGAGTATGAATTTCATGAAATGCTTTTGAGAAACACAGACGTGTTTCTGTTTTAAGAAGATTCGTTGTTTGAACAGTGTTCCTCTTCCCCTTAGAAGCTTTACTTTGAAAGATATTCACATTCATCTGTAAGTGTATGATTCAGGAAATGCTTTTTTGATAATCTCGCATGTGTTTTTCTGAAAAGAAGATTCATTGTTTGAGATTTATCAAGGTATTAGAATTGAGAACAGTGTTCCTCTTCCGTTTAGAAGCTTTACTTTGAAGATATTCACATTCCTTTGAAAGTGTATGAATTTCATGAAATGCTTTTGAAAGAAACCAAGACGTGATTGTGTGAAAAGATTCGTTGTGTATGATGTATCTCACTATTTTTAGAACTGAGAACTGTGTTCCTCTTACGTTTTCAAGCTTTACTTTGAAAGAAAATCACGTTCATTTGAAAGTGTATGAATTTCATGAAATGCTTTCGTGAGAATCTCCCATGTGTTTCTCCCGAAAAGAAGATTCGTTGTTTGGGATGTATCAAAGTATTGTTAGAATTGAGAACAGTGTTCTTCTTCCCCTTAGAAGCTTTACTTTGAAAGATAATCTCGTTCTTTTGAAACTGTATGAATTTCATGAAATGCTTTTGAGAGAAACACAGACGTGTTTCTGTGAAAAGAAGATTCGTTGTTTGGGATGTATCAAATTATTGTTAGAATTGAGAACAGTGTTCCTCTTCCACTTAGAAACTTTACTTTGAAAAATAATCTCGTTCTTTTGAAAGTGCATGAATTTCTTAAAATGCTTTTGATAGAAACAGAGACGTGTTTCGGTGAAAAGAAGATCCATTTTTTGGGATGTATCAAAGTATTGTTAGAATTTAGAACAGCGTTTAGGGTTAGGGTTGGGGTTAGGGTTAGGGTTAGGGTTAGGGTAAGAGTTAGGGTTTGGGTTAGGGTTAGGGTTAGGTTAGGGTTAGGGTTAGGGTTAGGGTTTAGGGTTAGGTTTAGGTTTAGGGTTGGGGTTAGGGTTAGGGTTAGGGTTAGGTTTATGTTTATGGTTATGGTTAGGGTTAGGGTTAGGGTTAGTGTTAGGGTTAGTGTTAGGGTTTGCGTTAGGGTTAGGGTTAGGGTTATGGTTATGGTTATGGTTATGGTTAGGGTTAGGGTTATGGTTAGGGTTAGTGTTAGGGTTAGGGTTAGGGTTATGGTTATGGTTATGGTTATGGTTAGGGTTAGGGTTACGGTTAGGGTTAGTGTTAGGGTTTGCGTTAGGGTTAGTGTTAGGGTTAGGGTTAGGGTTAGTGTTAGGTTTAGGGTTAGTGTTAGTTTTTGGGTTAGGGTTAGGGTTAGGGTTAGGGTTAGGGTTAGGGTTAGGGTTAGGGTTAGGGTTATGGTTATGGTAATGGTTAGGGTTAGGGTTAGGGTTAGGGTTAGGGTTAGTGTTACGGTTTGCGTTAGGGTTAGGGTTAGGGTTAGGGTTAGTGTTAGGGTTAGTGTTAGGGTTAGGGTTAGTGTTATGGTTAGGTTTAGGGTTTGCGTTAGGGATAGGGTTAGGGTTAGGTTTAGGGTTAGGGTTAGAATAGGGTTAGGGTTAGGGGTTAGGGTTAGGGTTAGTGTTAGGGTTAGGGATAGGGTTAGAGTTAGGGTTTGCGTGAGGTTTAGGGTTAGGGTTAGGGTTTGGGTTAGGGTTAGGGTTTGGGTTAGGGTTAAGGTTAGGGTTTGTGTTATGGTTAGTGTTAGAGTTAGTGTTACGGTTAGGGTTAGGGTTAGGGTTAGGGTTAGTGTTAGGGTTAGGGTTAGTGTTAGGGTTAGT
>JAQJZF010000005.1:92810794-92818294 GCA_028537955.1 Microtus californicus
GGTTAGTGTTACGGTTAGGGTTATGGTTAGGGTTAGGGTTAGGGTTAGTGTTACGGTTAGGGTTAGGGTTAGGGTTTGCCTTAGGGATAGGGTTAGTGTTAGGGTTAGGGTTAGTATAGGGTTAGGGTTAGGATTAGAGGTTAGGGTTAGGGTTAGTGTTAGGGTTAGGGATAGGGTTAGAGTTAGGGTTTGCGTGAGGTTTAGGGTTAGGGTTAGGGTTTGGGTTAGGGTTAGGGTTTGGGTTAGGGTTAAGGTTAGGGTTTGTGTTATGGTTAGTGTTAGGGTTAGTGTTACGGTTAGGGTTAGGGTTAGGGTTAGGGTTAGTGTTAGGGTTAGGGTTAGTGTTAGGGTTAGTGTTAGGGTTTGCGTTAGGGTTAGGGTTAGGATTAGGTTTAGGGTTAGGGTTAGGTTTAGGTTTAGGTTTAGGGTTAGGGTAAGGGTTAAGGTTAGGGTTAGGGTAGTGTTAGGGTTAGGATTAGGGGTTAGGTTTAGGTTTAGGGTTAGGGTTAGGGTTTGGGTTAGGGTTAGGGTTAGTGTTAGGGTTAGGGTTAGGGTAAGGGTTTGTGTTAGGGTTAGGGTTAGGGTGTTGGTTAGGGTTAGGGTTAGGGTTAGTTTAGGGTTTAGGTTAGGGTTAGGGTTCGGGTTAGGGTTATGGTTAGGGTTTGGGTTAGGGTTAGGTTTAGGATTAGGGTTAGGGTAAGGGTTAGGGTTAGGGTTAGGGTTTGCGATAGGGTTTGGGTTATGGTTAGGGTTATGGTTAGGGTTAGGGTTAGGGTTAGGGATAGGGTTTGGGTAGGGTTAGGGTTAGGATTAGGGGTTAGGATTAGGGTTAGGGTTAGGGGTTAGGGTTAGGGTTAGGGTTAGGGTTTGTGTTAGGGTTAGGGTTAGTGTTAGGGTTAGTGTTAGGGTTAGGATTTGGGTTAGGGTTATGGTTATGGTAATGGTTAGGGTTAGGGTTAGGGTTACGGTTAGTGTTACGGTTTGCGTTAGGGTTAGGGTTAGGTTTAGGGTTAGTGTTAGGGTTAGGGTTAGAGTTAGGGTTAGGCTTAGGTTTAGGGTTAGGGTTAGGGTTAGTGTTACGGTTAGGGTAAGGGTTAGGGTTTGCGTTAGGGATAGGGTTAGGTTTAGGGTTAGGGTTAGGATTAGTATAGGGTTAGGGTTAGGATTAGGGGTTAGGGTTAGGGTTAGTGTTATGGTTAGGTTTAGGTTTAGGGTTAGGGTAAGGGTTAAGGTTAGGGTTAGGGTAGGGTTAGGTTTAGGATTAGGGGTTAGGTTTAGGGTTAGGGTTAGGGTTAGAATTTGGGTTATGGTTAGGGTTAGTGTTAGGGTTAGGGTTAGAGTAAGGGTTTGTGTTAGGGTTAGGGTTAGGGTGTTGGTTAGGGTTAGGGTTAGGGTTAGGCTTAGGGTTTGGGTTAGGGTTAGGGTTCGGGTTAGGGTTAGGGTTAGGGTTTGGGTTAGGGTTAGGGTTAGGATTAGGGTTAGGTTTAGGGTTAGAGTTAGGGTTAGTGTTAGGGTTAGGGTTATGTTTAGGGTTAGGCTTAGGGTTAGGGTTAGGGTTAGGGCTAGTGTTACGGTTAGGGTTAGGGTTAGGGTTTGCGTTAGGGATAGGGTTAGGGTTAGGGTTAGGGTTAGTATAGGGTTAGGGTTAGGGTTAGGGTTAGGGTTAGGTTTAGGTTTAGGTTTAGGGTTAGGGTAAGGGTTAAGGTTAGGGTTAGGGTAGTGTTAGGGTTAGGATTAGGAGTTAGGTTTAGGTTTAGGGTTAGGGTTAGGGTTTGGGTTAGGGTTAGGGTTAGTGTTAGGGTTAGGGTTAGGGTAAGGGTTTGTGTTAGGGTTAGGGTTAGGGTGTTGGTTAGGGTTAGGGTTAGGGTTAGTTTAGGGTTTAGGTTAGGGTTAGGGTTCGGGTTAGGGTTATGGTTAGGGTTTGGGTTAGGGTTAGGTTTAGGATTAGGGTTAGGGTAAGGGTTAGGGTTAGGGTTAGGGTTTGCGATAGGGTTCGGGTTATGGTTAGGGTTATGGTTAGGGTTAGGGTTAGGGTTAGGGATAGGGTTTGGGTAGGGTTAGGGTTAGGATTAGGGGTTAGGATTAGGGTTAGGGTTAGGGGTTAGGGTTAGGGTTAGGGTTAGGGTTTGTGTTAGGGTTAGGGTTAGTGTTAGGGTTAGTGTTAGGGTTAGGATTTGGGTTAGGGTTATGGTTATGGTAATGGTTAGGGTTAGGGTTAGGGTTACGGTTAGTGTTACGGTTTGCGTTAGGGTT
The DNA here is from genome assembly GCA_028537955.1 of Microtus californicus. Taxonomy (NCBI): domain Eukaryota; kingdom Metazoa; phylum Chordata; class Mammalia; order Rodentia; family Cricetidae; genus Microtus; species Microtus californicus. The sequence goes on from JAQJZF010000005.1 coordinate 92,813,048, forward strand.
AGGGTTAGGTTTAGGGTTAGTGTTAGGGTTAGGGTTAGAGTTAGGGTTAGGCTTAGGTTTAGGGTTAGGGTTAGGGTTAGTGTCACGGTTAGGGTAAGGGTTAGGGTTTGCGTTAGGGATAGGGTTAGGGTTAGGGTTAGGGTTAGTGTTAGTATAGGGTTAGGGTTAGGATTAGGGGTTAGGGTTAGGGTTAGTGTTATGGTTAGGTTTAGGTTTAGGGTTAGGGTAAGGGTTAAGGTTAGGGTTAGGGTAGGGTTAGGTTTAGGATTAGGGGTTAGGTTTAGGTTTAGGGTTAGGGTTAGAATTTGGGTTATGGTTAGGGTTAGTGTTAGGGTTAGGGTTAGAGTAAGGGTTTGTGTTAGGGTTAGGGTTAGGGTTAGGGTTAGGGTTAGGGTTAGGGTTAGGGTTAGGGTTAGGGTTAGGGTTTAGGGTTAGGGTTAGGGTTAGGGTTAGGGTTAGGGTTTGGGTTAGGGTTAGGGTTCGGGTTAGGGTTAGGGTTAGGGTTTGGGTTAGGGTTAGGGTTAGGGTTTGGGTTAGGGTTAGGGTTAGGATTAGGGTTAGGTTTAGGGTTAGAGTTAGGGTTAGTGTTAGGGTTAGGGTTATGTGTAGGGTTAGGCTTAGGTTTAGGGTTAGGGTTAGGGCTAGTGTTACGGTAAGGGTTAGGGTTAGGGTTTGCGTTAGGGATAGGGTTAGGGTTAGGGTTAGGGTTAGTATAGGGTTAGGGTTAGGATTAGGAGTTAGGGTTAGGGTTAGTGTTAGGGTTAGGGATAGGGTTAGAGTTAGGGTTTGCGTGAGGTTTAGGGTTAGGGTTAGGGTTAGGGTTAGGGTTAGGGTTAAGGTTAGGGTTTGTGTTTGGGTTAGTGTTAGGGTTAGTGTTACGGTTAGGGTTAGGGTTAGGGTTAGTGTTAGGGTTAGGTTTAGTGTTAGGGTTAGTGTTAGGGTTTGCGTTAGGGTTAGGGTTAGGATTAGGGTTAGGGTTAGGGTTAGGTTTAGGTTTAGGGTTAGGGTAAGGGTTAAGGTTAGGGTTAGGGTAGGGTTAGGGTTAGGATTAGGGGTTAGGTATAGGGTTAGGGTTAGGGTTAGGGTTTGTGTTAGGGTTAGGGTTAGTGTTAGGGTTAGGGTTAGGGTAAGGGTTTGTGTTAGGGTTAGGGTGTTGGTTAGTGTTAGGGTTAGGCTTAAGGTTTAGGTTAGGGTTAGGGTTATGGTTAGGGTTTGGGTTAGGGTTAGGTTTAGGATTAGAGTTAGGGTAAGGGTTAGGGTTAGGGGTTGCAATAGGGTTCGGGTTAGGGTTAGGGTTATTGTTACGGTTAGGGTTAGGGTTAGGGATAGGGTTTGGGTAGGGTTAGGGTTAGGATTAGGGGTTAGGATTAGGGTTAGGGTTAGGGGTTAGGGTTAGGGTTAGGGTTTGTGTTAGGGTTAGGTTTAGTGTTAGGGTTAGTGTTAGGGTTAGGGTAGGGTTAGGGTTAGGATAAGAATAGGGTTAGGGTTAGGATTAGGGGTTAGAGTTAGGGTTAGGGTTAGTGTTAGGGTTAGGGTAGGGTTAGGGTTAGGATTAGGGGTTAGGGTTAGGGTTAGGGTTAGGGTTTGCGATAGGGTTCGGGTTAAGGTTAGTGTTAGGTTTAGGGTTAGGGTTAGGATTAGGGTTAGGTTTAGGGTTAGGGTTAGGGTTAGGGTTAGGGTTTGGGTTAGGGTTAGGGTTTGATTTTGGTTAGGGTTTGAGTTAGGGTTAGGGTTAGGGTTAGGGTTTGGTTTAGGTTTTTGGTAAGGGTTAGTGTTAGGTTAGGGTTAGGGTTAGGATTAAAAATAGAATTTAGAACCTTGTTACTCTTCCCCTTAGAAGCTTTAATTTGAAAGATAATCTCGTTCTTTTGAAATTGTTTGAATTTCATGAAATGCTTTTGTGAGAAACACAGACGTGTTTCTGTGAAAAGAAGATTCGTTGTTTGTGATGTATCAAAGTATTGTTAGAATTGAGAACAGTGTCCCTCTTCCCCTTAGAACCTTTACTTTGAAAGATAATCACATTCGTTTGAAAGTGTATGAATTTGTTGAAATGCTTTTGTGAGGAACGCACATGCGTTTCTCCGAAAACAGAAGATGTTGTTTGTAATATGTCAAAGTAGAGTTATTTGTGTGAAGTGTTCCTGATCTCTTTAGAAGCTTAACTTTGAAAGATAATCACGTTCGTTTGAAAGTGTATGAATTTCATGAAATGCTTTTGTGAGAAACACAGACGTGTTTCGGTGAATAGAAGATTCGTTGTTTGGGATGTATCAAAGTATTGTTAGAAATGAGAACAGTGTTCCTCTTTTTTTTTGAAGCTTTACTTTGAAAGATAATCTCGTTCTTTTGAAAGAGTATGAATTTCATGAAATGCTTTTGCGAAACACAGACGTGTTTCTGTGAAAAGAAGATTCGTTGTGTGGGATGTTTCACAGTATTGTTAGAATTGAGAACAGTGTTCCTCTTCCCTTTAGAAGCTTTACTTTGAAAGATTCACATTCATCTGAAAGTGTATGAATTTCATGAAATGCTTTTGTTAGGAACGTAGACGTGATTGAGTGAAAAGAAGATTCGTTGTGTGGGATGTTTCACAGTATTGTTAGAATTGAGAACAGTGTTCCTCTTCCCCTTAGAAGCTTTAATTTGAAAGATAATCTCGTTCTTTTGAAAGTGTATGAATTTCATGAAATGCTTTTGTGAGAATCTCCCATGTGTTTCTCTGAAAAGAAGATTCAATGTTTGGGATATATTAAAGTATTGTTATAAGTGAGACCAGTGTTCCTCTTCTCTGTAGAAGCTTAACTTTGAAAGATAATCACGTTCCTTTGAAAGTGTATGAATTTCATGAAATGCTTTTGTGAGAAACACAGACGTGTTTCGGTGAATAGAAGATTCGTTCTTTGGGATGTATCAAAGTATTGCTAGAATTGAGAACAGTGTTCCTCTTCCACTTAGAAGCCTTAATTTGAAAGATAATCTCGTTCTTTTGAAAGTGTTTGAATTTCATGAAATGCTTTTGTGAGAAACACAGACGTGTTTCTGTGAAAAGAAGATTCGTTCTTTTGGATGTATCAAAGTATTGTTAGAATTGAGAATAGTGTTCCTCTTCCCCTTTGAAGCATTACTTTGATAGATATTCACATTCTTCTGAAAGTGTATGAATTTCATGAAATGCTTTTGAAAGAAACGTAGAAGTGATTGTGTGAAAAGAAGATTCGTTGTGTGGGATGTTTCACAGTATTGTTAGAATAGAGAACAGTGTTCCTCTTCCCCTTAGAAGCTTTACTTTGAAAGATAATCTCGTTCTTTTGAAAGTGTATGAATTTCATGAAATGCTTTTGTGAGAATCTCCCATGTGTTTCTCTGAAAAGAAGATTCATTGTTTGTGATATATTAAAGTATTGTTAGAAGTGAGACCAGTGTTCCTCTTCTCTGTAGAAGCTTTACTTTGAAAGATAATCACGTTCGTTAGAAAGTGTATGAATTTGTTGAAATGCTTTTGTGAGGAACGCACATGCGTTTCTCCGAAAAGAGAAGATGTTGTTTGCAATATGTCAAAGTATAGTTATTTGGGTGAACAGTGTTTCTGATCTTTGTAGAAGCTTAACTTTGAAAGATAATCACGTTCGTTTGAAAGTGTATGAATTTCATGAAATGCTTTTGTGAGAAACACAGACGTGTTTCTGTGAAAAGAAGATTCGTTGTTTGGGATGTATCAAAGTATTGTTAGAATTGAGAACAGTGTTCCTCTTCAGTTTAGAAGCTTTACTTTGAAAGATATTCACATTCATCTGAAAGTGTATGGATTTCATGAAATGCTTTTGTAAGAAACGTAGACGTGATTGTGTGAAAAGAACATTCGTTGTGTGGGATGTTTCGCAGTATTGTTAGAATTGCGAACAGTGTTCCTCTTACGGTTTGAAGCTTTACTTTGAAAGAAAATTACGTACATTTGAAAGTGTATGAATTTCATGAGATTCTTTCGTGAGAATCTCCCACGTGTTTCTCTTAAAAGAAGATTCGTTGTGTGGGATGTATCTCAGTATTTTTAGAACTTACGTTTTGAAACTTTCCATTGAACGATAATCACGTTCATTTGAAAGTGTATGAATTTCATGAAATGCTTTTCTGTGAAACAAATACGTGTTTCTGTGTAAAGAAGATTCGTTGTTTGGGATGTATCAAAGTATTGTTAGAATTTAGAACAGCGTTTAGGGTTAGGGTTGGGGTTAGGGTTAGGGTTTGGGTTAGGGTTTGGGTTAGGGTTAGGGTTAGAGTTAGGGTTTGCGTTATGGTTAGGGTTAGGGTTAGGGTTAGGGTTAGAATAGGGTTAGGGTTAGGATTAGGGGTTAGGGTTAAGGTTAGGGTTAGGGTTAGGGTTAGGCTAGGGTTAGGGTTTGTGTTAGGGTTAGTGTTAGGTTTAGTATTACGGTTAGGGTTAGGGTTAGGGTTAGGGTAAGTGTTAGGGTAAGGGTTAGTGTTAGGGTTAGTGTTAGAGTTTGTGTTAGGGTTAGGGTTAGGATTAGCGTTAGTGTTATGTTTAGGGTTAGGGTAGGGTTAGGGTTAGGGTTATGGGTTATGGTTAGGGTTAGAGTTAGAGTTTGGGTTAGGGTTAGGGTTAGGGTTAGGGTTATGGTTAGGGTTAGATTTAGGGTTAGGGTTAGGGTTAGTGTTAGGGTTAGGGTTAAGGTTATGGTTATGGTTAGGGTTAGGGTGAGGGTTAGGGTTAGGGTTAGTGTTAGGGTTTGCGTTAGGGTTAGGGTTAGGGTTAGGGTTAGTGTTAGTGTTAGTGTTAGGGATAGGGTTTGGGTAGGGTTAGGGTTAGGATTAGGGGTTAGGGATAGAGTTAGGGTTAGGGTTAGGGTTAGGGTTAGGGTTAGGGTTAGGGTAGGGTTAGGTTTAGGGTTATGGGTTATGGTAAGGGTTAGGGTTAGTGTTTGGGTTAGGGTTAGGGTTAGGGTTATGGTTAGGGTTAGGTTTAGGGATAGGGTTAGGGTTAGGGTTAGTGTTAGGGTAAGGGTTAGGGTTAGGGTTAGGGTTATGGTTATGGTTATGGTTATGGTTATGGTTAGGGTTAGATTTGGGTAAGTTTAGTGTTTGCGTTAGGGTTAGGGTTAGGGTTAGGGTTAGGGTTTGTGTTAGGGTTAGGGTTAGGGTTAGGATTAGGGTTAGGGTTAGGGTTAGTGTTTGGGTTAGGGTTAGGTTTAGGGTTAGTGTTACGGTTAGGGTTAGGGTTAGGGTTTG
>JAQJZF010000005.1:92823294-92825794 GCA_028537955.1 Microtus californicus
ACTTTGAAAGATAATCACGTTCATTTGAAAGTGTATGAATTTCATTAAATGCTTTTCTGTGAAACACATACGTGTTTCTGTGTAAAAGAGATTCGTTGTTTGGGACGTATTAAAGTATTGTTAGAATTGAGAACAGTGTTCCTCTTCCCCTTAGAAGCTTTACTTTGAAAGATAATCTCGTTCTTTTGAAAGAGTATGAATTTCATGAAATGCTTTTGAGAAACACAGACGTGTTTCTGTGAAAAGAAGATTCGTTGTTTGGGATATATTAAAGTATTGTTAGAAGTGAGACCAGTGTTCCTCTTCTCTATAGAAGCTTTACTTTGAAAGATAATCACGTTCGTTTGAAAGTGTATGAATTTGTTGAAATGCTTTGGTGAGGAATGCACATGCGTTTCTCCGAAAAAGAAGATGTTGTTTGTAATATTTTAAAGTAGAGTTATTTGTGTGAAGTGTTCCTGATCTCTGTAGTAGCTTAACTTTGAAAGATAATCACGTTCGTTTGAAAGTTTATGAATTTCATGAAATGCTTTTGTGAGAAACACAGACGTGTTTCGGTGAATAGAAGATTCGTTGTTTGGGATGTATCAAAGTATTGTTAGAATTGAGAACAGTCTTCCTCTTTTCCTTAGAAGCTTTACTTTGAAAGATAATCTCGTTCTTTTGAAAGAGTATGAATATCATGAAATGCTTTTGGGAAACACAGACGTGTTTCTGTTTTAAGAAGATTCGTTGTTTGAACAGTGTTCCTCTTCCCCTTAGAAGCTTTATTTTGAAAGATATTCTCGTTCTTTTGAAAGAGTATGAATTTCATGAAATGCTTTTGAGAAACACAGACGTGATTCTGTGAAAAAAAGATTCGTTGTTTGGGATGTATCAAAGTATTGTTAGAATTGAGAACAGTGTTCCTCTTTCCCTTAGAAGCTTTACTTTGAAAGATAAACACGTTCGTTTGAAAGTGTATGAATTTGTTGAAATGATTTTGTGAGGAACGCACATGCGTTTCTCCGAAAACAGAAGATGTTGTTTGTAATATGTCAAAGTGGAGTTATTTGTGTGAAGTGTTCCTGATCTCTGTAGTAGCTTAACTTTGAAAGATAATCACGTTCGTTTGAAAGTTTATGAATTTCATGAAATGCTTTTGTGAGAAACACAGACGTGTTTCGGTGAATAGAAGATTCGTTGTTTGGGATGTATCAAAGTATTGTTAAAATTGAGAACAGTGTTCCTCTTTTCCTTAGAAGCTTTACTTTGAAAGATAATCTCGTTCTTTTGAAAGAGTATGAATTTCATGAAATGCTTTTGAGAAACACAGACGTGTTTCTGTTTTAAGAAGATTCGTTGTTTGAACAGTGTTCCTCTTCCCCTTAGAAGCTTTACTTTGAAAGATATTCACATTCATCTGTAAGTGTATGATTCAGGAAATGCTTTTTTGATAATCTCGCATGTGTTTTTCTGAAAAGAAGATTCATTGTTTGAGATTTATCAAGGTATTAGAATTGAGAACAGTGTTCCTCTTCCGTTTAGAAGCTTTACTTTGAAGATATTCACATTCCTTTGAAAGTGTATGAATTTCATGAAATGCTTTTGAAAGAAACCAAGACGTGATTGTGTGAAAAGATTCGTTGTGTATGATGTATCTCACTATTTAGAACTGAGAACTGTGTTCCTCTTACGTTTTCAAGCTTTACTTTGAAAGAAAATCACGTTCATTTGAAAGTGTATGAATTTCATGAAATGCTTTCGTGAGAATCTCCCATGTGTTTCTCCCGAAAAGAAGATTCGTTGTTTGGGATGTATCAAAGTATTGTTAGAATTGAGAACAGTGTTCTTCTTCCCCTTAGAAGCTTTACTTTGAAAGATAATCTCGTTCTTTTGAAACTGTATGAATTTCATGAAATGCTTTTGAGAGAAACACAGACGTGTTTCTGTGAAAAGAAGATTCGTTGTTTGGGATGTATCAAATTATTGTTAGAATTGAGAACAGTGTTCCTCTTCCACTTAGAAACTTTACTTTGAAAAATAATCTCGTTCTTTTGAAAGTGCATGAATTTCTTAAAATGCTTTTGATAGAAACAGAGACGTGTTTCGGTGAAAAGAAGATCCATTTTTTGGGATGTATCAAAGTATTGTTAGAATTTAGAACAGCGTTTAGGGTTAGGGTTGGGGTTAGGGTTAGGGTTAGGGTTAGGGTTAGAGTTAGGGTTTGGGTTAGGGTTAGGGTTAGGTTAGGGTTAGGGTTAGGGTTAGGGTTTAGGGTTAGGTTTAGGTTTAGGGTTGGGGTTAGGGTTAGGGTTAGGGTTAGGTTTATGTTTATGGTTATGGTTAGGGTTAGGGTTAGGGTTAGTGTTAGGGTTAGTGTTAGGGTTTGCGTTAGGGTTAGGGTTAGGGTTATGGTTATGGTTATGGTTATGGTTAGGGTTAGGGTTATGGTTAGGGTTAGTGTTAGGGTTAGGGTTAGGGTTATGGTTATGGTTATGGTTATGGTTAGGGTTAGGGT